>VXAZ01008153.1:0-176526 GCA_013399875.1 Gymnorhina tibicen | reverse complement strand
CAGCTAAGCCACACAGCGGCATGGAGGCTTTTTGGGGGGATATCTTTGCTTTATTTATTTAGTTAGTTAGTTTTAATCCTGGATATGGCTTTGCATCAGGAAAACATCCTTGTTGCAAATTTGAAGAAGGAATTCTGTGGGTGAGAGCACTCCACAAGGTTTAGCATCTCTGCCAAAATTCCTTCAGCTACCAAGTATCATTTAGAGCTTTTTTATTCCTTCTGGAACAAACAAATCCAGTGTTCTGAGTTGATGAGAGGTAGGCAAATGGCTTCCATATTCCTTTACTAGATCTCCTAAAGCACCTAAAGCTGTCCAAAGCAGACATTTGGTGCAGATGTGTTCTGTGGTCACGACTAGGGGAGTGCCAAATTTGCAATCACCGTCAGTGGTAATTATGTGTGATTGTGTGTCATGGGGTAATCTGTGGTTTTCCCAACGTGCTTTCTGCTCAGCTTGTACATAAACACATGGCCATTTGAGGTGTGGCAGAAAGCCATGGAAAAACAGCAGGGCCTTTTGGAATGGCCAATTTCTGAGGTTGCTGTGGGCTTTTCTCCTTATTTACCAGTGAGATGGTTTTCACAAGACTTGCCCCAGAAAGGAAGTCTCAAAATCCTTGTTCCCTGTGTTACTCAGTCTTATGTTGTCATAGTTGTTTAATTGCTTAGGTACAAGCTCAGATACCACAGTGGCTACATTGAGTTTTGTGATTTCAGTTTTGCAAGTCCAGGCTTTGCTCAGGGATGTGCAGCCATTCCTTTAAAATGTTTCCTTTCTGCTGTTACCAGTTTGTGTGTGTGCAGCATTGATTCTTGGATTCCTCAGTCAGTTTGGAAGAGCTGACATTTACACTGTACTTGTGAGGCCTGAGGGTTGAGTTGGTGCCTCACAAAGACTCGCTGCCATTCTGGGGCTGCGTCAGCTTTTTCACGTTTTGTACAGCTCCCTCTGGGTGACTAGGAAAGCTTTGGAGTAGTGAGCAATGGAGAGACCCCCACAACAAAGCAGTCCCAAATATTCCCATACTGGTGCCTAAAAATGGATTCAGATTGCAGCATGAGAATGGAAAACCACACCTCCCCATCCCTGGAAGTGTCCAAGGCCAGGTTGGATGGAGCTTGGAGCAACCTGGGATAGTGGAAGGTGTCCCTGCCCATGGCGGGGGGTGGCACTGGATGGGCTTTAAGGTCCCTTCCAACCCAAACCTGATTCTGTGATTCTGTATTCTGTTAAGAGTATTCCATGTGTCAAGCTTCACCTAAAGAACTAATGAAGTTAAAAAGCTTATTATTTTCTGCTGCTTGGTGTGTTCACAGAGTGTAGTTTCTGAGTGAATATTGTGTATTTGGAATGATAGGCTTAAACTATGCTTGATAAGTAAATTTAAAGCACTTCTCATAATGCCCTCTCACTTTTTTATATTCTGGACACTTTGAAGGCCTGTGTTTATCTGTGTTGGTGAAACAGCCTTACTTGAGCGGCACTTGGAGGTCACAGAATGAGGATGAAAGAAACTGAAGCTGGTGAAGGCTATTAAAGCTTTTCTGGCAGGCAGGTCACATAAGCTGGTGACACAATGGCATGTGAAGGACAGCTGCTGAATTTTTTGGGACAAGCTGGTGAGTGTTCAGGTAGTGAGGAGGAGCCCCATGACCATTCAGATGTGGCCTTGGTTATGGAATCAGCTGGGGACATCTGCCCCTGCATGGCTCCTGCAGGGTTCTCTGCTCTGTCCTGCCCACAGCACTCGATGCTGACTGTACCATGCTCTGTTTCTGACTCGTGGCCCGAGTGCCGTTGCCCAGCTGAGCTCTTCGTTGAGCTCTCAGCAGAGGGCGGCCGCAGCCGTGGTCCTGCAGGAAGCTGGCCGGGCTCTGCTTGGCATCTGCGTTGCTGGAGCCAGTGCGTGCTGCCTGCAGGGGAATGAGGCCAAGTTCTCAGCCCATCTGACCTGATGGGCTATTTTAGCTTAGCTGAAGGTGTGTTGCTTTTCAGATCTTTATTTTATAGGGTAAGAAGGCCTTTCCAAAGGATTTACTGCCCTAGACTGAAACACTGAATTCCTCAACGGATGGGAATAACGAAGCTAATGGGGATTACTGTATGGATAAACCCCAATCAGTGACGTGCTTTAGAACAGTGCTTGGCAAGGGGGAGATTGGAAGCAAAACAATTTGGAGGTAGCTTTATTGCAGGTGTTTGCTTTAAAGGATACCCAAAAGAGAATGGTGCCAGGTGGACCACTGGGGAGGAGTGGGAGCACAGCGGGATGAGGTATGTGAAGGAACAGTGAGTCCTTATAATGGCTCTTTTAATGATAGTGCATTTTAGTACATAATGATAGCATTTTAGTACATGGCATTCACAGATAAATGACTCACAGCCATACAAAAAACCCCTAAGGACAGTTTAACATTCTAGGAAAGGTTTTGTGTGATCTTGTGGGTGACTTTCAAACAAATTAAACCAAAAGACACTCATAAATAGAGCCTGCCCAGCAAATACTGGTGTGATTAGAGTAGACCTTAGCGATGGCTGTTGTAACTCCAGTGAAATAAAACTTTGGACTGTTTAAAAAAGAAAACTGTCTGTATTATATGGAAGATAAATGCATATTAAATTTTATAGAGCTTGGAAAGTGTTGTGAGGTCTGCTGAGGCAGCACTTCCCTGTAAGCTGCAGCTGTATTAAATTGGCACTGCTGCAGTTTCATGCTTGGCTTTTACCCTGACAGCAGAATTGTGCCCCATTTGGTCTGTCGGGACTCAGCTTATCTCTTTGAGTGCTTTGGAGCGCTCAAGTGGTAGAAATCTCTTCAGTTTTGTGTGTGTGTGTTTATTTATTGATTTTTGGCATAGCACCCTGACTGCGCTTGCTGAGCTGGGCGAGTGCCCATGGCCAAGGCGGCAGTGCCTGCCCGGGCCAGGCAAAGAATGAAGGGCACTGGTGCCAAGGCAGAGTGAGGTGAACAGGCAGGAAATCACGGCATAGGAACCAGCTGGCTGGAATCATGTTTGATACCAATCAGGAAGGCAGCTGTGTGAGGGGCAGAGGGACAGCTCCGTGGGATTGGGAAATGCTCACATGTGCTGCTGTTACACACCCCAGGCAATTTCACTTGGACATCCTGCCCTTCTTCAATAGACAAAGACATGGCAAATGCCATGAATAGTTGTTTCTGCTTTGGTTCTTTCTGGCAGCTCCTGCTAGATGTGCTGGGATTGGGGATAGGACTCACACGGGGATTTTTCCAGAGGTACTTTTTTTTTTTCAGGGAAGATAAGTGCATATTGTGGCAAATATCTTTTTTTTCTTTATTTTTTTTACATGAGTAAAATTGCAAAGCCACATATGTGTGTTCTGTCCAGAGAGGCCTCTTCATGTTTACCTAGAATCACAAAATCGTGGAATTGTTTGGGTTGGAAGGGACATTAAAGCCCAACAAGTCCCACCCCCTGCCATGGGCAGGGACACCTTCCACTATACCAGGTTGCTCCAAGCCCCATCCAAGCTGGCCTTGGACACTTCCGGGGATCCAGGGGCAGCCACAGCTTCTCTGGGCACCCTGTGCCACGGTCTCCCCACCCTTACAGGGAAGAATTGCTTCCCCAATATTTGATCTCTTTAAGTCTGAAGCCATTGCCCCTTGTCCCTCCAAGTCCTTTTCCAAAGTCCCTCTCCTCTTGGAGCCCCTTTAGGCACTGGAAGTCTGCTATAAGGTTTTCCCAAAGCCTCTTTTTCTCCAGTCTGAAGAACCTCTTTCTGGAGAAATACATTATTTCTTGGTCCAGCAACATTTGTTCTGGGAATTTTTATTCCCTTTTTATTATTAAGAACAATTAAATGTTTGATCAAAATCAAAGGTGAAAGGCTTTATGAGCCTAAAAATGTTTAAGACACATAGAGATTGGTAATACTGGAATGATATTAAAGTTACCAGATTTGAAATCATAGCTTTCAGTACTGGGGATATCATTCTCTACTACTTCCTTCTGTTTGATGCTTTTAGTTCCATTTTTTTACTACCATATATCTTTTGATAACTGTGTTTTCTTTGTATTTCATTCTAGAAATTGGTCCAGTGACAATAACCACAGACCCCAAGAAATTTCAATTTGAACTTAGGGAACTTTATGTTCAGGTGAGTAACTTGTTTCTTATGTGGTTCTAGCAAAGACTATTTCCTCATGCTAATTCTTCCTCTTATGCTGATATTCCTGCTGCAAGCATTCATGAGGGTGTAGATCACTTACCTCTGTCATTTTGCTTGCACAAACTGTCATCTTCCTGCTCATCCTAATTTAGGATTATGATTCATTCCTTTGTCTTAGTTTACATCATTGTGTGGAGACACGGTTTGATAACACAAGGAATAGTTAGGTAATGCTAACATTTAGTTGGCATTTTCATTAGTCCTGCCACTTGTCCACAGACAGTTTTATGGACTTCTACTGTGTTCTGGAAATTATGTTCCATGAACACCATTCAGACAAGAGGACTGTTAGACCCATCAGGTTTTCCGTAGGTACTGCCTTCCCTGCCATGCATTACTTGGCACTTACTGATTCAAAGGCTTCTTAGAATCATGGAATATCCTGAGCTGGAAGGGGCCAACAGGAGCATCCAGTCCAAGCCCTGGCCCTGCCCAGACACCCCAACAATCCCACCCTGTGCATCCCTGAGAGTCTTGTCCAAATGCTTCTGGAGCTCTGGCAGCCTTGGGGCTGTGCCCATTCCCTGGGGAGCCTGGGCAGTGCCCAGCACCCTCTGGGGGAAGAGCTTTTCCCTGATCTGCAGCCTGACCCTCCTTGACACAGCTCCTTGACACATTCCCTCAGGTGATAGAAAGAAAGGGGGATGTATGGGAATGGAGTTACCCTTTCTGACAGAACATACGTTCCTATTGTCTTCTCTTTAACCAAGGAGAATGCTTCTGACCTGTGGTGAACCTTGCTGGAGTCAGTAGTGCCAGACAGGCTCTCCCTCAGAAACTGGCACATGGTATAATCCCTGTAAGAACAGATTGCTTGAAGATTACTTTAAAAGTTGGCAGAAGGTTTGAAATCCAGAGAAAACAATAGCTATTGCAGTTTTCTCCTTCATGGGGAAATTTAAGCTTCAAAACTCCATCCAGTTTTCATGCTTTGTTTCCTGAATAGTTACACTATTAATTGCAGTTACACAGTAATTGCAGCTGTTTCTAAAAGGTGGATGATTTAGGTGAAGCTTTTGGGAATTTCTAACTCTTCATTTCTAATCAAGTTGTTTAAAAGTTTCTGTCTAATGAATTTTAGATTTCATTCTTTAATGCTGGCTGATTGCATATTTCATAATTACTTTCAAGATGTGCTCATTCTGCTCTATGAAGGCTGTCACTGACTTGCATTCATCCATTGTATTGGTGAAGGGCCAAAACAGAAATCAAAAAATGATTAGAACAGGACTGATAGGTCATCTTGCAGTAGAGAAAACGTGAACACTTTCTACAGGTTTTTATCAGTATTTTTTCAAAGAGACTGATAAAAGATGCAAGAGTGAATGTTGTGGAGGTAGAGGAACTTTTGAGCTGGGTTCATTTTGAGAAAGGGCTTGGAGCAAATATTCTCATTAATGAACAAAGCTAAAATTAAGGTGAAGATAAATTATCAAGGCATCTTTTGTATAAAACATATTATATCAAAATAAGCTCAACGTGTCCTCCCTGAACAGGGTAAGTCCAGCTCTTGTTTTCCATTCAGCTGTCACAGAATAGTTGGAGGGTCTTTTGGCTGGCATTTGACATCAGGTAAAAATTGGACTGTGTACATTTCACTGCAGAAACTGGGCCCTGTTGCTTTTACAAAGCGATAAAGGACATATTCCTTGGATACAGGATCAGCGTAGGCAGTATCACCTGTATTTCATCTGTGATTAACTGTGAATCATTCTTATGGACAGCATGATAAGAATGTGGACTTGGGCAGCAATAGTGTCTTTTTTTTTTTTTTGTTAAGCAGATTTTTCATGTATTTCTGTGGGCCTGTTAAAACTGAAGGGAAAATGAAGCTTCCTGAGCTTCACTCACCTCAGCTTTTCCAGAAAGCTTCACGAGGTAGTTGTATTTAATTTCAATTTGGAGAGAAAGGCAGGAAATACTGAATGGAAATTTTTCTACTTTCTTTATTAAGTAAAGGCAATGCTAAATGTTAAATGTTGGGAAGCAATTCTGCCTGTGAGGGTGGGGAGGCCCTGGCACAGGGTGCCCAGAGAAGCTGTGGCTGCCCCTGGATCCCCGGAAGTGTCCAAGGCCAGGTTGGACAGGGCTTGGAGCAACCTGGGATAGTGGAAGGTGTCCCTGCCCATGGCAGGGGGTGGGGCTGGATCATCTTTAAGGTCCTTCCAACCCAAACCATTCCATGATGATGATGTTTTGTTGTTCTCCCAGCTGCCTTTTAAGAGTATTATTCTGCATTATGTGAATAAAAAAGTCCATGCTTGTTCTCAGAACAACCATTTCGCTCAGTAGTGCTTTTCGTGTTCTATGCAGAAAACAGATGGTGCCATAATAGAACATTATGAGATGATAATCAAGTAGACTTGAAGTGGGAATAGAAATTTTCCTGTTCCAAGTAGGTGTCTGTAGCTATTATTTTGACTTTGCCCACAAATTAAAGCTTTATGTGGAAGAGTCTTCTGCTAAAAGAACTTGGATATACTGATACGTCCCATTGGACCGTATAGGCATTGCCAAGATAAAGTTCTGACGTGTGTCAAAAATCTTCTTGGAGAGTTCTCTCTTGAATTTCAGGCTGTTTGGAGTCTACCACTTGCTTTTCCCATAAAAGTAAGGCTGCATTTAGGAGAACTGACTTTGAAAAAGAACAATGGTTCTTACATGACTTACAGAAAGAACAGTGACCATGTGCTTATTCTTTAGCATAGATGAGAAACTTATTGATATTCTTGCCTTGAAATCGGAGTAAGGATCCTGATAGATTAAACTTGTTCCCAACATGAACATTTCACTGAGGACAAACAGAATTTTTAAGTATGGACTTTTCTCTTTTTGCCTTCTTCTTTCCCAGCATGTGTAGATTTGTATATATATATGTGTGAAGGCATGTTGATTTTAAAAAATAAAAGAAATCAATTTTATATTTAATATTGAATGTGCAGAGATCTGTTGTAGGTGACAGGGCAGGTTTTACACTTTGTATCAGCTCTTTGGAAAGTTCTGTCTTCAATATGCCAAGTTAATTTTTATGTAAGTTAGTGAGCTTTTATTTAAACAGTATTTTTCCCAAATTCTTAATTTAGGGAGAGAAACTAATCCTTTCCTATAAAGATAAAGTCATACTTGGAAGCATTTTGATTGAACACATGGTCTGAAAAACCTCCAACTCCATAGCTGCTGCAGTGCAGAGCTGTGGGAACACAGCACCTGTGCCATCTGCTGAGCTCCCTGTCCCAGGGTGGAGTCCAGGGCAGGTTCTTCCTGCTCAGTGCTCAGAGGTGCTCCTGGAGCTCGACACTGCCTGCCTGGGATCATTTCCCATCTGTCTGTGCCCCTGACCTCCCGTGACTGCTGTGTGCTACCAGAGCAGGGGAGTTGTCAGCCAGGAAGGGAGCATGTGAGTATGGGAAATGAGGCTGTCACAAGAGCTGGAGCTGAGCACAACACGGATAAGAGTGAGCATGACACCAGCCAACATCAGGGCTCTTCCTTTGACTTTATTTTCTCTTTGGAACTGTTGCAGTTGCTGCTTGTGAGTGTGTGACAACGCTCTGCAGAAACCATATAATCCTTAGGGTGGAAAAGGTGAATAAATGATCAGAGGCTGAGGAAGTATCGGTCTTGAATGTCCCAAAAGAAAGTAACTTAATTGATACGTTTTTTTTTCTTAAAAAAATAAAACAACCAAACAAGTTATGTTTTATTTCTTCCTGTGAACAGGGTGGTGGAGACTGTCCAGAGATGAGCATTGGGGCAATAAAGATTGCTCTAGAAATTTCCCTGCCTGGCTCTTTCATCTATGTATTTACTGATGCCCGATCCAAGGATTACAGACTGACCCATGAAGTACTTCAACTCATCCAACAGAAACAGTCACAGGTACCAAGGGGATTTGCATTCCCAGCTGGGTTGTGTGTTTAATGTTCGGTTTTCTCAATGACAAAGGGTAGAATTCTGTGTGAAACCCGGTGAAGTCTTTTAGCAGAAGGGACCATAATACTGCTTTCTAAGGATTTTTAAATTTTTTTAAAGAGTTAACTGATCTGGTTAAGGAAAAACTTAGTGGAATATTCCTTTTATTACTGTAAATAATGCAACTGAATCTTCTACCAGTATATGTGTTTTTGCCCAGCTTATCACTTATGTGGATTTTTTTATGTTGTTCTAAAAGAAGTATTATGTGAATGACAGGGCTGATTGATTTTTAAAGGGATTTTTGTCTGTTCTTTTCTTCTGCATTGCTTTTTCCATCAGTACTGAGTGCAATGACTCTGTCCATGCAAAGTAACAAACCCATCCTGAGTGACACATTCTTCTGGTGTCTTGCCTTAATGCTGCCTTGGCAATGCTTTCCTCACCTATGCACCATGTGTCCAATGATTTACTGATTTTTCTTTAATCCAGGTGGTGTTTGTGCTGACTGGAGACTGTGATGACAGGGATCATATTGGTTACAAGGTCTATGAAGAAATTGCCTCAACAAGTTCTGGTCAAGTTTTTCACTTGGACAAAAAACAAGTTAATGAGGTAACTTTGCTTGAGTTTTGCAATAGATAAAGAAAACAAGGCAAGAGTTATACTCTAAATCTTCAAGGGACCTGGTGGTGGGTTAGGGAGCAGAAGAGGAACTTCTAAATGTTCTGCTTTTAGTATGTGGACTCTGTTCCACCTTTCCCTTCCTTCCTTTCTCAATCTTCTATATCAGGATGCAATTCTGTGACTTTTATTGACATTAGGGAAGTGTGAAATGCCACATCTCACCAGAACCTCCCCAACTTCCCTCTGCCTGTGCCAGAAGGCTTCCAGGAGAAGAGGCTTTAAAAAAAGGAGCAATTCTGGGCTCTGCATAGCCCAGTGGCTTTTCTGCTCAGAACTGAGCACAGTATCAGCTTTAAATGAGCATTTTGTGAGCAAGCAAAGGACTGCTACTTAGCCTGGAAAAAATGTTCCCCATACAGGATAGACAGTGTGAGCTCTCAGGTTTCCATTGTTCACAGAGTCATGGAAGTAACTTTTTAATTGAGGTTATCACTGCAATACTTTTGCCACCTCTGCTGCCCTCCTGGTAACTGTGGTTCCTGACCCACGGCCATGAATGACTGTTTCCTTTGGGAACACCGCTGAGTCTCAGACAGAAATGAAACTTCACAAGTGCGTGAGAAAACAGTTTGGAGAGAGGTGAAATCACATGGTATTTATCTGGAGAGCTGGAATTGTTTATAAATGTTGTAAACATTCCCCTTTGAATTCCCAGTATAGGCAATAACTAGCTGAGGTTTTTTAATAAAAATTTACTCTAGTTTGTTCCGTTTTCTTTCTGTCCTAAAATTTGGCCAATGATAAATATTGGAGATAAATTGCATTTTTCTACAGCTTTTTTCTAGAAAAATTAAAGTTCTCATTGGGAGTGATAGAAGCTCCTGGCAGTGATGTGAAGGTGATCAAAAGGAGAAACTTCCCAGAAGATTTATCCTCCAAAAGTTAGGTTAAAATTTGGAGGAAAAGAAATTACCTATTTGATCTGTGCAGATCCTGGCCTGCATTTTGCTATTATGTATGAAGGGTAAAACTTCTCTGTGACACTCCATGAAATCCCTTTATACAGAAGGGATCATCATGGAACGAGATGGTCTTTAAGGGCCCTTCCAACCCAACCCAATCTGCGACCCTCTGAGAGTGGGGAACGCTCTTTGCCAGGACTGGAGTTTTAGGATAAAGTTTTGGTTTGATTGTTGCGGTTTTGTTCTCTTCTGCTTTTGGGAGGTAGAAGTGAGCAGATAAAGCCATTTGTAGGTACTAGACAGCACCATGTTCTGGAGTGGAGCTGGCACAAGCTGATTTCCTGGCTGCCAGCTGCTGCTTTCTGAACTTGGCACTTCCCTGTTTCTAAGAACACCAACTTCTGCCAGAAAGGATAGACTGTCTTGGAGTTTTGGGTAAAGTTTTAAGCAGGGGGTTTCAGCAGCTGCTTTCACCCCCTTCCAGCTTCATCTCAACATTTCTTTTGAGTAAATAATAATAAAATTGTAGAGTCGTAAAATGTCCTGGGTTGCAAAGTATCTTGAAGATCATCTCATCCCACCCCTGCCACGGGCAGGGACACAGTCCACTAGCCCAGGTTGCTCCAACCCCCGTCCAGCCTGGCCTTGGACACTTCCAGGGATGGGGCAGCCACACCGTTTCTGAGCACCCTGTGCCAGGGCCTCACCTCTGCACAAGAGCAGAGGGTGAAATCAGTAGGTGATATTTTTGCAGGGTTTTTTTGAGAGGGAGGGAAAAATACAGCCTGTGGCCACTGGAAAGAGATGCTTAAGCAGTGTAAGAGATTGCCTAAGGCGGAAAAAAACCAAACCCTAAATCACTTTCAGAAGTCTTCCACAATAACTGCTGAACAGTTTGTGTTAAAGCCAAACCCAAAAGACTGTGCAATTTTAGTGGTTATTGACCTTACATAAATCTGTGTCTGGGCCAAGTGACTGTGAAAATGAGTTGACCAAATTGCTGCCATCCCCAGTAAAACCTTCTCTGCGGTTTCAGTTCTGGATCAGCATTGATTCCAAGAAGCACATCCACCAGTGGGTGGATGCAAACAAACAGGACATCTCGAAGAGATCTGATCAGCTGTTTATGGGATAGCCCTCAGGCAGGATTCAACAGCAATCAGACAATAACACTTGCCCTCCTTTTTCTCTGAGGAGTCGATGATGTGTAAAGAATGTAGTTTATAAATGCTGAAGCACACTCACCGTTGTGGGCCCAGAGACAGCCAGTGCTGGATTGGGGATTAGGGAACAGCTACAAAGTCCCTGCTGAGTACCCTGCCAAACCAACGGCTTGTTTTATTAAAACATTTTGATTATTCTACCCCCCAAAAACCTAAACAAAGCTATTTTTAGTGTATAAAGTTTCAAACCATTCCTCTTGTTCTTGCCCTTTGAGCATTAAGTGCAGAATGAAGCAATATTCTAAGCTAGATACAAGGAAACACAGCAAAACAGTACTTGATACACATCCAATGCTTGTGTACTGAGAAGACTATGAAAACTTAGAGCCTTCTTTTTACTTCTGAAAAGCATCTTCTGATTTCAAATACTGCAGTTACTTGGGCAAAAGTATTGGTGATTGACAAAGTTGTGTTGGGTTCAGTCCAGCAAAGCATGAGATACATAAGTATCTCCACTTACCTGCTGAAGGAGCTTATCTAAGAGTCTGGGATGAAGGTCCTATTTTTACGAACTCACTGTGATTTCTGTGCATTAGATAAATGAGAATATTTATCTAGTCAGAGTATCAAGACCCCATCCCCGGGAGTGTTCAAGGCCCATGTTGGGGCTCTGAACAACCTGGACTAGTGGAAGGTGTCCCTGCCTATGGCAGGGGGGTGAGACAAGATGGGTTTTAATGTCCCTTTCAACACAAACCATTATAGGATCAAAATATTCTGAAACTCTGTCCCCAGTATCTTGGGAAGCCTTTATCAAAGTGCTTTATCAAAGCACTGAAGTCCTGGTTTTGAAAAGCATTTCTTTAGCGTGAGATTTCTCTGGTTGCTTTTGTAGACTCAGGGCTCAATTTGCAATAACTGCTTGAAATTTAAATGAATCACAGAATCACAGAATATCCTGAGCTGGAGGGGACCCTCAAGAATTGAGTCCAACCCCTGGCCCTGCCTAGACAGCCCAACAATCCCACCCTGTGCATCCCTGAGAGCAGTGTCCAAACGCTCCTGGAGCTCTGGCAGCCTTGGGGCCGTGCCCATTCCCTGGGGAGCCTGGGCAGTGCCCCAGCACCCTCTGGGGGAAGAACCTTTCCCTGATCTGCAGCCTGACCCTCCTTGACACAGCTCCAGCCATTCCCTCAGGTTCTATTCTCATGGCATCGAGAATATGCATCAAACATGGGTTAAATTCCCTGTTAGGAGCAGATTCTCTATTTTCCTAACTGTGTCCAGTTTCCAGAAGGTACTAATTCTGACTTGAACTGAAGTTACATTACACCACACCTAATTATCCTTCTGTAAGGAAATTCCTGTAAATGGTTGTGATGCCCAGAGGTTTGTACTGATGCCAGAGCGGGTGTTGAGATGAACTGTGATGATCAGCAGAGTGTGAATGTGGTGCTGTGGAAAATAGTGGAGATTTATTAGTCATTGGCAGTTCAGGTTATGTCTCCAGATCATTTTGATTGTTTGTGGCAAAAATAAGTCATTCCTTTGTCTGATGAGCTGGACTAATCAGTGTGGATAGAGCTGGGAGTTCACAAGGACTGAGCTGGGGAGTGGTCTTTTTCCATTTCTTTTAGTGTTGGAGCACTGGATTTTTCTTAGTCTAACCTTTCTGTAAGAAGGGAAAGTTGTCCTTAGGCCCTTAAAAATACATCTTTCTTCCTGATTTTTAAAATAAGTAGAAATGGATCTTCCATATACAGAACATTGATGGGAGAAGAACTGAGAATGATGTGGAGGCACAGCTTTGACTTTGATGGAAGAAGGGGATGTTGTTGAGTGACTTGAAAGCTGGATGAACCTTTATGGAAAAAAAAAGAGAGTTTGGAATTGGGTGAGAAGCCTGTGAATAATAGGATGCTGTGGATGAGATGAGATTGAGGGGGGACTGAAGACAAGACTGGTGGCAAAACATTTAGAAGGGATGGTGCAAAAGGGTTTGTTGTTGTGGGGAAGGTGCTAAAGGGTATCGTCTGTAAGATCACAGGGAATGGGGTCTGGTGGTGTTCACTCATGAGTGCTCTGCTGTGAACAGAGGTTCCTAAAACTCACTGGAGAACATCCCATTTCTGCTGGCTCTTAGTCCTCCCAGGGGATGGCAACCCAAGGGTTACACCAGCACAGCTCAGGTTGGTGTTACAGGTCCCTGCTGTGTGTGACCAGTGTGTGTTTGGATGATGCTGCAGAGGAAGCAGTTTGAAATAATTTCACTCAGTTAAAGATGTAAAAGGTCCCTCCACTGCTTTTCAAGGATACAATGCAGGTGACAAAGTCAAAAGTTCAAAATTACAGTTTAGAATGAAGGTTTCTTGCATATCCGTTTTTCTTGCCTTCTCTTCTCCCTCGTCCCAAACAGGCTTTATCCATTTTCATAGAAGAAGGAGGAATGGTTTCATGGGAGAGGCAGCTGAATGCTTCTCTTCTGAAGATACATAATGTACAGTGAATGCCAAGCAAAGAAGGGAAAAACAAATAGCTTGACACAGTCTTTCTCTGTTTTCTTTCTCTGTTTTCTACGGAATTTGGAGTCTCTGGAAAAAATAAACCATGATCATGTACCTAAGGTCTGTCATAAAGCAACTGCAGAAGGGCTTTTGAAAGGCAGTTGAAAGCAGGCAGGCTTAGTTCTTGTGGTTCCTAACTTTGAAGAGCTTGAGATGCAACACTAAAACTTTTCAGTCATGTGGTTTTCATACATGTTATAGTTATATATAAAATTTATGTTTTATTTTTATGGTCTTATTTTCTCATGTACTGTCTCAGTTAAATTTTTTGATGTGCATTTAAAAACATTACTAGAATATTTTTCCTCTTTGGGTGTAAGTATGAACCTGAATTTACTTAAGCAATGAAAGAGTTAACCTGAAATCCTGTTGCTTTGACTGCTTGCTTGAGTCTCAGAATAAACAAATGGGAATAGAGACCATGCTCCACAGATTTTCCAGGTTTCAGTGTGCATTTCAAGAAATGACCTGACAGCAGGGCAGGTTGCAAGAGCAGATTTTCTGGGGAAATGTTATAAATCATTGCTGTATTTGCCCTTCCCCCTCTAATAATATTCATCACGTCACATTTTGGCAGAACAATAAAAGCTGCTGTTATTTTGGGGGCTTTCTGTAAAGGTCCCAGAGGAGAAAAAACCTACTTCCAAACCAGTGTTACAGCAATATTGCAAACCTCTTTGGAATGACAGCGTTGGGAAATGGATCTCCCAGAACTGCCTATTGAACTTACACAAACAAGCTGCTGGCAGACTGCAGACAGCTGGGTCATTCTGTTGCCTTCCATTTTCAGTTTTGATCTTGAAAAACTCAGAAACTGAAGTTCATATGGGTTCATTGAATTTTACCATCCATTTAAAAACTCACCTGTGGAGCTGAGATCCTGGAATTAATGGGAACTTTTCCACATACCTCTTACAAAAAAGTGTCATGCTCATCTCACTGTGAGTAGAACATTGAAATTTCTTTGGAAGCATTTTTGGACCCAGATGTATAATTTGTAAAGTAGAACTTAAATGAGTTGGATCTTTTTGAAGCCTTGTGATTCCTGTTCCAGGCTTGTCTAAAGCAAACACAAGTTGCTCCCTAGCCGGTGTCACCAGCTGTTGCACAAACCCCAGTTCTCTCTTGGGCCATGTTACTGCAGGGCTTTGAGCAGCACAGACAATTTTACTGGGATTTTTTGGGTATGTTCTTTTGCAAACATGCCCAAGCACCTCGCTCGTGCACACCCTTGGCGAGGGGACACCTGGTCAGTGCTGTCTCGCCCTGTGCTGGGAGCACTCAGCACGACTCAGGTGGCGCATTCCTAAGAGTGGAGGGGGAATCATTGATGAAAACCTGCCCCCACCATTTCAAATGTATTTTCAATGATGCGCTTTACTTATTTAAACTTACTTCATCTTTGCACAAAGGTTGCTGGGCATTCATACTGTAACATATGAGAAAAAGTACGCTTGTAGAGGAGGCTGGAATCTAGTTTCTATCACAAAGTCATCTCACACACAAACCTATGGCATATTTCCAGTTTTTGATGGATAAAGTAGGCAAGTTATGCCCAATAAACCAGGGGAATGAAGTTCTTTTGGGCAGTGTGTTGAATTGGGTCGTAGGTTGAAGGACTTTCCCCGGAGATTCCCAGTACTGGTGGGTAACACATCCAGGTTAGTTTATTGTTGGTTTCCAAGTCTTGAACTGACATAATCAAAAGATGGTTCTCCTTTACAAGATATTTCTCAATGCCACTGTGGTCAACCGCAGCTTGAAATCACGGTTCAGTATTAATGTGAGTCACATTCACGTTGTTCTACAAACTCAATATTACTTCAGTAGGATTTAAAAAATATGCTGCAGCTCTGTGATGTACAGAGGCAAAATCATATAGTTTGACCAACCAGGTGTTTCTGGGGAGGTTGGGTTGGTTGTGGTGGGTTTCCCTTGGCTGATTGTTGAGCTCCCTCTCAGCCACTCACCCACCCCTTGCAGAGGAGGAATAGGTTGAGGAAGCTTCTGGGTTGAGATAAAGACAGGGAAATCACCAGCTGTTGTTGAGGGCAAGACAAAGTTGGCTTAAGGAAAACTGATTTGTTGCCAATTAAAATAGATATTTAATTATTCCTTCAGGCACTGGGAAGCAAAGACAAGTAGGAACACCTTTGCCTCCACTTGCCCAACTCAACTTCTTCCCCAATTCCTCTCCCCTTCCCCAGTGCCACCAGGAATGGGGTTGTGGTCAGTACACAAGGGTTTCTCTTGGCTGCTCTTCCTCCTCACACCCTTCCTCTCCTTCACTGTGGTCTCTCCCATGGGCTGCTGTCCTGTACCTGGTGTGGGAGCCTCCGTGTCCTGCAGGGACATACCTTCCAAAGCCATGTCCCCCTCTAGTCCCATCTCTGTGCTGTGCCTAAAAGTAATTAGTATTAGGTGTTCTAGGGGAAAAAACCCCTGGAAAGTCCGTAGATAGCAATTACTCAGTACATCTGAATGAGGGAATTTTCCTTGTTGCTTCATGCAAGTAAAAATTGGTGACCAGAAGCGTCCACAGGTTTGTATCCCTAATTCCTTTTTAAAGGACCTGTGCTTGTTGTGTAGAGATGTACCCAGGTGTGCTTGTGTCCTCCTTTGAACACCATGCTGACCATGGCTTTTGCTAGTATCTTCTATTAAAGTTGGATTTCCTTTAAGTATTCACATTTTTAAAAATAAATTAATATGGAATCTCTACAGGACAGTAGAGACAAGCATTTCAGTAGAAACTATTTCAACAGCCAGTACTGCTGACAGTATAGTAACAACTGTTCTTTTCTCTTCTAGGTGTTAAAATGGGTTGAAGAAGCAGTTCAAGCCTCCAAAGTGCATCTCTTGTCTACAGACCATCTGTCCATGGCTGCAAATACTTGGCAGATCCCTTTTGATCCCAGTCTGAAGGAAGTTACAGTGTCCTTGAGTGGTCCTTCGCCAGCAATTGAGATTCATAATCCTTTAGGTGAAGTACTTTATACTTTCTTTTGTGATTGTGAAAAAAGGGAAGGAAAAATCCCTTCTGGTATTTTTTTTCCCCAATATTCCATGGTTTTTTTTCACTTGGAGGAAAGTGGAAAACTTCCTTATTCTGTCCACTTCATCTCACCTCCATCTTCTTTGTTACTATTTGTCCTTGCATTCTGAATTGCTGGACACTTTTGCCTTTCATCTGTTTATGTATTCTCTGAACCATCATTTAAGGCTTGTACATGATGGTTGGGTTTTATGTGAGGAAAGTTCAACCACGGTCTGGCTTTTCTGAACTGTGAGAACATTCAGAACCAAACCTGTCTCCCCTGCCCGTCTCCAACTGAGCAGTGTGTGATGGGAAGTGCAATGACAGATTTGGAGCTAATTTGTAATTGAAGCTATTTTGAACAAATCTGTTGTTTATTATTATGTTGATGCCTTAGGAACTTGGAACATCACTCCAGAAATAAAATTCAAATCATATTTTCTCTGAATGACTTTGGCCTAAGGATATAGCTTAAGTTTTAGTATCTTGGAAGTATTTTATGCCCAAGATGGGCTCCCTGCAGTGTGGTCTGGTCTGTCCTGTACTGAGGCATTCTTGTTTACAGGAAAGAGATTTGCTCAGTGTCTGTGTTCAAGCCATGACAACATACAGTCCTGGGTGCAAGTGTCAGGCTTTGCTGAAGCTGTGANCCCCCCCCCCCCGTTTGCCTTTCGCATAGATCAGCTCCATGCATCTAAATCCACAGGGTTTCACTGAAATTACTCAAGGCATGTCTAGTAGGTTTTGAAAATGGGCACTGGGACATCCCAGTCTCCACTTCCTCTTTCCCTTTAGTGCTGTGAAAGAACCAGATGAGTTTTAGGGCTGATGGTTCTTCAGGGTCAGCCTTGAGGGAGCAAAATCCCTCAAGAATTCTAGAATCTAGAGAGCCAATTCCTGCACGCAACCACCCACATATAAATGCATGTTTTCAGTATTCTGTCAAAGAATTGTAGGGAATTTTAACTGTTGTAAATGTCATTGACTGCTAAGTAGTGAGTAAGTCAAGTATCAGAAATACATTGGTACAAAACAACAATATTATATTTACTGTCTGTTTTTTTGAAGCAGTACTGTGTTTACTCCATCCCGTATTTACTTCTTGTTTCTGTTTTTTCAGGCAAGCAGCTCAGTAAGGGATCAGGACTGAATGAATTACTCAATATCCATAACTCTGCAAAGGTAGTAAATGTCAAAGATCCAGAGCCTGGAACATGGACAATCAAGGTAAAGTTATTGCAGAACTCATGTATGATTGTCCTATAGCATATAAGGGGGTTGTATAATGATTTACTATGTTATTTATCATAAGATACTCACAGCTGAGTCTGTGTTACAGTAAATTTACTGTGTTACAGTAAATGTCCTGTGATCTTGTATTTAATATTGTTATATACCTCTTTATGTAGGTAAAACTGCATGATCCCAACTTTCCTAGATAGATGTGGAAACAATCCTACTGGTGTAGATCCCTTCTGACTGAACTATTCTATTGTAGCCGTGTAAATACTCTACAGTCGTTTTTGGAGGGGAAGGCACCCGGGTGAGGCACTTTATAGGCAGTGCTGAATGGATCCTGCTGTGCATTGTCCCTGCCCTAAGCACAGAGGTGCTTTGAAAAGGATCATTAATTCACACACAGCCCTGGGGGAAGCTGTTGATCCTGCTGCAGAACTGCAGCTACAAAAGCATGTTGAGCTCAGCAGCTCTGGGGAGAATTGTTTGAATGTCTGTCTAGGACTGGGGGCTTATCAAACAGAGGGACAGGGACTTTTGATATGGGCAGATAGTGATGGGACAAGAGGGAAAGGTTTTAAACTGCCAGAGGGCAGGGATGGATGGGCTATTGGGAAGGAATTCTTCCCTGTGAGGGTGGGGAGGCCCTAGCACAGGGTGTCCAGAGAAGCTGTGGCTGCCCCTGGATCCCTGGAAGTGTCCAAGGCCAGGGTGGACAGGTCTTGGAGCAAACCTGGGACAGTGGAAGGTGTCTCTGCCCATGGCAGGGGGTGGCACTGGATGACCTTTTAAGGTCCCTTCCAATTCCATGATTCTATGACCAAAAGTACTGAAAACTCCAGTACAGAGACAACGTGGTGGGCTGTTAAAAATGAAAATGATTTGGGTCTTGCTGGACATGGTAACATGAGCCACACTGGGTCCTGAGACCTTCTCCTACAGTGAATCCTTAGGATTCACTTCTGCCACTTTTTGGAGACTTTTAGGGTGAGGGATCAGTGCAGCAAACATGCAGTGCCCTGCAGCCCAGAGGGACAGCGTGGGAAGAGCCCTGTTGTGCTGCTGGCTGTGTGATGTGAGCTGAGCCACTGGTATGTGCCAGCACCCAAGTGCTGGGCTGCAGGAACTTCTGGGGAGGAGTCCCGGGCTCGGGGTGGGACACCTGTGGAGCCAACAGTCCCCTCGTGCCCAGGCTGCCACTGGTGGTATGCACTCCTGGCAGCAGGACAGCAGTCCTGCCAAGCCATCAGGCTGCTCCTGCAGGCAGGGCCTGGGAGATCCTTGCGAGTTGGGAGGTTTTTTGGGGGTTTTTTCTAAGCTCAGCATAATGCTGTCTCCAGCTTTATGGAGAGTATGAATAAAACATTCAAACTGACGTATTTTGGGTTAAAAAAAATGAAGAACATCTCTTGAATATGTAGTTGAAATATTTTAATCTAACTTCTATAAGCAAGCCAGGTCATGCATTTCTTCATAGATACATGTATTTTGGGCAATTTTTTAATGTTGTTTGCAAGACAGGAAAGTGATGCCTTTGGATTTTAGCTTTTATATTTTCCATATATTTGTGATCCTGCAATTCTTTAGTGTATAACTCTAAACTGCATATAGGGCGTTAGCTACTGTTCTCCCATTTTGGTCAGATAAAACAATTCCTCTCTAGGCTTGGGAATCAAGGACACCTTACTGTCTCAGGCCCTGAGATACATAAACAAAAGTGAGTTCGGTGGGAGCAAACTTGAGGGTAAATGACTTCATTACCTGAAGCTGTAATTGGAGGATTAACCCCCGATATGCAAATGGACCAAACCCGTGACCTGTTGTCCATTTTTGGGTGTAGCCCCTGAGGGGGCTTCGTCTGCCCTAAATGTACCAGAAGGCCCTTGGATAAATATAACCACTTTTATTCTCCTAATTTTGTCTGGCCTCTGTTTTTAGGTAGTCCCAAAAAGGCATTAAAAGCATCTGTCACAAATATGTGTTTGCTCTTTCGATTATACTCATCCAGTCTGGGAGGGGAAACACTAATATACAGTCTCTGTAATCCATGTTCAACTACAAATAATGAGAAGTGACCTAAAGATAACAATTGGGAAGCAGTCCTGTGTGATAAAAATAATTCCTGGTGTTTGCCTAAAGACCCCCAGCTCCTAGACATGACAGTGAGAGATGTGTTTATTTTTATTAGGAAATGGTAAAATTTTATAAGGTTATTCTGGCCTTAAAACTGACAAATATCCGAAGGTCCGAGTAATTCATAAAGAGAAATGATTTCCCAGTGTATTTTTCTATGGATTGTGTACTCGGCTTTAGTCACTGGCTTGGTTTATTTACACAAAGATTTTAATACTTAAGCTTTGTAAAAATTTTATTCACACCATAAACTCCTTGTACAGATGCACCAAGCTATAAAAACAGAACTTTATCACTGAGTTTGTCTAATGAAATTTTAACTGGCAATTAATACTTGATACCTTGAGTTGTTCGGCACAATTAAATATTTCTTTGTATTGTTAACAGCTGGCTTATATAAAAAAGGCTTTAGTGGTGCTATTTCTGAAGTGAAAGGTTAACCAAATAGAAGGAAATACGTTGTTTTAATCAGATAGACATTGATTTGTCATGGTGTCTAATGCCTGTCCCAAGACTGTTAGTTATAAGAAACAACTGTTTAATTTAGTATTCACATGCAGCGGTGGCAGAGGGGGTTAGTCTGGAGTAACCTCTCTTCCAGAGAGCTGTAGGAACTTGAGACTGGATCAGGTAAAACTCCAGGGAAAGCTCAGTGGAAGCTTCCAGACACCGGAAGGGTGTGGAAGTAGGTGAGGAGGAAGAGCCGTGGGTTTCTGTGCACCTTTGTCAAGTAGCAGTTGACCTTTCTTTCTCTGCACAGAAACATAGGAAGTAACTTACCATTACTTTGATTTATCTTCTTTAAGATGAAAGACTTGCTTCAAAGCAGCTGTACTTTCCAGAACCTGAAGCTCACTCAGGCTGTTCCAGGGTGATGGATGAGTAGGGGTGGTTCTGATTTGTTTTTTGCTGGTTGAAGCAGAATGTCAAAGTGAGGGTACAGGGGTACAGAACAGAGGGGAGAGGTACCTGTGCACTCTCTGCTTTCCAGCTGTGCCCTTGGCTGGGTAAGAGAAGCACCTTTAATGCATAGACTCTTCTGTTGAGTTCTTACTCACTCACCATTTTCTAGTAGAGTTTGTAATGGTCAGGTTCTAACTCCCAGACCACTCCCATTGCAGGCACTGGCATGTGGCAAGGAGTTGTTGATTTGTTGGTGTTGTGATTTGCTTTCAAGACATACTGGTTCTCTTTGCTGACACCACAATTGTAGGGCCCAGGTTGTGAAAGCAAAGCTTTGTTCGAGGTGCTTTTCCCTGCAACTTTAGCCACGAGGCTCCTCTGTGTGCTGCTGTTAACCATGCTGGAGTCTGTCCCTGAGCTCAGTGGTTGGCTCACACTCTGTGCAGTCCCTGATTCCATGTGCTGGCTGTTTTGCAGACCTCGAGCAGCGGGAGGCACTCTGTGCGCATCACGGGGCTCAGCACCATCGACTTCCGAGCTGGCTTCTCCAGGAAGCCCACCTTAGACTTTAAAAAAACATCCAGCAGGCCAGTGCAAGGTTTGTTTCCACTTTAGTCCATGTTAAATAGCTTCTAGCCCCCAAAATCGAGTAGAGCTCTATGATGAGCTTTGTGGTAACTCCGGGGATGCTGTGGGTTGGCTCCTGGGGGGGATTTGTATCTGTGTGACATAAATACAGATATATATATATATAACTATGCCTCAAAATTGCAGTGCTGTTTCTGTTACTTTTGGCGCTTCAGAAAAGGGCCTTGGCCCTGGGGCATGGTGACGAGTTAATAAAGAAACTGCTATTTCAGAAACACCTGTTTGGAAACCAGTAATTTAAACTCTCCCCAGCTGGGTCTCCTCACAGCTAATAAGCAGAGCACAGCTCAGCACAGTTTTAGCCTTTCCCTACTCAGTAGGTAAGGGCTGGAGCTGAATGCTGCATTCATGGGGTAGTGAGCCATGCAGATGGAATTTAATCTTTCATGTTTTAATTATCTGTTTTCTTTTGTACTTAAAACAGCATGTTTCTGTTTTTCTAGGGATTCCTACCTTTGTGCTGCTGAATACTACAGGGATCCTGCTTCCAGCTAGAGTAGACCGACTGGAACTTCTGAGTATTGCAGGGGAGCTCCTTAAGACCTTGCCTGTGAAATACTATCCTGAGAGAAAGCCCTATGGACTATGGAATATTTCTGACTTCATTCCACCAGATGAAGCTTTTTTTGTTAAAATAACGGGCTATGACAAGGATGATTATCTTTTTCAGAGAATTTCAAGTGTTTCGTTTTCTAGTATTACTCCTGGTAAGAGACTTTAACTTGAATTGACTGTGCATTTGTCTCATCTGAATCAGTTAAAATTGAGATCTTCTATGCTTTTATAATTTATGTAAGTACTTTCTGTGCTGTTTCCTTCCAAAGTTCTGTCTCTAGTTCATGATGGTCAATACCTACTAAGTAGAGCTTCATCAGAAATTGAGGTTCCTTTTAATAGAAGGAAAGGATAGGATGTGTGTTAGTAACTGTTAATATACTTTCTGGGGAATGTTTTCTTTCTTCAGATGCCCCCAAAGTTACAATGCCCATGAAGACTCCAGGATATTATTTACAGCCAGGCTCTGTTCCTTGCCATGTTGAAAGTCTTATACCTTTTACTCAGCATTTTACTAAAGATGGAGTAAAACTGGGAGTGGATCAGTTCTTCAAGTAAGTAGTGACCTTTTTTCACAATGCTGCTTTATTTCTTATTTATAGCTTACAATTTCTATTAGTATTTACTGTTACGTGCTGCATACATCCTGCTACTTCCAGTCTGTTATTTTTGGTGCTATTCATCAGAGAGGCTGTATTTTATGGAGATACTGATAATATTTATATATAGATATATCTATATATGATATATAGAGGAGGGCGTACGCTCTGTACATGTGATGGGATGTATAAGGTTCTGGCCAAAATTCCCCTCAGCTGTGTGCTCTGAAATTATGATAAACTGGGTCTAAAAGTCTAGAGGGCAAATGGTTTTAATTTATGTTTTTAAAAGTTATGCAAAACTGGTAACTAGCTTTGTTTATGAAGCACACCCCTCACTCTGGCCCCAGTGATACATAGATGACTAGGCATCCATTAATTTGTTTGATTTTTAATGCCTTTCATGGATGCCCTAGAAATACGCCCTAGAAACTGTCATCTTCAGAAAATCTCTCAAAATAGGAAAATTTATGTGGGATATATCAGAAGGCGCTTCACATCTCTGTATAGAAAAAGCATTTTGTGCCCTTTCTGTGTAGGGTGAGAGAAGAATAATTTAAAAAAGGTAAATTAGCTAAAATACTCATAAACTGTCCCTTTTAATTCTGTTTATTAAAACCAAAAAGGAAGTATGTACTAGCAAACAGTGTCAGCAGCCTCCTGTACAGCCCAAAGCACCTCAGGAGCAGACTGAAGACTAAATTCTGCATTCCCCAGCAGGTACAGCGTACTGAAGTGAACACATCCTGCAGCTCCCTTGTGCACTGCTGGCAGTGGGAAATGCTGCAGCTTTGGTGTGGTTTGGGTTTTAATGAGGTGCCACTGACACACAGTCAGCCCCAGCACAGTGCCTGCTTGGGCTGCTGTGTAATGTTTTCCATTCCTTAGGTATCAAACTCCATGCTTCTCCTTGTTCTTCACACATCCAGCACCGCTGATTTGGCCGCATTTTCCTTTTTCCTGTTACAGAGCAGATGAATGAACACATTATCCAAGTTAATTTAACAAAATACATCTCAAGCAGATATAGTTGGTCACAGTTAAATAGGATCTAATTCAGCTTGGCCCATTTGCCTCTTATTTGTAGTGACATTCCAGGCAGGGTTTGTCCAGCTTAGTAGTTCAGTGCAGATTTGAGCTCTAGTATTCCTCTGCATTGAATGAGCTTTGTTTTGGTGTTGAGATGTCTTTACTCAACTGTTTTAATATTTATTTCAAAACCTAAATGGTTCACAAGTTGAATATCATATTTCTATCGTGACAGTTGTCTATGTGAAAATACCCTTAGAATGACTACAGGTTCAGGGTTCATGAGGAGAAGAGACTTTGAAATTCAAATATTTTTTTTACTTTGGTTCCAGAGGTACTATCAGCTGCAATAATAATTCCTAATTTCAAATGAGTAACATATGTTAGGAAAAACAATTTTACAAAAATTTCTAACAGCTTTGTTTGTCTACATTTCTGCATCCTGTGGTAGTGTAGTAAGAAAATTTGGATTTTGCTTAATATCCTAGTGCATTTTTGACTAGTCTGATATAGCAGGTGAAGAGCAGTAGTTGAGCACCTCATTCCAGTGGGGAATCAGTGGGAATGGAGCACTAAAATGTCTTTACAATTCATTCTGTACTATACATAGCAGATCCTACCAATCCTGCAGAGATCAGAATTAGCAAAAATAAGACATGAAATTCTGACAAGAAAGGCAATTCCTGTAGTAAATCAAAATAACAATCATGATAATTAAAAACATCACTCATAATCAACTGATATTTGTGGTTGCTATTCAAGTCTAGTAAACCATGCAGAATATATCCCTCCAAACCATGTGCTAAAAAGTGAAACTATAGGTTTCATTTCTCCCTGTGAGCCACAGCCTGCTGCTGGAGAGTTCTCAGCTGGGTCTGGAGCGGGGTGGTGGGGGTGTCCAAGAGGGGAGGTCAGATACAACCCGAGCACCACTGTGCTCTCTGCAGTGACTGAGAACCAGGGGGTCATCTGGGCCTTGGAGTTTAAATGTTTGTAGTTCCCCAGGTGCCCAGACAAACACCCAATCAGCAGATTGCAGGTACAGTAAAATGAGTTTGGCAGGTAATGGTGGTGCTGGAAGGTGCTGAGTTATCCCATGACACGTGCTGTGACTTGTCTGCAGTTACAGCTCCTCGCCCAGTGCCCACGTGTGGAGCAGCTGCCCTGAGCTGTGTATTAGTCTTTGCTGCCAGTGTCGGTTTGATTTTTAATTTTTTTTTTTTAATAGCCCACCACAGTGGGGGCTGTTTTGCCGAGCTGTTCCACCCCCCTGGACACATTTCCCTTTGTGCTGCTGTTCTCAAGGCTTCCACGTTTGACATCTGGTGTACAGCATGAGTCAGGAAGGAAGCGGAACAGGATTGCTTAGCCTCACTTTTAACATACTTTCCATGAAATAGAGGAGTTTCTCACTTGTTATTTGGAAGAAACACCACCTTATTCTTTAGTGCTGGCAGTTGCTGCCATGTTCATGTGCCAACATTGCACTGGGCAATGTTATAGATTTGATGCATGATATATTAGGTTATCTAGAGTAAGTATGAAGTAAGAGGGAACAAGTAGGAAGCCATTTAAGGTCACCATACACTGTTTTCATTGGTGGTGTGGTTGGATTGTCTGTCTCATGGTGCTACAGCATTGAACTTCCATGCATATTCCAAGTCTCTTGTTCCTTCTGTATCCTTTAAGGGCTGATAAATCAATCTATTCAGACAAACAAAGGGGTCATTAATGTAGTGTTTTCCTGTAATAGGGCAATGACTTGCCAAAGCTCTCACAGATATTTTGGTGCTTATCGGTTTTGTTTATGTGCCATAGCAACAGGCCATGGGGAGCACTCGGACACTGCAGAACCACTGGTTTGCTCATTTTTGTTGTCCTCTGTGTGTCTGTAGCACCAGGAGTTTATAAAATGTGGTTTTGAATCACGAGAAACTGAGAATGTTTGTTTTGAAGCACATATAACCAGCCTATATAGCTACACTTTTATTCCTTCTTGATTTCACACTGTGTGTGGTACCAACATGGTGTCACTGCCCAGCAGCCTTGGCCTTGCTGGGATCTAGACAAAACCTGCAGTGGTTCTCTGGATTCCTGTACCTGTGAGTTAGGGAAGCTCAGGTGGGAGGATGAGACCTTGTTGCCTTTGTTGCTAAGAGCCATGGGTTTGTTACCACATACTGGCTCTGCACAGAAACTTGCTGGTTTCAAGGAATGTGTCTTCTCAGGTGGTGAATACAGCAGAGCACAAGCAGCTGAGGGAATGACAGCAATACACTCTCTTTGGGTATTGTGTGACGACTGTTGAGTTGATAAAGGTTTATTTTATGATGTGCAAGTGGGACATTTTGCATAATCTTATGAGAAAATATCATCCGTAAAGTGACATCCAATTTGATTCATCAGAGAATTTGTCTTGCCTCTTAATGATTGTAAAATCTCCTGTGTCTGCAGTCAGGAAACCAAGCTGGTGTAGCTCTTGGCTCCTTGAGGGATTCAATGAGTGCTCTTTTCTCCTGCAGAGAATCATCCAGCATGAGCTGGGACATTGCCCAGGTGTCCGTGTCCGACGAGGGCTTTTATGAGTGCATGGCCACCAGCACTGCGGGGACGGGACGCGCGCAGACGTTCCTCGATGTATCAGGTGGGTCCCAGCCGCCCTTCTGGGGTGAATTACTTGGGCTTGAACACTTAAGACAGCACTTGGGGCCATTAAAATACATTCCAAGTTTTAAGTGTATTTTTAATTACTGCATTTTTACTCACCCATGTCCACAAGTGAGCTGAAGTTTATTCAACAAACCTGTTTTAAATATCAACGTTGGTTTGGTTTTAGTTCCCACTATCAGCTGGACTTGCAGAATAAATCTGACCTGTAGAATCCAAAACTTAAATCTCGGATTTCAATTGTTCTCATTTTTATTTAACTTTGTAGCAATTATATGTTGGCTTGATAGAACACGTATTACCGGATGGACATGGAAGTACAAAAGTTGTATTCAAATTTCTGCTTTTTTACAATGCAAAATTCAGAGAATTTTTGGAAATCTCATCTATTTCCTTGAATTTCTTAAAAGTGGTAACAAAGATGAGGAAGTAAAATGAATGAGGTAAAAATAGGGCTAATCACAAAGATAATTTTGAATAAACGGTAGACTTATTTCTGTCTGTGGATGGATGGATGAAACTCCTGCCCATACTATAGCAAATTTTGTCACTTAATTTTTCACAGTTGCAATGCAGCCAGAGAGAGAGGGGAAAAATATTTTCTGGTTTGTAACAAAGATCTATTCTGTACAGCCTTGTGTTGGTGTTGATCAGATAAGAGTCTTGGAGCAAGTGAAGCTGTTGCTGTGAGCTGGAAAAACACTGGGGCAGTTAATTTTCTGTGACAGGAAGGATGGGAGAACTCAGAACAATTTCAACTCAGGGTTTCATTTTAAGGGCTTGAAATTGAAGTTGTCTTGCCTCTTACATCCTGCAGTAGCTACTGCAGGTAAATTAACATGGATTATGAATCACAGAATCACAAAACAATTCAGGCTGGAAGGACCTTTGGAAGTCACCTAGTCCAATTCACGGCTCAAAGAGAGTTAGCTTCCAAGCTTGATTCTATTTTTCAGGAACTTGTCCAATCAATCTTTGAATGTCCCCAAGGGTGGAGATTTCACAAGTTCATGGGCAGCCTTTGGTACTTAACTACCCCCACTAGGAAAATACTTTGTATGTCTGGTCAGAATTTCCCCTGCTGCATTTTATGAACCAAGACTCTCATCCTTTTTTTTTTTCCTCTCCTGTGTCCTGAGAAGACTTTTAATTGTGTATTCACTAAAACAGCCCTCTCAGTAGCTGAAGAGAGTGGCTCAATAACCCTTCACTTTCCCTTTTCCAGGCAAAGATGTTCCTTTCATTGCACTATAAGCAAATTCAAAGAAACCAGAGTGATATCACTGATTTTATGCAAGGCAAAGTTTGTAGAGAAAGAGCCCTCTTGGACCAAGGGGTGAATTTGAGGAGAGGAACATCCTTTTATTCACACAAAGTAGTGAGTAGAACAGAACAGTAACATCTGGGCTTACCCAAGTCCTGGTTCTAGAGCACTAATTTATATTTTGGCCACAAAAATCAAGCAGAAAGGATATTCCCAGATGCTTGTTCTCCTTCATGGCTTGGAGGGCAAGGAAACCATGGCAGGAGGCATTGAAGATTCTCAGTCTGGAAGTTGCAACCATTCTCCTCGTCAAAGAGAAACCTGAAAGAGAATCCTGACCTTTTTCTTGTGATGTTGGTAGCACTTGAAAGTCAAGAGTAATAAGGGAAAAAATCCCTCGTTTACAGAGCCTGAGAGATGGCCTGGGACTGAGTCACTGTGTAAACATGACAATTTGTTCTGTTCGGAGCCCTGCAGAGGACTAATGGGAGGGAGATGCTTTGAAATCATTGTGTACAAATATTTGCAAGAAAATTACTTGAAATTTCTTTTTGAAGCAAAGTAAACAATCTTTTTAAGTGTCCTTGGTTTACCCAGCTGACAGACAGTATATCACAGATAATCCATTCTGGCAACTGCTGTGTGAAAGGTATTGGAGCATTTTCTCATTTCACAGAAAGCAAACACTTGAGTTTGACTTTGTTTTACTCCTATTAAAACTTCAAAATGTCAAATGGCTCATTAGCTTGTGCAGCACCCTGACTGAAGGGCCAGTAATGCTGAGGGATGGCTGAGTGTGAGCACTGCTGTGGGCAGAGGCTGGGGTAGTCCAAAACTTGTGTTTTCCCACTAGACTGGCAGTCAAAAGATGGGGATTCCAGTCCTGTACTGGCCTCATCTCTCTCTTGCCTGAGTTTAGGTAACATATTTGGTGATAAGCCTGTGGAAAGCATCAGAAGATTTGTTGTTTCTCCCAAACACCCCAAACCTAAAAGTACAGGAGAGAAACTCCATTTAGTAAGCAAGTGTAGCTTTCCCTGACTCTGCTTTGCATGGGTTAAAGTTCATGGATTTGGCAGTGGGGGTGATTACTGCTGGGACTGTGTTTGCAGGGAGGCAGAGCTGCACACCCAGCACACAGTGCTGTGCAGGGATCCAGCATGGAGCTTGTGAACCTCGTCTGAGACCCCCCAGGAGACCTCGAGGAGGAGGATTTGTGGCTGATTCTGAGCTGAGGAGTAACTTTAACCCTTAATAAATACAGATTTTTTTTTTTTTTTTTAAATTCCCGTTATCCTTGCTTTTCTTAGGATAGTTGTGTTTTAGTGTGTACTGATAAAGATTTGGTCTTGCTCTTACAGCTGTCTCATTTCTGCACAAGCATCCCTCTCAAAGTATTGTTTATTGTGGAGTTTTCTTTGTTCAAGAACCAGTTTGGGGAAAACCAAATGGAATATATGTGCTATTTTTAATGGGAATGCATAAAGTCATACATAATTCATTTTCTTTCTTGAAATGTTGCCCCCTTGATCAGTATTATCTCAAGGAGGAGCACGATTGCTGCTATTTTAAGCATCTGTGGTTTCAAAGTTTAATTTCCGTAGAAAATTATTGCATCTGCTTTCTTCTGGGAGCATGATAGAAGTGTGCAGATGGGTCAGGTGAAAAGCAGATAACAACAAATACTGGGAGTTACAACATAAAATGTGTACAGGAAAAGATAATGAAATTCCCAGAGATTTGAGTGGAAGTGAGAATTGAGGGGTATTGTACATAGCTGCTGTCTAGAGCAGCTCCAGCCTAGGAGTTCCTCCTGCCTGGCTGCTGGAGTTCATCCCGTGTACCCAGGGACTCTTGGTGTGCGGCATCGCAGGACTGCCTGAGGTCTCTGTGGGCTCCAGGAGCTGGGCCTGGGACCGCAGGCCCCCCAGCAGCTGGTGCCACTGGCCTGGGGTTCCTAAACCCCTGGTCTGACTCCAGCAGCTGGCACCCAGTCCTCTCCAGTAGCAGGCATTTAGTATTTGCAGGGATACAGAGAAGGGACACAGGGACTGAGGATATCCAGAAAGACTTAAAGAAGGGATTTATTAATGAGAGAGGACAAGCTGTGCTGATCAGGCCAGGGCTGTGGCAGACAGGGCACTGACTGGTGGTGCTTTGCAGGGGACAGGCCCCTTTTATGCCCCTTCCTGCCTATTGCTCCCTTTTCTCCTCTCTGATTCACTTCCCTGCATATTCCTTCATGAGTTTGCCAGCTGCCTCTCACCCCCTCCATAGCAGGTTTGTGTCCTTACTAGCTGCACGGTCCAGGCTGGCCTCTCTGTGCAGTGATGCTGGTAACTTTTGGTGCCCTTCGGTCAGCATGACAAAGAGTGGCTGTAGGCATTGTGTCTGCTGGCTGTCTGTCTGCCAGGGCTGTCTGCATACTCTGTTTATTACCTCTTCTCTTCTTACCCTATTTCATGAGGTCCTTAATCAAATAAGAGCATGGATGCTTTCTCCTTCCACATTTTCTTGTAGAATCCATCATGAAAAGAACTCACTAATGGTGCTAAACACTAATGATGTTAACTTGGTTCCATTGTTGCTGCTAGAAGAAATTCCTACTAACATGTTTTTTTCCATATACAACCTGTAAAAATCTAGTGTGTAGCTCAGATGCCACCAGGTGGGGTCACACCTCGGGCAGAGATCAGACTCAGAGTCCTGTCTCCCTCCTGTTGCTGTGACACTGATCCCTTGTTGGCTGTGCTCAAAGAACACAGAGCTGCCTCTTCTCATACAGGATGTGATTTTTTTGTCCTACAGGGTGTAGTAGTTTCGATCTAGACCAGGTGTGTCCATGTGAGCTCCTAGCAGGCAGCTCAGCATCAGAGAATGAGGCTGCTGCCCTGGCTTCTGTTTGTGGCTTCAGAATGGGAAATGAAACCAAACATTAAACCTGAATTATTAAATAACGCAATTCATTAAATTTAATATTTAACCCCTAAACTACTGTGCCTAAAGTGGTTTATCGAGAATGCACAAATGCTGAAAGGTTGCCAAATGTGTCTCATGCCTTTGCTCTCGGTTCCCGCAGAGCCCCCGCCCGTGCTGCAGGTGCCCGCTAACGTGACGGTGGTGCCCGGGGCCGGGGCGGTGCTGAGCTGCGTGGTGCTGAGCGCGGGGCGCTACAACCTGTCGTGGCAGCGGCACGGGCGCGACGCGCGCCTGCAGGACCCACTGCGGCTGCGGCTCCTGGCCAACCTGTCCCTGGAGGTGAGGCCAGCCCGGCTGTCGGACGCGGGCAGCTACAGCTGCACTGCTGCCAACGAGGGCGGATCTGCCACGGCTTCTGTCTTCCTCACCGTGCAAGGTAACGACCGGACACCGTGCCCGCGGCTCGCTTGGCAGGGCTCCTGTTGGAATGGGCTGCCCACAGCCTTGGACAGGCCCATCCCTGGAAGTGTCCAAGGCTGGATGGGGTTTGGAGCAACCTGCGGTAGTGGAAGGTGTGCCAGCCTATGGCAGGGGGTGGAACAAGAGGGGCTTTAATGTCCCTTCCAACCCAGACCATTGTGTGGTTTCGTGAAAAATCAGTCAGAACTAAAAAAGATAGGATGAGTGAGACCAAACAAATCTAGGTCTGGGCTGTTGCTGCATACCAGGAACAAATTTAACCAAAAAAAGTATCAATGCAGTAATTGGTGTTGGAGTAAATACTTTTAAAATTTTGAAGTACTGCAAGATTTTTTTTTTTTTTTTCCTATTTTCCTTGATCGTGTGGTGGTTTGAACCTTGGTTCTTTGCTGCCTGTCTGTGGGTGAGGAGAGGCAGAACTCAAAATCGTATAGAAAGAAAATGATTCTGTCACTTGTAGGTGATTCCAACAGATTTCTGCTTGCGATGCTGCTGGGTCATGTTCTATGCTGAGGGGGTACCTTCATTAATTAACTTTGCTGCCTCAATTCTAGTGCTTTGTTAGCTGATGGAAAACTTAGAATTATGGGAAGAAGAAATATTGAATGGAATAGCTGGACCTAAGGTGCTCCAAAACAGAGGTTGAAAGTGGAGTTGTAATGCTTATTAATGGGATGTAGTTTTTCCTATATGTGTTACCAAGGTGGAATAAGTAGGTGTGGAACCAGTTGTATAGGACCTAGTGCAAAATACAGCAGAATGAAGTAATTTTTTTCAATATCTGTTTGAATTACCGTTAGATTGCTACAGCAGAGTAATAACTTAATTTCTAACTAACTTAGATTTCTCTAACTTAAATTTTTAACAAGGCTGAAAGGAAAAAAGTCATGAAAACGAAAAAGTCAACCACCATGCATTTGGAAAACCTAGTTTTGAATTGTACAGAATTTTTCCATCAAGACACTCATTCAAGCATGTCAAAGGCATCAAGAGAAGTGCAAAGTGCCTCTCTCCCTTGTTCATCTCTTCCTGGGATTTAGATTTTCCTCCCTATAATGTCTGTTACAAGCTCAGCTGGGTGCTTTAACACAATGACCAAATTGCTTCTGGTTTTTTCTAGTAAAGCTAAAGAAGTTTTACTGCCGCCACAGCAGAATATTGAGTTTCAAATCACTTATATGCGTAGAATGATTATATCAAATAGTTGGGAATTATATTTTGGCTGGTCCTGTTAGTGCTAACAGCTTTCAAACGTGTGAGAGAACCCTCTTTGGCAGTTCAGACAGCCTTAGCTGAGAGTCTGAGTGGAGTTTTCTTTATTTCTTGTGAAGGATGCTTGGAACAGAATAAATATGTAGGAAACACTAAGCTGCAGCTGAATTCAGCTTTCTGCAGTAGTGCCTGTCTCTTTTTGTTTGGAAAAAGTAATCTACTGCCAGCTTTCCCAATGGCTGCATGCAGGAGCTGAATGGTATCTGAAGGGTTTGCAAGCACTGTTATTTGTGATCATTTTAATTTGCCCAGACAAAATGATTTCCATCAGATTTCTGGGGATACTCAGTGTGTGATTGTCATGTACAACTTGCTTGTTAGGGCCTGGAGTAGTTTTCAAAAACAGTTTTTATTAGGCAGCAAAGAGTAGAGGGTGGCCAGATGCAAGAGCTAAAGCTTTATGGGTTTGTCATTATTAACATTCTGAAGAGGAAAATTTGAAGTCTTGTTAATTGATGAAGATGAGTCTGTGCTTTGTGTAGTTGTAAGTAATTCAGAACATCAAATTAAATTTGTCCTGAAGCCCTTTATTATTGTTGGGCCGGCTCCATGTAGATCTCAGGATTTTTGATCATAAGAGAATAAACACTGCTTTTATCCCCATTTTCTCTTGTGAGGGGGAGTTAAGGCAGAGAACAAATGCTGGTGGCTCTAAAAATAACGCAGCATCTGCTTTCCCTGCTGAAGTGGGTTGTAGTAAACCCTTGTTTTGAAAATGTTGGGTTTGATGCTGCTGTTTCTGAAAGGGAACATTCATGTGACTCCTGTGCCAGCAGCTGTGCAAATACTGCCTGGAATCTTTGTGGGGCTGACTTTGTGCCCCAGCTGTGTGCTCCGTGCTCAGGAGAACACACTGTCCCCAGCCACTCACTGCTCCCCACGACAGGGACACAGGTGGGGCATGGCCCCGTGTGAAACCTGGGCCTCTCTATGGGCTGGGGGTCCTGCCCAGAGCACTGTGGAAGGTCCTGCAAGGCTGTTTGATAAATCCCAAGGAATATGGATGCTCATGGAGTGCTAAGACTAACTCAAAGTACGTGCTCAAATTAGGAGGTGTGAAATAGTGGCTACGTAGTGTGAGTTGCTCAAGCCACCCCCTTAGACTGGTCTTGTATGGAAACAAAAATGAATTTATGAGGGGATTCCTTGCTGTTTCAGGTGCCTAGAGGAGTATGTTGCAGCTGTGTGAGGCTGGAGATTGGCCAGGAGTGTGAAACATCAGTGATCTTATGTATTTTTCAATATATTTCTCACTGATGACTGCATGTTCATGGAATTTCAAACTTTTTCTTTCTGGTTTTGTTACAGCCTTGTAGGTGAAATATGAGTTTGCTATTTGCAAATTTATTAGGTTCAATTAATATGGCAGATTGTGGTAGCTTGGTGTTTTGTTCATGGTGTTTTCATATATATATCAGTAATACTGATTTGGGGGGGAAATGTAGGAATTTGGGCTTTTTTTTTTAAATTGAAACAGTGTGCATGTTGAAGAGATCAATTTGTGGTGGCTTTTTTTGTTTCTTCCCCTTCCAAGAATTTCAACTACACCATTAAACCCCAGAAATTTGGGTGATGCTGAATGTAATTTTATTATAATCTTGGTTTTTCGTGTGTTCTGGTGTAAGAGCAGGCAAGGAAGGGATTATCTTGATTATTGCAACTTTCTTTTCCCTCTACAACACAGCTGTGTAATGGGGAGAGACTTTTCCAGCTTTGGCTTGTGTTTAGGTTGGGATTAGTAGAGATGTTTTGAGTTATTAATCCGGGCATGTGATGAATTCCAGCATTGGGTTAACAAGCAGTGAAATCAGCAACCTGCTCAGGTGCATCTCTTTATCTGAATGTGTAGATGGAATGAAATCATACCTGCTGTAGTTACTGTTCTGGCAACACCATGGACATGGTGGGTTTCCTTCACCTTATTATTTAAAAATGTTCAAGTGCCTGTCTGGTATCACTAGCACAGCTGAAAGGCATTTTCAGCACTTGTTTGCAGGGAGCACTGTTGCAATGCAGTGTCCAGCCACACCTGCAGGAAATAAGCAGATTTATTATGTGTTCCACCTGCCCACATGAGAAATCAAGTGTCTGTTTGCCTTTGGGCATCGAAGACTTGTCACTGCTGTAGTAAGAGTTGTGTGAGTGCTGTTTGGTCAAGCCGAGCGGTGACGGGAGTGCTGTCCTGCTCTCTGAACAGCTGCCTTAGATGTGCAGTGGGGGAAAGTGGGTCCCTGTGCTGCCTGGGGGGGCATTCACCTGGGGGACTGCTGGGGGCACTTCCTAGTGCCCAGAACTTGAATACAGTTGAAAATAAAAAAATAGCCCAGGAGACAGTGTGTGTGGCTTGGCTCAACAAAGCAATGCTGATACTCAGGTACATCCCAGGCAGGAGCAGAAATCAGGTCTGGATGAACACAGTGGGGCTTTCAGCATGAATATACTAATATCTGGAAGAATTCCAGGGAAGAGACTGCCCAGATGGATGAATTACCTCCTTGGCATAATTCTGAACTTTTTCTGCTCTTTTCTCTGAAAAGATACAATACAGAAATAAATATCCTGGTCTTTCAGATCTCTCTCTAACTGATGCTGTGAATATTGTTCACTTAGATCTGTGGATACACGCTGTGATAATGGGCAGAGAGGAACTGGTTATACCACTCTGCAATGTTTAAACGCTGAGAAAATGGGGAAGGGAATAAAACTGAAGTATTATTGCTTCAGTTGTGACTTCAAATTTAAAGTTAATTGAAAGCAAGGTGTCTATGCTAAAGAATGAAAAGCAGTTCAGGACCTTCTGTGCTTCTTTCTAGGCTGTTCTTTGGAGCTATCTGAGGCTTGGAGCAACCTGGTCTAGTGGAAGGTGTCCCTGCACATGGCAGGGGATACAGTAAATGATCTTAAAGGTCCCTTCCAACCCAAACCATTCTGGGATTCTGTGATTCTGTTTCTTTACTTGCAGCATGTGGGTGCCCATCTGCAGAGTACGAGGACAAGAGATGCTGCAGGACAGCACACCCTGTGCCTTGGCGGGGTCCAGAGGGCATTGGGAAGGGAATCACTGGGAATTTGGTAGCTAAGGCAACTGGCAAGTGAATAAGGCAAAATCATGTGTGAAGATGATACTATTTTTTAATTAGGTTCACTTAGTTGATGCCAAAAGAACCCATGAATGTGACTGGCTGATTGATGCTGAAGGCTTCTTTCTTTTATCCCTCTTGAATGTTTTGATCTGTCTTTATGCTGTACAACTCTGGTCTCAGCTTGCTGTCCAAACAGGAATCTTTGTCACAGCTTTTCTGTTCATGTGCAATTTTTCTTCTGCACTTCTTTCATTTGGCTTGTGAATAAAAGCATAACATTGAATATTAATTCATAGTATCCTAGAATGGACCATAAGGCCCATCGCATTCCATGGGCAGGGACACCTTCCACTAGCCCAGGTTGCTCCAAGCCCTGTCCAAGCTGGCCTTGGACACTTCCAGGGATCCAGGGGCGCAGCCACAGCTTCTCTGGGCACCCTGTGCCAGGGCCTCCCCACCCTCACAGGGAAGAATTCCTTCCCAGTATCCCATCTATCCCTGCCCTCTGGCAGTGGGAAGCCATTCTCCTTGTCCTGTCCCTCCAGGCCTTTGTCCCAAGTCCCTCTCCAGCTCTCCTGGAGCCCCTTCAGGCACTGGAAGGGGCTCTGAGGTCTCCCTGGAGCCTTCTCTTGTCCAGGTGGACACCCCCAGCTCTCTCAGGCTGGCTCCAGAGCAGAGGGGCTCCAGCCCTGGGAGCAGCTCTGGGGCCTCCTCTGGACCCTCTCCAGCAGCTCCACATCCTTCTGATGTTGGAGGCCCAGAGCTGGAGGCAGCTCTGCAGGTGGGATCTCTTGAGAAGCTTTACACACGACATGATCTGTGTGGTTTAACAGGTTTCATTCTGCAGCCTTGAATGAGATGGGCACTGTAAGGAGCTTGTTCTTCTCCTTTCATCTGTGAATCTTCACCTCTGAGATACAGAGCAAAGCAAAGGAAATTAAATGGACCTGACATACTAGAAAGCCCCTCTGTGTGCCTGCCTGGTCCCTGCGTTTGGGCGAGAAAACAAGATGGTTAATTGGTGGCAAATGGGGCCTCACTGATTTTAGTCAGTATCTTGATTACTACAGCTGTGTATATTGACTGTTTTCTAATAATTTTATTACAAATATAATACAAATTAAAATTTCTTTAATCTGCTGCTCACCTGATAATATCGTGCAAAAATACATGGACAATGCCGTGATGCCAAAGCATGATGTGTAGTTACCATCAGAGCCAGTTTCCTAATCCTGACAGGAGAGGAGACCTTCCTGTGACCAGAGCACGCAGATTACCCCCAGCATCTCTTGGTAGGATTTCAAACCAAATAAAAACAGCTGAGCCAGCCGTGCACATCATGAATCACTTGGGGACAGTTCTGTAACGTGGAGCCATTTCTGGCCCCTTCTTGGGTTTAGTCCTGATACTTCTGGAACTGTGCCTCTGCCCTGCTCTGGTGCCTTTCCTCCAGGAGCTCGGAGGCTTCAGAACTGTTACACAGCATCATAGGGACTTTTCAGGACCCTGCAGGTTTTATTAAATTTACAAGTGAATAACTAATGACCTTAGGGAAGGCTAATGGGCATAGTTCAAGAAATTAAATGATAAGGCATTATCTGTATTTGCATTTATGATTTTGCAACTGTGTGTAAACTGGCTGCAGTTTATTACTGAATTTCTTCCTTTCTTGGCAGTGTAGCAGTGTGGTTTGCATACACTGTTACTGGTCCAGGAACCCCTTACAAACTCACATGTTTAGTTAATGTATGAAAACAGAGGCCTCCCATCCTGGCAATCACCTGTCTGCTCCCCTGAGCTCCCCAGGTGCCACAATGCAGCAGAGTCCTCCTCCAAACATTGTATTTCTTTTCAAAGTAGAGGGTTTATGTGCTTAATAGTGGCATGCAGGTTAAGTTTGCATGAGACACAGCTGTGAATTAGTCACGAAGCTCTAACAGAAAATGTGGTGCAGTTACGTCTGAGACATTCTGATGGTACAACTCTATTTCAGGACCAATATTTTCCATTGGAGCCTTGCTCTACTCTTTAGCAAGGGGTACTGCAGAACAGATCCTTCCATAGTCATGGTGTTTGTGATTCCCTACCTTGCAGCTGCAATGTGGTGTAACTAGTCCCTATCAGCAAAGTAAGGCTGGACCTGCAGGGGCACAGACGTGTTGGGGCAGCAGAGTGGCTCAGCTGATAACGCCTGCAGACTTGCCAACCTGTATTTCGCAAATTTGTGCTACTTCTGATACACCTTTCCCTCTAAGAGGGGAAAAGATTTCCTGCTGTCCTTTTCTGTGGTCTTAATTTGGTGTTTGAGCATTTGAAAGACCATTTAATAACTCATTATCTCACCTTCTGTCAGTCACTAATCCCCCTCTCCATGCTGAGATCATGGGGAGGAAGATTGTTTTCTAAGATTTGTGTTTTAATGCCATTTGCTTTAAACCTGCTGCCTGAACCCCACATTGTCTCTGCCCTGCAAGGAGGCAGAATTTCCCTTGGCTCTCTCCTAGGAGCAGCACAGTCTTCTGCAGGGAGATACTCCTTCCAGGCCAGAACTCTGTGGTTTTTATTGAGCAGCTTTTTAGGCAAATGGTGTTACAACACAGGACTTGGACAGTAATCTTCCTCCCAGCAATGATAAGGAAAAGAGCATGGTAGTAATTCTTCCAGAAAGGGTTGTGTAGTGGTGCTGTGTTCCCATATATGACACCCTGAACTGGAAAGGCTGATGCTGTTCACCTGGACACTGTGTAGGATGACCCTGACCTTGTCCTGGATGGATTACACCACACATACATAGGTGTGCTGTGTGCTGGCTCTTACATGCTCTGCTCCTTAGCAGCCACTGAAACATGTCAAGCGTCACCTGGGCCAATGGGATGGAGTAATTCCCACTGGAGCCAAGAAAAAAGGGCTGTGCAGAGCAGCCCTAGATGTGAGGTACCTCTGTGTTCCATGTGTTCAGCCTCTTGGACACTCAGGAGTGGGAGAGTTGGGCTTGTAGGCTTTTGTCCTGTGGTTTCTCCAGGAATGAGCAGCCACAGAGGAATTCGTATCAATGCAGAGAGTGGGGAGCAAAAGGCAAAGCTGCAGAGATGAAGATTGATAGTACTTACTTTGTAGCAGCCAGTTTCACGTCTCAACTAACTTTTTATCCATGGGTATGGATCTTCTTCTTGCCACTGTAAGACAAAGTCAGACATTCCATAGAAAGTGTCTATTGCCAAAGTGAACTGCTTTGGTGGTCATTTTTTATTGACGAAATCTGTCTAAGGATTATGGAATCACAGAGTGGTTTATGCTGGAGACACCTTAAAGCCCATCCTGTCCCACCCCCTGCTATGGACTACACCTTCCACTAGCCCAGGTTGCTCCAAGCCCCATCCAGCCTGGCCTTGGACACTTCCAGGGATGGGGAGTCTACAGCCTTTCAGGATTAAAAATGAACAAATTCTGTTGAGTTCACAAATTGCTTTTCTAACGAAAACACCCCTAAAATCCATATCATCTTTTGCAGTTGTTAACACTGCAGATTCACTTCTCTTCCATGTCTGTCTGCACATATATTGTGACTTTCATTCTTATCCCTTGGGTTACATTCTGACAGTTGACCTACCTGAAGCTTTGTGGGCTTCAGTGTCCAGCAGTCTGAATAAATTTCATGGAATCACAGAATGGTGTGTGTTGGAAGGGACCTTAAAGCTCTTTTTTTTCTGACCCCTGCCATGGGCAGGGACACCTTCCAGGTTGCTCATTGTCTAGTGTTTGTCAAAATTGGCTCTGTTGCTGCTTTTTTAACCCCATCTCAGGTAGGCCAATACCTGAATCCTGACCTAATGCCTGTTATAAAGGTGGTTTATGCTGAGGATTTGGTTGACTGTGCCAGTGGAAGCAAGATGGCTCTGACCTTCATTGGGTTGCTTTCTCACCATGGAGCTATTTGAAAATGGGAATGAAGTGCTTGTTGTAATCTCTGTTTTCTAACAAGACATTTTTAATTGCTGTTTTTAATTTCTTTTGTTAGAACCCCCGAGGCTTGTCATTTCACCCAAGAACCAGACTTTTACAGAAGGCTCTGAAGTGTCCATCAGGTGTTCTGCCACGGGTTACCCAAAGCCAACAGTTGTGTGGACACACAACGATATGTTTATCATTGGCTCCAGCAGGTGGGACTTGGAGTTGTCTCCATTTATTTTAATATCATATGTGAGAAAGAAGGTTTGAATAGTGCCAGAATATTCTACTACTTCCACAGGAGTCTGTGAGTTTTGGAAATAGCACCTCAATCTTTAATTCTGTAAGTCTTTAAGTGTAATTACCTCATCTCTAACAGAGAAACACTTCAGCTCTCTTCTCTAGGATTTTTTACAAGATTAATTTATGTACTTTTCACAAAATGTAGTGCTAGATATAATAGTACTAATAGTGTTTATCATGAGAAAAAAAAACCCAGAAACACCTGCTCATGCTGCTGTGGCTGCTTGGAGTGTGGCTATAACCATTGTTGTTTCTAATCATTTTGGTTGGTCCTCTGTGTGTTCCCAGGTACAGAATGACCCCAGAAGGCACCTTAATCATAAGAAAGGCAATTCCCAAAGATGCAGGAATTTATGGTTGTTTGGCAAGTAACTCAGCTGGGACAGAGAAACAGACATCCACCCTCACATACATCGGTAAGTGAGAAAAACAATATAGTGAAAACTAAAAAACAAACAAATTCATCATCAGGGAGGAGGAACTGTTAAGATGAGTAGAACTCTGGAGAACATATTGGTAGAAATTTCAAAAACCTCAGAAGAGATGTTGAACAGCTCACAAATGTCCCTTTTGTTTTCTCTTCAAACCTGAGTAGTATTGTTAGGTGGTATTTGGAGCTTGATGCTCTTTCTAAAAAGAAAGCTTTTTAGGTTAAAAAACCTTTTTAAGTTAAAAAAATGCCCTAAAATTGGGTCCTCCTGTGGGATAGACCACAGTGAGAGTGGATCTTCGGAAAAGAAATTGTGTTTCTGTATCAAAATAGTATGGTAAAATATTGATAGCAGAGTATTAAACTGTTTTATGACCAACATCTGGCCGGAGGAGGAGAATGACTCCTCATGTTTGTACTTTCTGCATGGTGAAACTTCTCTGATTTTGTCCTTCTATTTCCTGTATGTTCTGCATATGATTCAGGTGCTCTGGACCAGACTTTATTTTTCCTTGTTTCCCAGTGTTTATCTTTCACTTTAAATGCTGTTTGACTTTTAATGCAAATGTTCTTCCATATAACAAGAGAAAATTAGAGTCTTTTATGGTTTATATCTTAAAAATGATTTATGCTTTGGGCAAAGAGCTCATTTTTTTCTGTCTTGTTTCTTTTTAGAGGGCCCAACATTGACTGTAGTTCAGAGTGAAATTCTGGTTGGTCTTGGAGACACAACTGTTATGGAGTGTAAAACAACTGGAATCCCAGCCCCCCAAGTGAAATGGTTTAAAGGTGTGCTCATTGCTTGGTGGTTGAGTAATTTATTTAGCAGCAATATTTAGAACAATGATCTGGAAGTGACTTCATTTCTCTCAAGAGCTTTATATTGTATTCAACCAGTGACAGACCTGTGAAATTCACTAAATCTAGAAGAAATGGCATTGACCTCTAGGGCATAAATTCCTGCCTCTATTTAAATATGGTGAATTAACACACTGTAGCATAATTAATAATAACCGTAAAACAAAGCTGAGCCTCCTGCTTGCCTAAATAAGGTTTATTCTTCTATCAGTAAATGTTTAGCTTTATGCTACAAAAATCGCAAAACATCTTCTGTAGACTTTATTGTCCTGTTTTCATGTAGCCTCTACTTAGGGAAGGAGAAATACAGCCTGACACACTGTCCTAATGCTGATCTCTGCCCAGAGGTACTTGGGTTTGTGTTTGCCTTGTGGAAATAATAAATAAAAAAGGATGTATTTAACGTAGTAATGAATTTTTCCTCTCAGTTGAGTGGGAGTTAGAGTTCTCATCTGCTGAATTCATACAGCTATGTTGTGAACTAACTCAAACTTGAACACTGTTTTGTTGGGATAATTTTGATAAATATAGGTATATATTTGATATAAACAGTTATATTGCCTTTTTCTGTCTGGACTTAGGTGACTTAGAGTTGAGGGCATCAGCATTTCTCATTATTGATACTCACCGGGGTCTTTTGAAGATCCAGGAAACACAAGACCTGGATGCTGGTGACTACATGTGTGTGGCCACCAATGAAGCAGGGAGAGCTGCTGGCAAGATAACTCTGGATGTTGGCTGTAAGAGTTAAAACCTGCATGGGGCACACTCAGGTTACAGAGTTTCTGTACTGGTCAGGGGGTGGTGCCTTGGCTCCCCGAATCTTTCTAACAAACCTCTGTGTGTGCTGGGAACACCTTTTGGTGGTGTTGGCTAAGCAGTTTCCTTGTCCCATTTGAACTCCAGCCTGGAATCACAAAATGGTTTGGATCGGAAGGGACCTTAAAGCCCATCTGTTTCCAGCCCAGCCTTACTTCTTTTGCAAAGTATAAAAGTTATGGGGAGGAAGAGAAGGAACAGGAGGAGGAAGCTGTTCAAACCTCAACCTAACAAAATTCTCAAATAGAGAATTAATTACATAAACTTGAGTTACTATGTGAGGTTATTGTAACTTATTCCTCCCTCTCCTCTTTTCCTAATTCTTTCCGTCTGCCCGTGGCCTGACATATCACATCCTGTTAAATGTTCCTGTCAGGCACGTCCACTTTCTTAACAAGTGGCATTGTTTGCAGAAGACAAGGAATTTAGCAACACTGATACTTAAGGTGTTTCTAGAGTTGGGAATGTTAGAAGAGAAACTGTGCACAGTGGGACATAAATTGAGGTCATCAGTGGTGTAAGAGAACGGGATTGCTGTGTTGCAATGCTCACTTTGGGTGTGCACTCTTTCCCCAGCTCCCCCCGTTTTCACGCAGGAGCCGGGTGATGAATCCGCGGATCTGGGCTCCAACGTGACGCTGCCGTGCTACGTGCAGGGCTACCCTGAGCCCAGGGTCACGTGGAGGAGGCTGGACGGGGCTCCCCTCTTCTCCCGGCCCTTCGCACTCAGCTCCAGCAGCCAGCTCAGGACAGGAGCACTGGCCATCCAGAGTAGGTAGACTCAACCTTAAAAGAACAGAATTCCACAAGGAATTAAGATATTTGCATTTAAGTTACTACACGACTCTATTAAATTAACTATGTAAAAAGACTGGATTTTTATCACAGATTGTGTTTCTGATACTGGCATCATTGCTGTTGACATGCAGTTCATTTTGCTATGAGCTTGTGAATTCAGCTGCATTTGGTCATCGGCTTCACTCTTCATGCAAATTATTGTGTCTTTGTTGAAATACACATGGGCTATGGTCTCTGGTACTGAGGAGCCATGAATTTTCATTTTTGGTGTTTTTTTTAGTTTTGGTTTGGTTTTTTGTGGGGTTTGTTTTTTTGTTTGTTTGGTTGGGGGTTTTGGGGTTTTTTTGTTTTGTTTTTTGTAGAGAATTGGTTCTAAACCCACTGTTTTGGATCTGTCCTAATTTGGGTAATAATTAAAAACTCTGCAAGTGGCTTTGTGATTTTGATTATTTTAGAGCATTTCAGTCACTCTTATGCTCAGTGACATTATTCTGTTTTCTTAATTAGCTTTTAATTCCTTTCTGTATTGTCATTGCTTCTGTACCTGGGGACTGGTGGAAAGGAAAGCTCTGTTTCAAACTTAGTGTTTGAAGGTGGGAGAGACAAGGACATGGTGTCCATGTGGAGAGGGAGGGGCAGGCTGTCCATGTAGCATTTCAGATGCTGCAATCTGCTCTCTTTTCTCCCCCTGTAGATCTGTGGGTCAGTGATGAAGGGACTTACGTCTGTGAAGCTGAGAACCAGTTTGGAAGGATTCAGTCCCAGCCAGCCACGGTCACAGTGACAGGACTGGGTAAGTCAGTGCATGGCAATGGGAGCTGCTGGTGTTTGGGCAGCAGACTCCAGGATGCCTGTGGGTTATGTCTAAACATGCTGACCTATCTGTGTGCTGTATTTATAGGCCATCCATACAAACTGAATTAGAAAACGTTTACATGGAATATTGTAATTGATTTCAGTGGGTTTTGCTTGTTAGAACATTTTTTTGAGTAGCTGCACTAACTGGAATTAGGTCTACCTGCACTTTTAATGTGGACCTTAAAGAAGTGATTTATCCTGTGGGGTTTTTTTATTCCTAAGTAAATTTATTGAGGAATGAAAAATCACCATAATGATGAATGCTAATGTTGGGGTTCCTGCCACTTAATCGATCTTAAAAAAAAGAAGGCAGCAATGAATGTGGTTGTGTCAGTATTGAGGTAAGTGGGAAGGAATCTTTGTGATCCAAGAAGACAATAAATGTCTGGCCTTGACCATGGAATCCCAGAATGGTTTAGGTTGGAAGGCACCTTAAAGCCCATCTCATTCCACCCCCTGCCATGGGCAGGGACACCTTCACTATCCCATATTGCTCCAAGTCCCATTCTTTGGGGCAGGGACACTGGCCTTGGACACTTCCAGGAATCCAGGGGCAGCTTCAGTTTCCCTGGGCACCCTGTGCCAGGGCATCCCCACCCTCACAGGGAAGAATTTATTCCCAATATCCCATCTTAACCCTACTCTCTTTCAAATATCCATGCTGTTAAAGGCTTGGTTGTTATCTCAGTTGGAGAATTGGCAATAAAAGGAAAAATAATGCAATGGAATGTGTACATTTGCATGAGGATAAGACCAGAGTCTCTCTGCCATCAAAGAAACTGTTTGTTAACTTCAAACATATTGCAAGGGCCAGTAATACTGGTAGTGTTTGATAGACATGGTTTTGCCTGTTTAGAAGTATTATTTAATGCCTAGTACTTAATTTAATTTCCCAGCCATGTGCCCAGGCATGCTTGCTGTTGGCTTTTCACAGAATGCGCAGATTTTCTGTTGGGCTGTGATCTCTCTTCTAATCCTTTACAATTTCATGCCCAATAGAAGCTACAGCTTACTTTTTGTCCTCTCCAAACCCACCACTTCCGTTCTTCGGTATTTTGCCCAAGTATGGAAAATTGATACATCAACTTGGTGGCAGGGGAACATGAGTTCCCAGGGAAACCCTTGACTGGATCCAGTTTCAGCTGGACAGCATCTTCCATTTGCTGCCATTCCTTAGGCTAAGGATCACTGGTTGTGTATTTCCCCAGCTCCCCATCTCTCCTGTGCTACCCTACCCCTACATTTGTTTCTCTTTTTTTTATGTTTCTCTTTTTTTCAATTTAATACTAATTTAATTTAATACTTTACATGAATATATAAAAATTCCTAATAATTTCTTCTCATTCTTCCTTTTGTTCAAGTCACTCCTCTGATTGGAGCCACCCCAGCTACAGCCAATGTCATTGAGGGCCAGCAGCTCACTTTGCCTTGTGTTCTGCTTGCTGGGAACCCCATTCCGGAGAGGAGGTGGATTAAAAACAGTGTGGTGGTAAGACTGCTTTGTTTCCTGTGAGATTTATTGGCAGAGGAAAGCTACAACTGACGTCTCAAGGCATGATAACAGCTTGGTTTAATTTACAAAAGTTAATGTGTTCACTGCCCATGCCAGGGAATTTCTGACCCTGAAGCACAGATGAGGGAATATGAGATGGCAGTGGGGGATATGGAGGTCTAGAAAAGAACTTGGAACCGAAGTATTTGTGAATTATCCTTTTATCTTCTATTTTGCTTGCTTTCAAAGGAGTTTTATGCATTTTTGTAGCTCATGAACTTCAGCCGTGGCCTCTGAATATGGGAATGTTGGTGGAATATACCTACTAGAATGACAAAAGTGGGGTTTTTTTAAATAAAGGTACCAGAAAATTTCTGTAGATATAAGATGTTTTACCATCTTGCCTTTTCCTGTTGCTGATGGGCTGAGGTAAATACCAGTATTCCTGTTCCATATCCTCCTTTCCTGGTGGTGCTCTACTCACAGCATGAAATGAGTGTGTTTTCTTTCCCCCTTGAGAACATACCATTGCCAGTTTATACCTCCTGCAGACACAACTAGGTGGTCTTTGAGGTCCCTTCCAACCCAAACCACTCGGAGATTCTAGAAAGTTGCTGTAGACACCACACCTGGGTTGGTTGTGTGAATGAAACTTCAGTTCTTTAATACTAAAATTTCTGACTTTACCCTATGAAGCTTCTTTTTATCTTTGTTGCTAATTTCTCCCTAAAACCCTTTCTGCACTGCTGCAATTAAAATATTGTAGCAGAATGCCTAATTTATTGTCACAAAGCAGAACCTGGTACTACCTGACCCCTGTTCAGGTTTCCTGCTCAGTTTAGGTGTTTCTGGGAATCACTGGCTTTTCCTTAGGCTATGCAAGGAGCACAGGCTGTAAGCTCTATGAGAAATACTGGCAGGATCTTCCTTGTTGAGTTGCTAATTCCTCTCTCTAGTACTGCTGGTTTCCTGTCATTGTAAACTGCTGGGAAAAGCTGCGCTCCAAGGAAAGTGTTGGAGTAAGTTATATTTAGAGAAGAATTCAGCTGCTTCTGAGTGTGACTGGAACAGATTTGCTTTCTAACAACCCTTTATGAGGGAGGGCTGTGCTGCCAAGCTCAGGGTGTTTGATGTTGCTGTAGGATATATAACTCTTCAAGGGTTACTCCTTGGTGAAAGTTACAGTTCTCTTTCACAATGAATTGCTTTAGAGCTGATGTATTTGATGGATATGGAGGTTAGAAGGTTTTGATAACTGTAAAGGAAAGTAGTGTACTTGTGGAAGAACAAGTCACTCATCAATTACTGGAATAACCAATAAAACTGCAGTGAAATAATTGAGCTAAATTTGGGTTTCCTTCATTAAAAGCAGGAGTGGCAGCACAGGATGTGCTGTGGCAGAGCAGAGTGATTCTTGCAGATCATAATCTCACTCCAGCAGTAAATACGAGGTGCTGCTAAAACTCTTAAGTAAAATCAGCTTTGCATGAAAGATGGAAAGTAGGAAAAGCTCTTGTAAAATTCTCCAGGAACACATAATTTTCAACAATGTGACATAGTCAAGTAAAGCCACTCTGCATCCCAAAGTGAACATTGTCAGGGAGTATTTTCCCAGTGAAAGGTTCCGTCTCTCCTTTGGCAGCTGGTTCCCAATCCCTACATGAGCGTGCGCAGCGACGGGAGCCTGCACCTGGAGCGGGTTCGGCTGCAGGACGGGGGGGATTACACCTGCATGGCCAGCAGCGTGGCGGGCACCAGCAACAGCACCACCACTGTCCACGTGTTTGGTGAGCAACAGGCCTGGCCCTCGTGCTCGGGGGCGAGCACTGACCACAGCAGCTTTCACTGCTTTGCTGCACTTACACCAACTTCCCACATTTCCTCTTTTGTCGTGATGCTACTTTGTAAAGTAACACAGCGGGAGATTGGATCCACTGCGCAGGGAGGAGCTGAGTGATCTAGACTGCTTTTCAAGTAAAATAAAATAAAGTAAAACTATTTTGTGTTCACAGAAGATCCTCATTCAAAGGCTGGGCTGTGCAATCTTCATCTGGCTTAATTAACAAACAGGTGCAAGTGGGAGTTTGCTGGGAAACCATGAGAAGTGCTGTCTGAATTTTTCATAACTGATAAGATAAGAAAGCATAGCTCATGGGAGAATTAGAATGAAAGAAAATGAATTATGAGTTTGGTAAAAGTCATAATTTGTTTGTTGTTTTTGGTGTCATCCCCATTCTCCTCCCCCTTATTTTTTCTCTTTAATTAAAACATACCAAAAACTGCACTGACAGCAAGACAAAGTGTTAGCAGTCTGGTAACCCATCTGTGTTTCAGCTGAACATATTTGTGTTAACTCCGTGAGGCCACAATCACTTCATGGTTTCTCACATGTTAAATTAATTATGGGAGATTTATTTTAAGCTTCATTGAAGATGCTGTAACCCCCTTTTATGTAAAGAGTGACTATACATTTTTAATACAGGCAAGTACTCATAAGATCTTCCATGTCAACACTAGTTTTTTGAATGTTTCAGAGCTTGAGAACAAAAAGGAATATCTTTGTATATGTTTAGAAATACCTAGGTTTTGGTATTGTAGCCTTAAACCTTACCTTATTTTTCTGTTAATTCAAAGGCATCTCAGCTGAGTGAGGGAGCTGGGGTTTTTGTTGTCTCCTGTTACTGATTTTGAGAAGCAAAGCCTAAAATGTTGTCAGAGGATAATGTGACAAAGCCTTTCTGAAATAATTTCAGTCAGTGAAATACCTGCAGTTAGTTTAAAACTGCATGTACATAGTGCAGGGATGAGCTTATGGCTGGCAGGCTCTGGTAGTGAACAGGGATTTATTCTGTCCTGAAAGGCTGGAAAGTGGCTCCTTGTCCATGTTAGGGTTGGAGAAGAGGCTGAAAGGTCCCAAACCCTTCTTGCCCGTAGGAAGTAGTAATAGGATATAAGGATTTTATCATAATAGTTGTGCCATGTTGAAATGTGTTCTGATGTCTTTAATATTTGCATGTGTTTGTAGTCCTGCCTGTCATTCAGCACGGACAGCAGATATTCAGCACCATCGAAGGAATCCCAGTGACACTGCCCTGCAAAGCAAGTGGAGTTCCCAAGCCATCCATCATCTGGTCCAAGGTAATCCCTCACCTTTGAGCTGTTCATGCTGAAAGATGGGCCAAACATGTAATTTAGTTGTCATAAAAACTGTATTCAAACAACATGGCCCAAAGCTCCAGTTGCGAGGGACCTGGAAATCACTGTTTGTTCAGAGCTGCTTTTGTTTCTTAGAGCAGAACTTTTGGCTGTGGTCCTGCCACAGCTCAATGTTCTATTCTTTGGCAGGGCTTAGGTTATCTCTGTATCTTTATGGGTTTTACACTTTAGAAATTGTTCCTGTTCCTGTTGTGAGTTGATAATTTGAGTTTAGGCAGCCTGCCACAGACTAAGAGTTCATTTTTTTTGTGGAGCTCTGACTTTTTTCTCTGAGGAAAGTGTATTGAATAATGGCACTGTGGGGTTAACCCATGACTTTTCAGTCATGGCCTTGACAAGATGTTCACTGAAGAGGACCTCAGCCTTTGAGGGAATTTGTCTTAAAGTCAGGGGGTTTTTTTCCTCCTTGAACAGGATAATTTCTGGTAGTAACAGTTACTTGGGGTATGTTGCATCTCACCTGACGTGGTGTGAAGGCTCTTCTGGGCCTCAGAAGTTGTCCAGATGTAACTGATTGGGACCTTGGGAACAGCTTTGTTTCAAAGAAGGAATAGAACTGTGGTTAACTGTTGGTTTGGTAGGGAAGAGAACATGGGAGGATTTCTTTTTTTTTAATTATCACTTATTCAGTAGAGACAAGGAGGAGTCAGCTGACTAAGAACAAGTTTGTATAATGTATACAAGATTCATTTTGACATTGGAAATCAATGTCAAAATTAACTCGGTTGAAATCTTGATTATTATTCTTGACTGTTATTTTTAAATTTTTTTTTAAGTCTTTGGGTCTGTAAAATGTAGCAGATTTTCTGCATAAGAATCCCTGTGCTTGTTACTGCTTAGAAAGTGATACTCAAGGACTGTGAAAAATTAATTGTAGTTAATTAGTTTGTGTAAATGGAATTTTAGGGCCAAGTTTCTAAGCTAATATAAAATATTTTGTCAATCTCAGCCTCGAAAAAATAAAAGCAGCTTTTTTTGAATTAAATAATTGTAATTTGCTTTATTTTGGAAAACCCAGGCACTGCGGACTTATATTATTTTTCTTTCCACAGAAAGGAGAGGTAATCCTTCCCAGCAACGTGAGGTTCTCGGCAGGGTCGGATGGAAGCCTGTATGTGGTGTCCCCAGGGGGAGAAGAGAGCGGGGAATACGTGTGCACTGCCACCAATGCTGCTGGCTATGCCACCAGAAAGGTGCAGCTGACTGTCTATGGTGGGTGTCCCCTCATCTCAGCTGCAGTGTCCCCGTCATCCATCCAGTGCATTGGGAACTGGACACACCCAGAGCACATGGGATGGGAACTCCTGTCTAGTTAGTGCTTTTGGCTCCCCAAACCAGGCAGTTTTGTACATGGCTGATTCCAAAAGGCCTGTCCTTCAGCCCTTATAATTCCCTTAAAGCCTCCTGATCCCTCTTACCTCAAGTTCGTGGACCTTGAGCTGAGCATAATTTCAGCTTTATGGAAGTGGATAGGAAGCATCTGTGTGGGAGTAGAATTTCCTGCTGATAGAAGAATGAAGATCCATTAACCCCACCAGTCCCAAGCCTTCCTGTCATCACCAATCCAATGTTATTAAAATTTGTTTTAGGTGTAGGTGTGCTTTGCAAGGCTTTTATGGCTTGGAGTTACTGGGCCTGTAGTGTAACAGTTCAGGGAGTGGTTGCAAACTACCTGTGCGATACAGAACTCAGCACACGCAGGAATTACAGCCATCTGTTCTATCCACCTTTCTGAATGGGTAGTCCAGGCTTTCTGGTATTTGTGGTGTTCCAGATGGGCATCAGCCCGTGTCTGAGCTACAAGCACTGTACATCAGCACGGCAGTGATTTCTCTCTGTTGCAGACAGGTCATTAAAATAGGATTGTAATGTTTTATACCTGATGAAACAAGAGATGTTGTATGGTGTTACATTTGTACAAATATGTATATTGATTGCAGCTTCTTAACGTGTTCCATGTTATAGTGAAACCTAGAGTGTCCAGGCCTGGAGACCAGCAAGGAAATGATAAACCCATAGAGGTCTCAGTAATTGCAGGGGAAGATGTCACACTTCCATGTGAAGTGAGGAGCTTGCCACCCCCCATAATTATCTGGGCCAAAGAAATGCAGCTCATATCTCCATTCTCTCCAAGGTAACAATGTTTGATGAAAGCAAAAGAAAAGTGAAATTGCCTCTTAAGCTTTCAAGATTTTGGAAGGGTATGTGATATCTGATTGCCTCAGGATCGCTCAAAAGGTGTTACTTTGTCCTGCCTGACCTGTTGTACTGGCTCTTGAAACTCTTTCCCAAGACTGCTAAGCCTGTGCATGGTTGCACAGCTCCCACTCCAGCATGTGCTTATATCCAATCTCAGGAGGCCAGGAGGAGGGAGATCCTGGGTATTTGTACTGTGGTGGTGCCCAGAGACCCACATCATCTGTGCATGATTATAATTGTTTAAAAACTGTGTTTCTGGATGTGCTGACAAGGGCGCATTGCTTGCTGGGTTTTGGATCCAAAAACTCACCAGAGACTCTTGAACATGTGAAGGCAGAGTTAAATACTTGTAAAATGTTGAGCTGACAGCCTTAGAGAATGAAGAGCTGGGGACTGTGTTGGACAGTGTTGGAGTTCTCCCTTATTGTTTAATGTGGCACGGAACAGGAGGGGAGATGAGCCGGTGACTGTTCCCTGGATGCTCCCCATTGGAGTGCTGGGTACTGTCACAGGTTGTGCTGCTGCCTTCTGCTCCTCAGGGTCCCTCAGATCCCATGGACAGAATCAGCCAGTGTCTGAGCTGAGTTAAGGAATTGTACTGGAGATGCTCTTTCCCTTGTGGCCAAACCTGCACCTTGGAGCCATTCCAGGGAGCCTGTGACAGCTTCAGCAGCTCTTTGGCCACCATGTCTGCTGAAGGAGGCTCGTGTGCAGGGAGTTGGCTTGTTCTCAGTAATCCAAGTGGAATTTTCTTCTGTGTCCTGTGAGCATGTTGCATGCACTAACAAATCTACATTCTTGGTCTCTTACTTGTCCTCACTGTACCTCAGGAGACACTGATAAATTAGGGTACTTGCTCATGGCTATTGTGGTGAGATCCAAGTTGTCCCGTGGAACAGAAGTCCAACTCAGCCCGTTCCATAAAATTGTTTACAGATGTCAGCAAAAGTTACAGATTAGTCCAAACAGAATTGTTTGAGACCACCCAAAGATCTTGTTAGAAATGTGAACAGTAAACAAAGGGAGAGGGAAATCAGATATGAAGGAACTTGTATCAGAAAGCAAATGTAATTACTGGACAAAATCAAGGAGGACAAGTTGCCTCAGAAATTTGTCTTTTGGGCTTATAAAAAAAGTGCCCAGAAGTTTGGAAAGATACAGGCAGCAGAGGAGGAATTGTAGTATCAGACAGATTTTACACTGGAGAAAATACATTTCACTTTCCTTCCATTCGTCTCTCCAGCCATTGCAATCCCCAAATTCACCATTTATGTCCTTATGATAATGTTGTCCTAATTAGTGCCAGAAAAAGGAAGATAGATGATCCCACCAGTTCCCACCAATTCTGGATGTTACCTTGAGTACCAGGCTTAATTTCTTCTTGTCAATCCTTAGCTGTCACTTTTTCTTCCCTCCTCACTTATTTTCCCTGTCTCTGTTACCTTTGACTCATGCAGAAGATTTTGGCTTAGCTGGCCAGTGTAGCTTCTGGTGTTACAGAACTGTGACCAGAACTGTGGGAGAACTTAATACTTAATTAGTTAATTATTTACTGGGGGATAATGACAATTCCTATAAACACCAGAACTGGAAGTTTTGAATCAAAATCCTGTCTTTCATCTTGAATCAATGTGTAACATCATTTTTTGCCAGGATGAAGCAGTATTAAAAGTTTTAACTTTCTGACCCTACTGACCTGAGTTGAGCCAAAATTTTTAACAAGAGGGTGAAGAGCTCCATTTCTCTGCTTCTATCACATTTTAATAAATCCTATAAATAGCTAGAACCAAATTTTGTAATTTGGATCTTAACTTTTAGATATTTGCTGTGTATTGTGAATATAGGGGCTCCATAAAAAGTTAGGAAAAAAAAGAGTAAATATAAATTATAATTGAATAATATGGTCAGAGTGGTGTTATTTTAGCTCATAGCAATTATTAGCAGTGTGTAAGGAGAGGTCATTCATCTTTCCATACACGTTTATACGGTTTATCTGCTTCTTCTTTTTCCAGACACACTTTCCTCCCCTCAGGGTCAATGAGGATCAGCGAGACCCAAGTCTCAGACAGTGGAATGTATATCTGTGCCGCCACAAACATTGCTGGGAACGTGACTCAGTCAGTGAAGCTCAGTGTACATGGTGAGTTGGAACTCCAGGGTTCATCATCTGCAAGTTTCCACGTGGAGCTGTGCATCTTGAAGAGGTTTTCAAACGTTTTTCCTAATTGACATTAAATCCTCTCAGCTGTGGTTCTTTCAGGTCATATTATCTTCATATGTGAGTTACTGATTTTGTGGAAGGGAAATACTGTAAAAACACACACTAATACATAGATATGTGTAAAGGTGTCTAGTGGCTCCAGCCAGGACCTGTGTCCCCCTCCCTCTCCTTACCTTTATCCCATGTCACTCTCTTGTCTCTCTCCTGCTCTCCCCATACTGGGGCCCAACCACTGTCTCTTAGCCACTCACACAATGTCACGTCTGGAAAAATGTCACTTATTATTGTTTCAGGCATTTTTTTAAAGTCTCTTTATTGCCAGTGATCCTTAGAAAAAAAAAATATTGTGGCAGAAGACTTATGGTGGATTTGTATTATTCTTTAGGACCAGCAAAATCGCTTCCAGTCATATTTTATCTTCCTGTCCGAACTTGTGTTTGGAAGTGTACAAAGATCAGGGATTAGGGAAAGGAAATTAAATGCCAAAAGGAAAATGTGATTAACTTTGTCATAAAAGCTTTTGAATTGTTTTGTGTTATAAGGAGTCAGTACCCACAGCTCTTCCCGTGTGCTCAGAATATGACAGTGCTCATGGGAGTCGTGCAGTAGAGTTTGAAATATGGCTTGTTCAAATAAATTCAGCACCAGGGTATCTCCCATCCTATTCTGTGCAGAGAACATGCAGGGCTGCTTTTGTAGTCACCTGAGGGTGTTTGGTTTCAGTAAATAAGGAAATTTTCTAAAGTGATAAAAATAGAAAAGAGTTTCATAGGATCATAAAATGGTTTGAGTTGAAAGAGACTTTTAAATGTCAGCCAGTGCCACCCTCTGCCATGGGCGGGGACACCTTCCACTAGCCCAGGGTGCCCCAAGCCCTGTCCAGCCTGGCCTTGGGCACTTCCAGGGATGGGGCAACCACAGCTTCTCTGGGCACCCTGTGCCACAGCCTCCCCACCCTCACCATAAAAAATTTCTTCCTTATATCTGGTCTGGATCTCCCCTCTCTTGGTTTAAAGTAGTTCCCCCTTGTCCTGTCCCTCCAGGCCATTGTTCCAAGTCCCTCTCCTGCTCTCCTGGAGTCCCTGTAGGCACTGGAAGTTGCACTATGGTCTCCCTGGAACCTTCTCTTTGCCAGGCTGAACACCCCCAGCTCTCCCAGCCTTAAGAATGATCCTGTACATTGTTTCTTCCACATTTCTGTGGACTGAACTTGTCTTCTTCAGTTCCTCCAAGGATCCATCGCGGGCCTCGAGTTCTGAAAGTGCAGGCTGGGCAGCGAGTGGAGCTTCCCTGCAGTGCCCAGGGCATCCCTGTCCCATCGGTCTCTTGGTTCCGAGGCAGAAGTGCCGTGCCCATGGATGGGGGGCAGTTCCTGCAGAGCCCGGACGGAGCTCTGGGCATCAGCAGCGTCCAGCTCCCTGACGCTGGCGTCTACACCTGTGTGGCCACCAACGACGCGGGCAGTGACACGGCGGAGGTCACAGTACAAGTGCAAGGTACTTGCTTGGGGCCGCACTCCTGGCCTGGCCCGGGCTGGCAGGGACGCCCTGCCAGTGCCGTGGGGTTGGGCTTTGCAGGGCAGGGCTCTCTGCCGCCCACTGTTACGTGATGCAAAAGCCACATCTGGTTTAGATGTTATGTTCTGACGGTAATTGAGGAGAATTAGAATGAGCAAATAGTCTTTGGAGAGGTTGCAGAAATAAAAAAAAAAGCGCATGCTCTCACTTTCTCCCTCTGTCTCTATATATATATTTAAATTAAAAAATGATGTTGAAATGGTGAAAGGGTTAAGTGGTCAACATGCCAATTTAAATATGTAGTCTAACTCCTCACCTGAGGGGCTGACAGATGTCAGTGGAGCATGACTGACTTAAGCTAAGCAGGAACTAGTTCTTCTTTGCAAAAGTCTAAAGGCAACATTCTGATCCCTTTGGATTAGAGGTGCTGAGAAACACTTCTTACAGACAACAAAGAACTCTCAGTAACTTTATGTAATTGTAAAGAATATTCTTCATATAGTCTCAGTCTGCACACAAATTTAAAATGAGACTTGAGAACAAAGGATGGCAGTAGCACTAAAATATGTGGTGTGGGGAAAAAACGGTTTAAATAATATTTTTCAGATTATGCAGAAACATTGCCTTCAAAATAAATATAGCGAGATTTAAAGAGAACTATTTTCTGTCAAGTTTGAAAGCCTCTTTTTACTTCTGACTTCCTAAATATTCCTGCTGAAATGGAGACTCCTTGTATAGTCCCCATTCCAGTCAATGTAAAGAGGGTTATTGGAATGTGACGTTGTGTGAATGAGAGAGACTTAGTGTTATGTGTTGTCAAACTGTATTTTTACATTTGGAGCAGAGATCATGCAGTTTTTTGGGTCTAATTTTCTTTCAGAGTCTCCGACTATCGAGGACCTGGACCCTCCATTCAATAGCCCCTTCCAAGAAAGAGTGGCCAACCAGCGCATTGCGTTCCCATGCCCTGCAAAAGGTGAGTGTCTTGGTTACCCCTTGTAACCTTGTACAAAAGGATCTTTTTCTGCTGACCATTGCAAATTATAAAGCTGCTGTAAAAATGTCCAATCCACACTGTATTTTCCATGTATGCTTTATATGGAAAAATTCAAACTAACAGTGATTTAAATAACCACTGTGTGTGGAAATCCTGTGGAAAGTCATTGCTAGCCAACAAGGATTTTAACAATGTTTAGGATGAAGATTTTTAATGTTAAAATCATCCTGTAACAGCTGGGGCTTCCTCTTGGAAGCTCCTGGCCTCCCTGTGTGTTATCCTTCCAGCAAGACTTCCAGCAAGCAGCGGGAGTTGTTCAATCTTGTTCTGAGCTGAGCAAAGCGTTTGTGGCCGTTTCCCCTTTTCCTTGCAGGTATTCCCAAGCCTGTCATCAAATGGCTGCGGAACGGGAGGGAGCTGACTGGGGCCGAGCCGGGGCTCTCGGTGCTGGAGGATGGGACCCTGCTGGTCATAGCTGCCCTCACGCCCTCGGACAATGGGGACTATGTCTGTATGGCAGCCAACGAGGCTGGGAGCACACAGAGGAGATACAGCCTGAAAGTCCATGGTAAATAATACATACAGCCCTTGGGGAGCTGGCTTGGAAAAGTATCTTCTGTTTTCTTGTTGGAAATTGCATGGCCCAAATCTGCCCTTGAGCTGTTAAATTATAAAATCTCATCTGAGGACTTCCTATTTTTCTGACACTCTCTGTAGTTTTTCTTTTTTCACTGTTGTTTCTGTTCTCCATGACTTTATCCACACACCATCTTTGTTTTGCTCAAGGTTCCAGGTACATCTTATTGGTAGAAACTCCAGTTACGCTTGAAAATTTTAATGCGAATAACGAATGAAGCTTTGTACTGTAGAAGTTACAGATGGAGGGCTAGATCTGCATTTCAAATAAGAGAAGAGTTATCAGAATAAACACAGACTAGGAGATTTCTAGTTGCTGGTATTCTTCTTTCAGAATCCTAGTTAGAAAATAGAAACCCTACAAACTACTTTTATTCCAGCCTTGTTCACTTCCCATGGTAGTTAGTTCTAATGCTTGAGCAGGATTATATCCTTGTTTTGAGAAGAGCAGGAATCCCATCTCATGCCAGCAAGGCTTATCAGTGGAGTTGGAACTTTCTAATCCACCACTTAAGGCCGTTCTCTTTGCATTCATGGTGGGACAAATGATAGACAGGGGCATGATGACCAGTGAAGAGGAAGGATGAATCTGGAATATGCTTCCTTTATATGCTAAGCAAATAACACAAGATTTCAAGATTAAATTTTGGATTAATTTTAAGATTATTCTCTTAAAATGTTGATGGTACTTGTGTTTGAGTGAATTTCCCTGAAAGTCTGTTGTTGGGCAAGAGAAGACTGCTTTTTGGCAAAGAGAAGAAAGGATGAAGGGAGATATGTCCAGAGCCAAAAGAAAGATGGAAATGTTGGGAAGGGAATGAAAAGGGTTTGAGAAATTTTGATTTATAGTGGTCTTTGACTGGGATGGAAAGGAGGAAGGGGAGAATCACTGGAATGGAAGACTTAAATCATGATGTTGAACTTGCTTGCAGTTCCTCCTGAAATTAGAGATCAAGATAAGGTGACAAATACATCTGTGGTTGTTCATCACCCTGTAAGTCTCTTCTGTGAAGTAACTGGTAACCCCTTCCCAGTCATCTCCTGGTATAAGGATGACATCCAGGTACGTGGGATTAATATAGCTGTGGACTTTTGAGGGCTTGGCATGAGAACTCATTCGAAATAAATACATGGAGCATGGAAGGATATGTTTATTTAAGTGCTCTAATATGGCTCACCCATTAATTCTGTAAGTCAAATGTAAACTCTTTATTTTCAGTATTCCCTTAGGAATTGGCTTTAGCAATCTCCCAGTATTGTAGATGCCAGTCCATGCAGAGGGGATCAATATTGCCATTTTTTTCATTCTATAGATGGTGAAATAAGAACTTTTGGAGGTGAATTGAATTCCTCAGGATTATCTTTGAGTCCTCTGTTTTCCACTTGTAGCTGATTAAGTCATAGTTTAAGATGAGGAGATGTCCCTTCATGCACTCCTGTGACTGCCCATTGCTGCTGGATGGAGTTTCCTCACTCCCTGCCCTAGGCTGAGCTACAAACCATATTGAATAGATTGCAGCAGAGCAGGAGATTAGTGCTGAAACTGAAAGAGGAAACAGATTATCCTTCCACTAAAACTACCATTTTCTTATAAAAATCCAGCTGTGATACTTGGCTGCTGTAGCTTGGATCACATAAGGCTAATGTCTCGGGTTCCTCTAAGGTTGTGGAAAGCAGTGCTCTCCAGATTTTGCACAATGGGAAGATACTGAAGCTCCTGAAAGCTACTACTGAGGACGCAGGACAATATTCATGCAAAGCCATAAATGTTGCAGGAAGTTCTGAGAAGCTGTTTAACCTCCATATACTTGGTTAGTTCCATGGCTTTGGGGTTGATTTTTGTTTGGTTTGGGTTTTAGTTGGTGATTGGAAAAACAGTTGATACTTAAGAAGCCAGTAAATTTCAACTCATTATAAATAGATTCTTCCACTCACTGACCGTAAAGTATTGGCTGCTGAAGCAGTGAGTGCTTAAACTTTGCCATTCTTGTAGCAACACAGACAAAATGCTGCTTTTGATTTGTGGGCTGTGGTGCTTTGTTTTGTATTTGGGGTGTGCAGTGTGACGTAGGGGTGTTCCCAGGTACAGTTCACCAGTGCAGGTGTGGAGGTGCTTGTCACGATAGGCTGTTGTAATCTCGCAGTGAACGCTAAAGGTGTTTCAAGGGAACAGTAATATCCACTGCTGCATTCCCTTCAGTCACAGGGTCCCTGGCTAAATACCAGCCTTACTTAATGTTTGTCTTTTTAAAGTTCCGCCGAGCATAGTAGGTGCCGATACCCCTGCTGAAGTGGCAGTCATCCTCAACCAGGAAATCCGTCTGGAATGCAGAGCCACAGGCTTTCCTGTTCCTGACGTTCACTGGTTCAAGGATGGCAAGTGAGTATATTGCAACTTTTGTGATTTGTGTCAGGCTCGTCCTCCCCTAGAGCAAAGAGGGAGGAGGTGCAGTGTTTAACTACTTAGTGTTAACTCAGTGTCATCAGAATTTGGGGTGGTGTGAGGTGGTAAATTCTTTAATCAAAATGTAACATCCCACTTTTCTTTTTGAACTCACCTGTTATTGGCACTTGCAGAGTAGATTTTGGGGTTTTGGTGCAAGATGATTGTTGAAGCAAGATAAGCAGAACCATTTCATTTGGTTTATTCTGTGAGTTATTCTACCTGGATAATTTCAAACACATCATTAGTTAAAATGCAGTTGTTTAGCTGAGATGATTTTTTTACTGGTAGACAGAACTCATATCAAACATTTTGCTGGCTAGTGCCTTGCGCAGTTCTGCATACATACATTAAAGGTTTGAAAGGTTATATATACATGCACACAGTAAAGGTTTGAAAACATTTATAACCTGCGTGTTTCCATTCCTCTTCTCATCTTCCAGGAAAGCACACCAGGAGAAGAATTCTTGATGGCTTAAATATTAGCTGAAAACCCAGCTGGGCTGGGTGTTTTTGGTGTTTAACAATGTAGTTCAGTATAGGCATTGGTCAGGACTCACAGATACTCTGCTGCGACAATTCCTTACTCTTTGCTATGGGTATGTTATTCCTGTGTAAGTTGACATTTTGTTATCAGCAAAGGCCTGGCATGGCTAAATAAATTCAGAACAGGAGCTGAGGTCAGGTGTGAGACTGGCTTGGATGCTAGAGGTCTGAGAAAAGTACTTTTTGTGCTTTGCTTTCTTTTAGAAGCTAGGAGTAGGGTTAATCATAATAGCTTGTCACTTCATGGTGGCTCTTGTGATTAATGCCATTAATTTAGTGCTGAATGGTACAATTACTGCCACCAAAGGACCTCTTCTTCTTACTGTCAGTTTAAATTAATGCTGAAAGGGTGGGGGCAGAGTTCTGTGAAGCAAAATGGTCTCTGTTTCAGGCCCTTGTTTTTGGGTGATCCCAATGTTGAGCTCCTGGACAGGGACCAAGTTCTCCACATCAAGAGTGCTCGCAGGGTTGACAAGGGTCGCTACCAGTGCAGTGCCACTAACGCTGCTGGCAAACAAGTGAAGGAGGTCAGGCTCGTTGTCCACGGTAAGTTTATGGAATGCCTGATCCCAGAAGATCCTCTTGTTTTACTTATAAGGTTTCTTTTTTAATGGAGATACTCAGGCAAATACAAATTAAATCTCTGATCCTACAAATTTGTGTGTAAACTTAATTTAAAAATCATGTGTTCACAAAATTACCTTTTAGAGTATTTGTATGTATGAAGTTAAGTATGGATGTAGTCTTCACAAGCTTGGAAAAACACCTTGAAGTGTTGTTTATATGCTTTTTTTTTCTAATTAGTGAAAGCCAAAAATCTTGAAGGGTGTTCTCAAATTCTGCTGTTAGTTTTAACTGAATTATATTATTATCACATTGGCTTTACTGTTTTGATCTGTCTTAGGGAGGAGAAAATTAGTAAGATTTTGATTTTAATACGCATTTGGTCTTATTTTACTTAACCTGATGCTAGGATACACCCTGTGCTTTATGGGACTCAGAAATTCTTGTGCCTGGAGTGTGAAGAGTAGGGATTTGAGTCTCTGGGCTCTTAAGTCCTCACTTGCTATGGATTTGTTCCTGAACGTTGTGTGTGATTCTGTGAATTCAATGTGCGTTATTTCCCTCAGCTGGGATGTTTCTGAAGCACAGAGCACCCACAGGCACAGGAATGTGGCTGTACACCAGTCGCGGTGAAACCTTTTTCTATCACAAACAAAGAATGCTGGGAGGACTTGCAGGGGATTGTGGCTGTTCTGAGATTAAAGGAATAAAACGGCTCCCCTCCTCCCTCCCCCGACAAAATCCTCGCAGATGAGTAGATTTATTTCAGGTTCTTCAGGAAAGATGAATTTGTGACAGCAGAATGGAACTTCTCTTTATATTTCTCATTAGTTCTGGCTCGACAAACAGAAGCTCACAGAGTAAGTGAGGAACCTCAGTGCTTATTCTGCCTAGTTCTTACTTTGTCTCAGCTGTTTAGCCCTGCTTTTGGCTTTGATATTTTCCCCAAACAGTATATTAAAACCATTCCTCATCTCTGATAGAGAAATGCATTCGCCTTTGAACTGGGTGTGTTTCGGAAGATTCAGTGGATTTGGGGTTTTTGATACAAAAAATTTAATTAGTAGATATTTCATTGTGGTTTGATAATTGCAGGACCTGTCTCAGGTGGGGATTCATCCGTTCACAGACACTTTGTTTTACATTTCTGCAGTGGTGTTTTCAGTGACCACTATGGAAGTCAGAGGATTCCGTGGATGTACTGAGCATGTTTGGCAGCAGAGGAGTCAATGTGTCTGCCAGATGTGTCTGGTACTTTCAGCAGCTATAAATTTAGTCGTTGCCAATTGCACTGTGTTTTTATTGCTTCTATAGAGATTTACGGACTCTTTATATTGGCTGATTTACACAAGATCTTGTTTGCTAGAAAAATCCGAGTCCTGCTGCCTAGAGAGCAAGGGAAATGACTATGAGCCAAAAAGCTTCAAAAATAGGAGCATAAAGCAAGACTGTTAAGCTCATACTTAGTCTCAAAGTAAATGACTTCATCCTCAGAAGTTTGGAGCACGGAGCAGTTCCCACTGCCGTTGTGGAGGCTCTTGGGTGTGTTTGGCATTTTCAATAGCAGGATGCTTGCTAGGAGGATGCACCTCCCTAGGTATCCAGGGATTGCTCTTTCTTTGGGGACAGGGAAGAGGACTGCACAAATGTATTGCAGGAGGCATGGAGGCCCAGCTGTCTTAACCTGGCCCATGTTGGAGCCTGGTGGCCTTTGTGTTGTGTTCTCTTATGCTTTCGACACTGTGTGCCTTGGAGAACTGTACAGGTGATAGATCAGCTCTGCTGGGCAAAGAACCAAACAAAACACAGCAGGAAGGGTTGGAAGGCTGATGAAGATATTTTATTCTTACAGCATTCTAATGTTTTGTTTAAATCTGCACATATTTGTAGTCTAAGGCTTTAATGTTGTTGTTTTGTCTTTTGAACTAGTCCCCCCTAGCATTAAGGGAGGAAACATTACCACAGAGGTATCGGTGCTCCTCAACAACCTGATAAACCTGGAATGTGAGACCAAGGGAATCCCTGTGCCCACCATCACCTGGTACAAGGATGGGCAGCGTGTGATTTCCAGCCCCCAGGCTGTGTATGTGGACAGAGGACAGCTCCTGCAGATCCCACGGGCGCAGGTGTCAGACTCTGCCCAGTACTCGTGTCGTGTTAGCAGTGCTGCGGGGACTGCGGAGAAGCTGTTCCACGTGGATGTCTATGGTGAGGGACAGCTCCTGGACTGCTTTATTGCTCCTGCAGAACAGCTGTGGGAGAGATTTTCAGCCTCTGCAGCCTGACAGTGGCTGTGATTAAACTCTGGGCTCTGTTGGCAGGGCTGTGTAGAGGGAGATTTAGACCCTCTGCTTTATGGGACTCTCCAACAGCTCTTGACTTCATGGAATCATAGAATGGTGTGGGTTGAAAGGGACCTTAAAGCCCATCCAGTGCCACCCCTGCCATGGGCAGGGACACCTTCCACTAGCCCAGATTTGCTTCAAGCCCTGTCCAGGCTGGCCTTGGACACTTCCAGGGATCCAGGGGCAGCCACAGCTTCTCTGGGCACCCTGTGCCAGAGCCTCAGCACCCTCACAGTTGGGAACAATTCCTTCCCAATATCGGATCTAACCCTGCCTTCCCTTCACCAGCCTTGGTACCATGCTTTCTTCTACTCAGCTATTTCTTTTCCATGTATATCCATCTCTATCTCACATCTGCAGGCTAAACAATACTTACTTGAAAGAACCACTCTGGGTGAGATCTTTAGTGTACTCTTTTAAGCTCTTCTTGCCTAGTTCTTCCCTCTCAAAGTCCTGCATATCCTCTGTTTTATACAACTGGTCAATTTTGAACTACATCATTTGACTTCCTCTGCCTTTCCTTGCCCCAACAGCAAATTCTCACGTGGAATTGTGTGTGACATGATGGCAGATGGAGCCAGAGTGGGTGGAACAAACCCATTTTCTCGTAATACATTTTCTGGCTACAGAATTAATGGCTTGCAACATACTTTTTCCTTTTTGCAGTTCCTCCAGTGATCGAGGGTGATGCTGACACAGCCCAGAGCAGGCAGGTGGTTGCTGGGAATTCCCTGATGTTGGAGTGTAAGGCTGCTGGCAACCCTCCCCCTCTCCTGACCTGGTTGAAAGATAGGGTTCCTGTGAAAGCAAGTGACAAGCTCCGTGTCCTGGCCGGGGGGAAGCAGCTGGAGATCCTGAACGCTGTCGAGGCTGACCGGGGCCAGTACTGGTGTGTGGCCACAAGCATAGCTGGAGAACAAGAAATCAAGTATGACGTTGAAATCTTAGGTGTGTGAGCTGCAGATTTATCAGATTCCCATAAATCTAAGATGGAAAAGTTCCATAAAACCTATGGTTCTATTTCTATTGGTATCAATATATTAAGATCAGCTAGTCACACTCTGTATCTAGCTGAACCTGGGCACTGCACAACTTTTCTGTCCAGGGCTACAGGACAGTTGAAGACTTGTACTTTGAAGTTAGTTCTTGAAGGATTTTTGTGTGTGGTGGGTAAATATTATTCTCAGTAACCTCTAAAATTCTTCTTACTTGTCTTCAAAGAAGAAAATCGCAGAAATCCATTAAAAATATTGCTGAGTAGTTGCCTCTGGGAGAGGACATCTTTCTCTGAATTTGACTTGTGTTGTGCAAGTTTTGAACCTTACACTGAAAAAAATACTTTTTCTTCTGTATCCCTTGAATCCATTACCACAGTTTGTATCTCAGCAGTCCCTTCTGAATGTCTTGAGGTAAATGAACATACAAAAATGTGAATCACCTTCTCCTGACATGGAAGAGAACTATAAAGAGCTGATTTTTAGGTTTTGTTCAGTTGAACATAATACTGAATGGAGATGTAGAGCATCCCTTCTGCTTCTGCAGGTAAAGTCACTGGTCTTGATAGTGGAGGAGCTGTGTGCTTCCTTCCCAGAGAGGATGAGACAGGGTGAAGAGGACCTGGAAGAGGATCCTTGCACCTTTGTTTTCTCCTTCTGCTGACAGAGGGTGCTAAAAGGCCCCCCCTTCCCACCCATTCACAACGTTCTTCAGACAGAATCTGGAAAGCCAAACAAGAAACAGTAAAAAAGTGAGAACAGTGATTTGAAGCCACAAAATGTCACTGGGCAGATGCTTCCCTTCAGAAAGGAACAGTGGTTCATAATGAATCAGTGTGTGTTTAACAGTGCTATTTGAGAGAGACTTTTTGATATTTCTGATGTGTAAATGTTTTTGTTGGTGGATTTTTCTCTCTTACAGTGCCACCATTTGTGGAAGGTGGGGATCAGCTCTTGGATTACATTGTGATTCTCCATAGCCCTTTGGAGCTGGAGTGTTCAGCAAGAGGGACACCCTCACCAACTATCATGTAAGGGCACTGGTATGACAGTAGAAAAAATACAAATTTGCTGTTTGGTTAGGTGAGCTTTATTAGCCACCTGTGTTAATCAGTTGGTGGTTAATGAGTAGAGGACAAACTCCTGGCTCCACTGATAACACCATCAGGCACTCACTTGACAACGTCAGGATTTTATTTTGAAGTAGTTTGGTTTGTTGTGCCCATATCTATGTCCTGGAGATCAGGATAGAAAACCAGAGCAGACAAAACTGTAAGTCCTTTGCTAATGCAGCTTAATGTGCCCTTTTCTTCTGCCACCCATGACTTCTTTTGCTCTGGAGGTTCCTCTCTGCCTGTGGTGGTATGTGCTGTCACCTTTCTGACATTGTCTTTAGTGGCTGTTCTCCAATAGTCCCTTCTGAAAACCCCTTCAATCCATGGCACTCAGACAAGAGGAATACAACTTGACACCTCCAGACTTCCCTAGAAATGCAAACAGAGTTACTGAGGCGTTCTGTTTAATAGAATTTGTGTGTATTTTTGGAGTGTTGATCTTACTGTCACAGACATCTGAGATGGAACTTTCTTTTTGGTAGGTGGTTCAAAGATGGTCAACCGGTTGGAGAGGAGGCTGGACACAAGGTCTTACTAAATGGACAGAAATTTGTAATCTCTCAAGCTCAAGTGTCAGACAGCGGCCGCTATAAGTGTGTGGCTGCAAACAAGGCGGGAGAACATGAAAAGGAATTTGATGTTACAGTGCACGGTAGGTTACTCAAGGTGGGCGGGAAGCAACAGACTGCTTTTATTTCAAGTCGCTGGCAAGAAGGTGCTCAAACTTTCTATAAATGTTTATTTGCATTAGCAGGTTGAAAAACTGGAGAGGAGACTAGATGAAATAGTATCATAGAATGGTTTGGGTTGGACACCAGCTGTGGCAGGGACACCTTCCACTAGATCTGGAAGTAGAAGTAAAGCTGCACTTACCTCTGGGATATGGCTTCTTCATATTTAAATGTACGTGTTTAAATGATGCGTCGTTTTTGCTTCTGGTGCTTTTTGCAGTTCCTCCAACCATTAAATCAGCTGGGCCATCCGAGAGAGCAGTTGTGCTCCACAAGCCTGTGATGCTGCAGTGCATAGCCAGTGGCATCCCCAGTCCTTCCATAACCTGGTTAAAAGATGGACAGCCAGTAAACACAGCCAGGGGAAATATCAGAGTAAGCATGATTCTTTTATGGGATCCAAACCATGGAAGGTATTTGCAGTAATTTATACATGTTAGTGTTTCTTTTCCTTTTGCTTTCCTTGCCCTGTGATACAAAAGCGCTTAAGATCCATCCTGCAGAGTAAGGGGCTTTTTACCTGCCTAGGGTGGTGTCTCAAGTAACAGCAGTGTTTAGTAGACTGAATCCCACTAGACACCTCGTATCAGGAAAGTCCATGACTGGAAATTCAGAATCTGTCTCCTTCCAGTTGTTACTTTGCCCTTCGAGGTCAAATGGTTGACTGCTGATTGTGAGCTGGCCGTAGCCACTCATCCCTGTGAGGTGGGATTAGCTGAGCTGTTCTGTAATGATTGCAGCAGCTACCTGTAGTTCCCTTCTCCTGGTGAAATCCTGCCTTTCCATGAAGAGCCCTCCCCAGTGCTTGCACGTTCTGGAGATGAGTGCTTGCAATGGCTTTGATTTCCTGTGGCTGGAACAGTTTTGGCATCTTGCCTGCAGTCTCCTCTGCCTGCCTGCCCCTCGCCAGCCGGGCCTCCTCACACGTGTACAGCTCCTGATGCTGCTGTTCCAGGGCCACTGGCATCTCTGAACCCAGCAGTTTCCTCTTTCCATGAGGCGGGGTTGGGAGGAGATGAGCCCGGCCGTGTCCGTTCGCCCTTTCACCGAGCAGCTGTGCCGGGGACAGTGGTGTCACACGGGGACAGTGGTGTCACACGGGGACATTGGTGTCACATGGCTCCTCTCTGTGTTTGGGAACAGCTGGAGGCGTCGGGCCGTGTCCTGCAGCTTGACAAGGCCCTGCCCGGAGACGCCGCCCGCTACACCTGTGTGGCCACCAATGCCGCAGGGGAGGCCCAGCAGCACACCCGGCTCCACGTGCACGGTAATGCGGCCGAGCGGGACTGTCCCGCAGCCCTTGCACCTGGGCTCACTTTGCTCTGGCTTTTCTCCTGGCTCTGCACATCCACCTCTCACTTCTCTTTCTTTGTCCTGCTCCATTAGTAAGAAGTGAGGGCAAAAACTGGCTTTTATAGAGTTTGGCCTCTCTCCTGTGATACCAGAGGACACAAATAAATGAATGAAAGTCTTTCACAGTACCTCTGCTGCTCAGAGGTATCCCAAAAAGCCAAACACGTTCCTACTAACCCACCCCTCAGAAGGGTACTCTGTGTCTCTGAATCAGTGTGTGATACACCACCACTGGCATTACTAATTTCATCCAAGCTTTTTGTGAATATTGGTATTCCCCGTGACCCTGCAAAGGGAAATTTTTACAGGAATAACTTTCCTGGAAAAGGAACATTTTCTTGTGAGGGGATTTTTCAGCCTCTTTAAAAGGAATTTTATTTTGCAGCTAAAAACAGTATAAAAAGAATCAGGGAAACTTGAGAAGCTGTCGTTTGCATGTGAATTTAATAAATGCTCTCATCGTGATTTACGTATATTTGGCTCAGAAGTGGTCACAAAGTGTTGTGCATTGCTGATGTGACCCAGTCCTCAAAGGAGGTGTGGGAATCCTCAGGAGGTGCAGGAGTAGACTGTGGCAATATTCTCACAGAGTATGGCTATGTTGACTTTTATTGCCAAACCAAGCCAGTAACTGGAAAATGTTAAACTGAAGCGAGAAGAGGTTGCAGAGTCTCTGTGGATGAGACTTAGAAAGAGAAGCCACAGTCAGACTGTGATAATTGCATAACAACTAATTTCGGTGTCAGTCCCATGCTCATGAAGCTCTCCTTTGCTGTCAGTCTTCATGTTCAAAGTGTCGTTACCTGGTGTTTCTGTCACGTTTCAGATTTCTGAACTTCAGGAAGGTAAAAGTTGTCTACACCACTCAGTTTACTCTCACCAGGTGAAGTGAGAGGCGTTTGCTACAAGAAAGAATTGCTGTTCTGTGTTGTGTACCCATTACTTGCAAACCTACTTTAAGTTCCATTTTTCCTGAAAAAAATTAAAATTAACAAAAATAGTGTTTTATTCCTCTTATCACTAATGAGATTATATAATTAGAGAGTATTCCCATTTCAGAGGTGAACTTTCTGGAGAAATTCCTCTGTCATCCAGCAGTTGAAGCTTGTGCAACTCACTGCCCAAAGTTTCTCCAAGGGTAGATGACTTTGTGACTGGATGCTCTGCTAGCTGGGTGGCTGAATTAATGAAAACCTGCTGCCTTTGTCTTTTCCCAGAACCACCCAGTCTGGAAGATGCAGGAAAAATATTAAATGAAACAGTGGTGGTGAATAATCCAATCCATCTTGAATGCAGAGCGTCTGGGAACCCTCTGCCAGGTATCCATGTGCACCTCAGGGAACAGCTCGTAAAAGGTTTCACTTTCAGGTGTCTTTGGAAAGTAATGGATGTGCTGAACGCGGAGCTAATTGTGTGGTTTGAAACCAGCTAGAAACTGTGTGATGGGAAATGTCAATGTGTGGGCTGACACAGAGCAAGGATTGAGGAATTCAGTGATCCCCACTGATAAATGAGTGAAAACACATCATAAGGATAATCTGTTCCCTTGTGATGCCCTGTCCACAGGCAAGAGCACTGTTGGAATTCTACAGAATGAGCTTTAAACACATCCACTTTTATCTCCAGTCAGGTCAGTATTTATTAGTGTAAGGCACGTCTAAAATACTTCATGGACTGAGTATGCCTGTCAAGTGTGCCCATGTCTAGGATTTTTTTAATGTGTGGTTTTATTACCTGATAAGATACAAAAAGACATCTTATTATGAGAGCAATTTGCTATATTAATTATTGTATAGCAAAATGGAGGGAATAGTTACTAAGAGCTTCTATCTAATATAGCATATTATTCTTGTGCTGATTATAGCAACATTTTCAAAAGAAAGGTGTTATAAAAATTCAGATGTGCATCCAGCTTCTCCTTTTCTGCCTTTTTAAGAATTAATTCACAGCAAAGTATTATTTTCTAGAATAATTTATGCTTACATAAAAAAAATATTGAGGAAGTAAAATGTTATAAAAGCATAAGAATTTTATATCCATTTGACACTGATTTTAAACTTTTTTCTCCCTTTTTCCTTCAAATTTACAGTTATTTTAGAACAAGCAGTTAAAACCATGGATTTTAGATAATTTATGCAATAAGAGCAGTTTGGTCACCCCTGGTATGATGCAATGGCACATCCTGTTGTCAAGATACAACATTAGTCAGGAAAGTGAGAGCACAGCATCGCACTGGAAAAGAGAGAATCTGTGTGCAAGTCTTGTCTGTCAGTCAGGCCAGAGCACTTCGTGGGTGTGAGTCTTTCCCCAAAACCCCTTGTGTATTACAGATAATCATTCTATGAGTAGTAATTTCGTCTCAGTAGTGCAGTGCTGCCAGCAAAGCCTCAGTGACCCATTCTCCTGATGGATGGTGCCATCTTTTGGCTGAGATGCAAAATCTGCAGATTTTTTTGGTTGTCAACTTCCTATAAAATTTTCTTCTGCAGTAACACCAGTTTTCTGCTCTTTATTTTCAGTTTTTCAACCTGCCAGTTGCACTTTGATTTGGTTGCTTACATTTTGATTCTTTGTCCCAGGTAGTTCAGTTTAATGTAGTGACAATTTAGGGTAAAAGATAAAAAAATTTGATATATATTATAGAATCCCTGGATAGATCCCCTGTATTATAGTATCCCTGGATGGTTTGAGTTGGAAAGGACCTGAAAGCTCATCTCCTTCCATCCCCTTGCCATGTGCAGGGACACAGTCATATTTTTGTCTGGTTTTAAACAGCTGCTCTTTACCTTGGTATAAGATAAGTAAATTTCCTATAATTTGCTTTTTGTGATAATTTTTCAATTTCAGAACACTTTTCCATAAATATATAGGGGGGTGTGGATGATAGCGTCCAATTTGCTGTTGAATTCTGGGGCGTAGTCAGTATTTTGTACAAATCTTCCAATTTCCTAATCTTCTGTTATGTTCTATTATTCTTAATCACGATTAACGCTGCCATTGAGTGTTGAACGCGAGCGTTGCGTGTGAGATAAATATATAGCGGGGTGACGGCGCCGGGGTGACGGCTCCGTGGTGCCGTGTTTGTCAGGGTTGTCGGTGACTCGTCCCCGTTCCTCCCCTGCAGCCGTCTCGTGGTCCAAGGACGGGCACGTGCTGGGTGACAGGGGACAGGTGCTGCACATCGAGGGCGCGCAGGTGGCTGACTCCGGCCTCTACAGGTGCCTGGCTGCCAACCCCGCGGGCACGGCCGAGCTGCTCTACAGCCTCCAGGTCCACGGTGAGTGCAGAGCCACGGAACTGTCACTCCTGGAGCTTGGGAAACACCTCTGAGAGCATCGAGTCCAACTGTTCCTCCCAGTGCCACCAAGGCCACTGCTGACCCATGTCCCCAGGTGCCACATCCTGTGGAGGCTTTTAAATCCCTCCAGGGATGGGGACTCCACCACTGCTCTGGGCAGTTGTGCCAGTGTCTGACTACCCTATCCATGAAGAAATTTGCCCTAATATCCAGATTAACCTCCCTCCCCCCAGCACAACTTGAGGCTGTTTCCTCTTGCCCTGTATTGTGACACTTAGGAATAACACGTGCAAGCTCCACCTTTGCTTTCCTCCTTTTCCAGTCTGCTTAACAGACTTGGTGTCGCTCATCACATGATCACAGAATCCCAGGGTGATTTGGGTTGGAAGGGACCTTAAAGCCCATCCAGTGCGACCGCCTGCCATGGGCAGGGACACCTTCTACTATCCCATATCTACTATTTGCTCCAAACCCCATCCAGCCTGTCCTTGGACACTTCCAGGGATCCAGGGGCAACCACAGCTTCTCTGGGAATTCCATTCCAGGGCCCTCACCACCCTCACAGCCAGGAATTCCTTCCCAATATCCCATCTAACCCTGCCCTCTGGCAGTGGGAAGCCATTCCCCCTTGTCCTGGTACTCCATACTGTTCACTCTTTTGTTTTCTCAGTGACACTAGATAGGTGTTTTGAATGTGGAAAATGTGCCAAGGGAAGGCATTTCTAGGAAGAATGAATTTGTGGAAGAGGTATTTTGTTTAAGGGATCACTTGAGCAATTTGGAGGGCCTGGCAGTTGCTGGGGTTTGTTGTAGGTGACTTGGCAGCTCACAGTAGACAAAGGACACAGGTCAAATGCTCTTTCATAATCCAGGAGTTTTAAAGAAAAATGTGCTGTGTCTAATAAGATGAAGTGGAAGTGTGGGTGTTTGCTGACATGAGACACCTGAGCAAAAGCCAAATTGGAGCTTTTCCAGTGATTTCAGTGGCTTTTGGATGTGGCCGTAATCTAAATTCTTATCTGTGATACATACATGTGCGTGAAGCTGGTTTTCTGTAGGAGTCTTCCATGCAAAACTGTGGCCCAAATTTGGCACAGTGTCCCCAGCTGAGATGCACACAGAGTATATAGTTTCTATTAATGTTAATTAATGACTTGGGCAGTGTGTTTCCATGGATTTAGTGACCATCATGGTAAAAACTGATGGCACAAGGCAGTCAAAGGCAATTAACCCCACCCAGTGATTAATTCCCAGGAAATCCTTAGAGCTAAGGTCATTATTCTAGTTAAATGAAACATAACCCCTCAGTATGTGTGCTTCTTTTTAGGGGTGATGGAATTTCGGTGAACACGTCTGGACTTTTCTAGGGAACTAAAACTTTCTGAGACACTGAGCTTCCCCTTCTAGAACAAGAGTACGTGCAGTTGCAGCCACAACTAATTGCATCAAAGGAACTAATTGCATCAAACTCCTGTCCATGAACCTGCTTCATTTAGCTTGTGTCCCGTCAGGCTGACAGTGAAGAGCTGCTGGAATTCACCATCCATGGGTTTATCATCCACTGTCCTTAGAGTTTGTGAGTTTGAGAAGATAAAACTTTGCCCTCTTTACCAGTGGAAGCAATGACTCCTTAGTGGAGAGCAGGCTCAAATGCCAAGTACTGAAAGTTGTGCTGCATTTATGGAATGGCTGCTCTAGATTTCCATGAGCACCTGCCTTGGTCAGCTTCTGGTCTTATTCACCAATTTCTGTTGTTAATAGTGTTACCAGATCTTTTTGGCATTAAAAACAATGCTTGATACTGCAGGCTTAACAGTGAATGGAACCAGGGAGGCCAACTGAAGGAAGCAGGTGGAATTCCAGTTTAGTATATTCATAGGATTTCATTGTATTAGTTTTTTTCACTTCTTTCTCCCCACTATAGCTTTCTCAGGAGAACAATGAATGCCATTGCACTGCAATAGGAGGAACTCTGGGTGTGTGGAAAAGATTATGAAATTATAAAATCCTGTGCCTTTTTTCTGCCCTTACTGCTATTACTGAAATATATGTGAGAGTGAGGAGAATCACAGAGTGGTTTGGGTTGGAAGGGACCTTAAAGCCCATCCTGTTCTACCTCCTGCCGTGGGCAGGGACACCTTCTACTATCCCAGGTTGCTCCAAGCCCTGTCCAACCTGGCCTTGGACACTTTCAGAAATGGGGCAGCCACAACTTGAGCTACAGGCTCTTAGAGGTTGCTAAATTCATTAATGAATCTTATTTTCAGTGCAGAATTTTTTACATGTTTTCTCCCCTCACACAGGGGGATATGTATGAGTAGCTCACACCATTCTCATCTCTTTGCAGGAGTGACTTCAAGCATTAAGTTTTCATCTGATACTGACTTTCAAACTTTATCACTAAGTTATTAGTGGTAGGAGAAAATGGAATAGTTTTGATTCTCCTAGTGCATGAAACATCTTTGTTTTTTAGTGACTCTTGTCTCCCTTTCTGCCCGAGCCCTACAACATTTGCTAGACTGTGTGCCTAGAGTAAGTGCTTTAGATGTTCCATTACAATGTTTTGTGTCATCAGACAGGCAGATGTTTTCCAGTCTAATCTGGTAAACATTCCCATATGCTCTGCCAGGCCAGTTCATCACACTGTGTATGGATTTGCTTTATGTGGTTTATATGGTAAACTCCTTTCTTTAATCCCCACCACTCCTAAAGCCTGTCACAAGGTCTAAATGGAATAGTAGAAAAGTTTGAGGGAATATTTTCTGGCTTTAGGGTGTGGCTCCTGGGTTTCACAGCTGTCCTCTGGGCTATGGGCCCAGTCCCACATACCTTGCTCACAGTAGTTTCACTGCAGTTATCTGCCTGCTCGTGCAAGGGAAGAGCAGGATCTGCCAAAGAACGAAGACATGACAAGAGTTCAGTAGGAGTAACATGAGAAAAGAGAAATAACATCCAAAACCAGGCAGCCTATTTAATTTCCTTGTGATTAATACTCTTATGTAGCTGTTACAGCCCTTTTTCTGTGGGTTTTTTTTCAGTCCCCCCATCCATCTCTGGCAGCAGTGACATGGTAACAGTGGTGGTCAATAATCCAGTGAGGCTGGAGTGTGAAGCCAGAGGCATTCCTGTCCCTATCCTGACATGGCTGAAGGATGGGAGCCCTGTGTCCAGCATCAGCAACGGACTCCAGGTACCAGGGTCAGATCCTGCTCTATCTGTGGTGTTCGCTGTTGTGGGAGGAGGCTTTTAAGCCAATGCAGTTTAATGGAAAAGAGTAAGTTGGAGGATTTGGAATGAAAAAATAAGGCCTTTTGCTCTGGGTTGTTCGTGTGAGTTTAGCTCCGGTAATAACTGTGTGAAGTGAAAGACAGAGATATATTGAAATAACGTGGTCCTTTCAGCTGATGTCATACTGAGTAAGTTTGCATCGACATGTTTTCCACTTACTGGGAAGAAGAGGAAATTGGACCAAATTCCTCTGCTGAAGAGATCTGGAGAGCTCATTACATACAACAGTAATTCAGAAAAGAAAACCAACCTCTGATATAAGGAGATATTTCAGACGTAAAACGAGAGGCCATGGTTGGTTTTTGGAAGCTGATTTTACAATCTGAAAGAGAGGAAGTTTGTGTTCTGTAGGGGACAGCTCGGGGCACAGACAAAAGGTGTGACAGCAGGTTTGAAGCTGGTGGGAGGGAGGAGTGTCCAAATCCTGCAAAGTCTTGAGAATGCCAGGAGTTCTCTACATACTGGCGTGAAGTTAGAGTTCTGTTTTTGCAAGTCTGGATTAGAAGAGAACACTGGAAGAGCATAGGGAGCAGGTGGGAAGCAGTGGCCAAACAAGTGTGTCATTTTGAAATGAGCCCCAAGAGCTCCCCCTGCCTGTGTTGGACACTGGGGTGTGTCTGAAGGTGCTGTGCTCCCGTTGCAGGTCCTGTCCGGGGGCCGGGTGCTGGCACTGCCCAGTGCTCAGCTCAGTGACACAGGGGCATACACGTGCGTGGCAGTCAATGCTGCGGGGGAGAGCCAGAGGGACATCGACCTCCACGTTTATGGTGAGTGACAAATGTCTTTCTTTTGGTCCTGAGAGCTGTTCTTGGACCTTGAATTTAACACACTGGGCCCAGACCCTGAGCAGCACTGAGTAAAACCAGTGCCAACCCATAATGGAAGGCCAGGTGAGGAGGAGAGATGTGTGTATGGAAGTTAAAATATATGTGTATATATATATGCACATCCACTCTCATTCATGTAGGTGTGTCCTTCTGTGTATCCTTGAAGAAATGTAAGTGCAGCAGTGAATTCACAAGTTTAATGGATAAAAGCTCATTTGTAAACGATAAAAGAAAATACGAGTTTGTGTAAAACCACGTAGATATGCCAGGTGTGAGATATTCTTGGGGCCAGTGCTCTGTTGTCTTTACAGCACCAGAAGGAGTCACTGGAAGTTCCCCATCCATCTCTGCAGTTCTCATGCCATTTCCAAGCCTTGCTCTGCCTGCCTATATGGAGGGGACTCTTTTTGTGCTAAATAGACACTGTGTTGAGCCCAGTCAGACAGCTCTGTCTCCTTCAAGGAGCAGGAAAGAAGTGTTTTTTTAGTTTGTCAGTTTTCCAGATTGTCAATAAGTTAATTCTGAAATCTTTTTGCCTGAACTCGTGTAAATTCATCCTCCCTTCTGATTTGGACAATGCTCTGAGACACATGGTGGGATTGTTGGGACTGTCCTGTGCAGGGCCAGCGGTTGGACTTTGGTGATCCTTGTGGGTCCCTTCCCATTCAGGATATTCTGTGATTCTGTGCTTTCTTGTAACTTGTAGTTTCATCCTGTGGTTTTTGTAACTTTTATCAGATGCCTTTTCATATTCACAGAATCACAGAGTGGTTTGGGATTGAAGGGAGCTTAAAGGTCACGCAGTCCCACCCCCTGCCATGGGCAGGGACACCTTCCACTAGCCCAAATTTGTTTCAAGCCCTGTCCAGGCTGGCCTTGGACACTTCCAGGGATCCAGGGGCAGCCACAGCTTCTCTGGACACCCATGCCAGGGCCTCCCCACCCTCACAGGGAAGAATTAATTCCCAATATCCCATCTGACCTTGCCCTGTGGAAGGCACTCCTAATTGTCCTGTCCCTCCAGGCCCTTGCCCAAAGCCGCTCTCCAATTCTCTTGGAGCCTCTTCAGGCACTGGAAGGGTCCCTAAGGTCACCCCATGTTGTGTTCTCAGAGCTCGTGGGTGCTGTGCCCACAGGGATGCCAGGGAATGTGATTCTAGCAGGTTTTGAGTTCCCTTGGACAGCTCAGAGAATTTGTCCACCAGTGAAATGAGGAGGAACAACAATCTGCCATTTGTTTTAGAAACGTTATGGTACCAGATGTGTAGAGAGGCATTTGGAATTGATGCACCTTTGTGGTTTTGCTTCTGCTTTCAGCAGGTCAGTGGTTGGACTCTGCCAGTCTCCAGCATTATGGTAATCCCAAGTGGAACACTTCGCAAGAAAAGTTAGGAGTTGGGATGAGTTCTGAGCAGGGACAGCTGGCCAGGTTATTTGTTCCTGAGTTTGACTTTCAGAATTGCCTCCCTTGGTTAGGGTACCCCTGACTGAAGTCCTGGTGACTTTTGCGTCTGGAAGGGGCAGTTCAGAAATCCAGGACTCTGCTGTGGCAAGTGAGCCTGGGTTAACATAGGCTGGAATATTTTATTTCTAGAGCAAGGAATGTCAGGGTCTCCTTTGGAGTTTGAGGAGTTTGAGGTGTGTAATGTGACATAGATATATTTATTACTCCTCTTTTATTTTCTGGAACCTCTGTCCATTTTAGGTGGAGGAAATGAAGATAGTTAGGAGTTGCATATGTTAAAAATTAGCGTTGTATTAGAAGCTGGCCAGGGTTGAGCTCAGCTGCAGGACCAGCTTGAGTGAGGCTGTCACCAAAAAGTAATATTGCTCTTCAGACTTGCCTCATAAGGGCAATCTAATTAAGAAGCCACAGGAGGAAAATAATTGGGAGTACAGTTGGAGCTGCGTTGGTTGGAAATGTGCATTGAGCCAGGAGTTGGAACAAGCTCCGTTACTTACAGTTACTATGAGCATAATTAGATTAATTTTAAACCCCATTCCTTCAGAAATAAATGCTTTAATGTCTGTCTCCGTGTCATAAACTCAGTTTCCTTTTGAGCATGTTTCAATTCATTTAGCCAAGACGAAAAGTAATTGGTGGAAAAGTCTTTGGAAATAAATTTGCCTTCTGTAGGAATGGATCCGCTTCCAATTCTCAGTTCCACAATACTCATAAAGAATCTGGGCCTTTGTGAGTTCTAGAAAGAAAAAAGATAAACACATTTTTTTTTTCACTTACTATATTTCTTATCCACAGGGACCAGGCTTTTCCCTAAATTATTTCCAAACTGTGAAATCAGCAGCTCTGCTCTGTACTTCCTGGGCAAGAAACACAAAGCTTGATTGTTCCTGGTCTTTTCAGGCCACCTCGAGAGCTGTCTTGCTATCCCCCAAGTGCCACTTTGGGACACGTTCTGGTCTCCCGTGTGTGATTAACCCAGTGTCCTTGTTTTCAGAGACAGTCCCACTGCCTCCCTTCTCACCCCAAGGTTCTGTGCACTCAGACCTTCAATGTCGGGGGTAATGGGTTCCAAAACTAAAGGGCAAAGGAAATGTGACAACAAAGGTTCTTATATTTGGTCCTGGTCAACTTTCTGGGGGGCAGTATTTCTTCCGTGTTCTTTTTGACTCCAGCCATGAACTCTTTCCCTATGGAAAATTGCTGACTTGCTGTGTTCAAGGTTTAGTTCTCAATTGCCTTCTCAGTTACTGTTGTTTTTCTGATTGTGGAAACACAAAATTTGAAAACGGGGGGAAAAAATGTGTTTTCTTAAATCCTGACACTGTTCAAGAACAGCTAATGAGTTTCAATTGAAGTATCTAGTGTTTTGGGTTTTTTTTATTTCTACACAGTAAACTTTCCTTCCAAAAGCAGATTTTTCTACTGTCTGATTTGGAAATAATAGTGTAATAATGAGGCTATCACTGAACTGCAGGGCAAATGTAAATATAGTGCTCAGTGCCAACAACTGCAATAATTCGTAGATCCCACATATTGAGCTTACGACAGGATGCCTTCCCTTCATGGCCGAAGGCGAGAGAGCAGAGAGAGCTGCTGTTCCGCTAGGGTTTTTTATTTTGTAGTTTCATAGCTCTCTGAAGGCAGAGTCCAAAGGGGTTACAAGACAGAATCAAGCAGCAACAGTGGTGGCAGCAGCAGGCTAACAGCAGGTTGTAAATGTTGTAGATGTTGATGTTCAAACTTACAGAAGTGTTCGTTATATTTATTAATTAACCGATAGAATTAACACACAATTCTAGTTTTTCTTTTCTTAACCTATCCTGGTCTAATTCTAACAGTCATAGATTTTATATAAGCCTTACATAGGAATTACACAGATTTGCCTATTTTGCTTCTATCAGTTCTTTTGTTTATGTGAACACTCTACCTAAAAACTGTGAACAGTATAGTTCCATCTATGTTTTGTCTAAAGTAGAGAAATTCTGTGAAAAGGCAACACTGCTGCAGTACAAACTGTGTTTAAGGTCTCTTTACTGCAGCTTTTTAAAACTTAAGGCTATGGTGGTTTAGGCCAAATTCAGGGAAACGTCCAAAGGAACGTCTCCTCAAAGGAAGGCAGGCCACAACCACCCCTTCCCCAACTGGGTTCGGGAAAAACAAATTTTCCTTTGAGGAAAGTGAAGGAGAAAATAAAAACTATTTATTTAACAAACACACAGGAAAACAATACTAATAATGCTAAATAATAAAATCTCTCGCTCTGGAGAGAAAACCTGAAAGATTTTAGAGTCCTTCTGTGGGTGCGGTCTCTCTCCTCCTCCTCGAAGCTGGGTCGGCATGGGGGGCCCCCCTCCAGGCCGGTGGAAGGTCCCCCGGTGGGGTTCTGATGTTCTGGTGTTCTGAACAAGTCCAGAAGAGAAGAAGGAAAAAAAAACAAAGTCCCAAGAGGAAAAAAACTCAACTCTCCGTCTCTCTCCGAGGAAACAGAGCCGAAAAGCTGGCTGAAAAGCAAGAAGAGCTTCCTCTGCCTGCCGCAGCAGTAGCTAATCTCTGTGTCCTTGAAGCACAAACTGTTTTGAAAAGTTTGCTCAGTTTTTGTTTCTCTGTCTCTTGCATCCAGTTTTAAAGGCATAGAAAGGCTCAGGAATCATGTCTGGGCATGGAGCAGTGGTAGGGGATACAACAGCATACAGTCACCCCAAGACAGGGCACTTAGCATATTTTTCTACTAAAAGCTAAAAATCTATTTTTCTGTTTCACTTTGGTGGGACTTCATGTATCTCAGTTTATTCAAAGGTTTTAATTCAATCCCTGTGCTTTGGCTTTCCTCTGGGCCTGAGTCCAGAGGAATTCTTATTCCAACACCCACACAAACCTGATACATGAGCTAATTGTAGATTATGGTTTGTTGATTAAGTCATTAACCCATTGACTCACTTGCCAACCATGTAAGTTCTCATTCTCTCAGCTGTATTTGGCCATCTCTGGAAAAATTCTCTGTTAGTCAGAGTTTTTCTTAAAGCCAAGTATCCTTCTTGGCACTGTCTGGAACAGCTTAAGACGTTTTCGGCTTCTGGGGCTGATTATTATCTCGTGAGCTTTTTCACTCAGCAGCTCTTTTTCTTTGTAGCAGGAACGCATTCCCCCATTTTTATATACTGGGAATTTTCTAGCTACATTTCAAGGGGATTTTTTGCTAGTCTTGGCTTATCCTTATGGTTTCTCTGTAGTTGATACCTCACTAGTGTGTATTTTGTGTGGAAGATATTCTGTAAGTAACAAAAATTATTATTGTGGTTTTTCTGGTATAAAGGAGACTGCAGGTGTGTGTCAGAAAGGTGTAAGTGTCATTTTATCTTTGCTAAGTGAAGTCCCTTAACTCCACATTGTGTTTGGTCTGGGAAGTCTTCAGTGCCCAAAGGTCCCTTGGTTTGAGCAACAGGACAAGAGGAAACAGCCTCAGGTTGTGCCAGGGGGAGGTTCAGGTTGGGTATTAGGAAAAATTTCTTTGCAGGAAGGGTGGTCAGGCACTGGCACAGCTGCCCAGGGCAGGGATGGAGTCCCCATCCCCGGGGGGATTTAAGACCTGGGGATGTTGCCCCTGGGGACAGTGCTGGGGAGTGGTTGGACTCGATGGTCTCAGAGGCTCTTCCAAGGTAACCAAGTGTGCGATTGTGTTGGTGCAGTTCCCCCCGACATCGTGGGAGAGGAGCAGAATGTGTCGGTGCTGCTGGGCCAGGCGCTGGAGCTGCAGTGCCACGGCAGCGCCGTGCCCCCGCCCCGCCTTGCCTGGCTCAGGGACGGCCGGCCCTTGCTGGAGAAGCCAGGCCTGAGCATCTCTGGAGATGGGAGCATGCTGAAGGTAAACTGGGCAGGCAGGGCGAGCTGGGGTTCCTTCCTGGGGAGTTACCCCCTCTCTGGAGGTGGGACAGCATTGGGCTCTCTGGGGCAGCAGAGAGTAGTGGATGAGGAGGGAGGGATGTCAGAGACCCCGGCTGTCTGGGTACAGACCTTGCTCTATTATTAATATTTAGAGAGACAAATGTAAAAATAAAATTGAAACCTGAGCCCCCTCTCCCTGCACGTTTCATGAATAATTATTTAGGAAGAAGAAACCCAGGTTTTCCTTTTGTCCCCAGATTGAAGGAGCTCAAGTGCAGGACACTGGGCGCTACACTTGTGAAGCGACAAATGTTGCTGGGAAAACTGAGAAGAACTATAATGTCAATATTTGGGGTAAGATTTATTAAGCTTATTCCAGGAACGGGAACGAAGCTCAGAGCTGAATTATGATGTGAGACACTGAAATCCTCTGTAGTTCATCAACACTTGGTTGCTGAGGTATTCGTGCAGGGAGATGTTGTATTTGCTGTACTTGAACAGGCGCAAGACAGTGCACACATTTTTCAAATTGCTTTAATTTAGTTCTAAATTAACACCAGTTACTCCACAGGCCTATGTTGGGCTTGCAGGAATGAGAGTAGTTAGAGCTAGAGAGAGTAGAGTGACATCCCTGCTCATGGCAGGGGGTTGGAACGAGATGATCTTTAAGGTCCCTTCCAACCCACACCATTCTGTGATGTATGATTCTATTATATATAACTGGGTTTGGATCCATAGCTTTAATGCCATTTAAAGTAACTTTCCAGCTTTCCACTTACTGAAATGCTGAAGCATTGGAAATTCAGATAAATAAAACCTGCCTTACCTAGCTTTATTTGCTCTACAGACTTATTGTTGCTGAATCATAAAAACAGCTTTAATAATTTTTTTCTATGGCTCTATGATGAATGTGGCTTAGGACATTATTTTAATAATTGCTTTTGAGGGGGTTTTCTGCACCATCATTTTCTTCCCATGTACAAATTGAAATGTCCATGTTTTGCTATTATAAATTCATTTCTTGTTTTGGAGTCACAAGACTGAAATTACCTACCAGGGTTTGTAACACTAAAATGACATTTCTTAGTACAGATTTCAAGTTTGTCATTATTAAAAGACCCATTCATGGCATCTAAGTTAGACATGGATGTTGCAGTACCATACCATTTTCCCATGCTGAAGCAAGTACTGTGCAGAACAACCTCTGCTCTCCTCTCTCCCTCCCAGATATTTGCACAGGACCTTTGCTGGAGGGATTTGGATTTGTTCCTTTGTGCAGTAAGACCATTCCAGTAGGATTTGAGTGGAGGGATAATTCTTTGCTAGTTAGCAGCTTTGATGGGATAAGCTTCATAGAAACCACAGGCTGACTGTGAAAGCCATCTGTGGATAATTGTTTGGAATTACAGTTTTCATTTATGCCCCAGCACCCAAAGTCTTCCTTGCCATATTTCGAAGTTTTAAATCCAGGAAATGTATCCTTCTGAGGATTGGTGAGATCCTGAGAGGTAAGTGTGGATCCAGGAGCCAGCCCATGAGTTAAATGAAGAAAATGGCACAGGCTTGTCCTGACTGGAAGCGGGGGAAATCAAGAGTAAATCAGACAGTACCATAAGGCTCTTGGCAGTGTTGTTTCAAACCCCACACATCTGGTTGCTGCTGTAGAGCTGGAGGTGTCAGAAGGAGAAGCTGGCTACTGTCACATGCAATAAAAATGTGATGCATAAGTTGTTCACCAGGGAGGTTTTATTTGCCAGGTTCAACCTACATTCTCCTCTGCTTTTTTTGGTCTCTACCTACGCTGTTTTCATCTGATGAAAATAGTTCCCTAATTCCTAATAGGCAATTAGCCCTTCCCTAGGGATTGAACCAAAGTGCTTTAAGACTTTAGGAATCAGAGTAAAACACTGGTCCATTTTGTCTGCAGCAGGTGTAGAGTCACAGAGCTGTAAAGCAAAGATCCTTCTGCTGCGGGAGGGTGATCAGAGGGTAGGATCCATAGCCTTGGATGTGGCAGCCAGTGTGCTGATGCAGGAAAAATTCAAAGGAAAAATGTAGGCTGAATTTTTAAAGTCACTGATTATGATCTCTGTGGGTTTATTAGCTGAGGCCATGAATGAGGCAGGCTCTTAGAGTTGGAGTCAGTTGACAGAGTTCCCCAAAACAGCTTTATGCAGTGAAGTCCATTCAAAGGCAGCCCAGAATAAAGCCAGTGCATGCAGCAGCCCTCAGAGCCCAGAAGGATGGATGCAGTCATTCCCAAGTGTATTGTTCCCTGCCCAGGGCCTGGTTAGCATTGAGGAGACAATCCTTGCTATTGCTTCAGAGCTGAATGGGAGAGATTTGCATGAGGGTCATTTGGGGTTTACTGCTGGCCGATAATGTGTTGTTTCAAAGGCTGCACTTATTTGGCTTTTCTTTGCAGTGTCACCAAGTATTTCTGGCTCAGATGACAGCTCTCAGCTGACAGTCACTGAAGGGAGCTTGGTTAGCCTGATCTGTGAGTCCAGTGGCATCCCACCACCCAGTCTCACCTGGAAAAAGAATGGTGGGTAACTGCCTATTGTCTGTTTTATAAAGCAAATGGGATAATTCTGATCTGCTGGGTTTTCTTTTCATCTTGTGTACATTTTGGACGGTGTGTTCTGAGGAGCTCAAGTGTGCAGGTATCTGCACAGCCCTGACATTGAGTAAAATGAACTCCAGGAGCAGATTCTTCCCTTCTCTCTGTCTCACCTCTGCTTGGATTAGGTGTCACTGTTCCTAAAGGTGCAAGAGAAGTGCAGTGCTGAGATTGCTCAGCTGACAAAAATGAACTGTGGAGCACTTAATATGTTTATTTACCATGGGGCAGCAGGACAGCAGCATGGTGCCCCATCCCTGGAAGTGTTCCAGACCAGGGTAGATGTGTTTTGAGCAAGTGGAAGGTGTCCCTGCCCATGGCAGGTGGTTGGGATGAGATGATCTTTTAAGGTCCCTTCCAACCCAAACCATTCTGGGATTGTAACACTTGTTTGTGGATCCCCAGGTATCAGGGCCAGGGTCACTGGAAGTCCCGTGGTGTGGAGCTGAGTCTCTGCCCTGTGATCCACTGCATAACACAGATTCTCTGAGCTGGTTTTAAATCTGCAGTCATGGCATCCTGCCAAGTGGTGAAGATGCATTGTAGTTGTAGTAATTGCTTTTGGGATTCACCAACCCTTTCTCTCATCCTATCTTATTCAAGAGTAGTCTGCACACCTTTTGCTTTAGGGATTAAAGTTACATTGCCAAACACCTTTTTAGGAATTGGCAGACAAAGCCAGCTATTTTCAGCACCTTCTTTTAAGCACTGACGCTGTTGGAGACAGAATATAAGACAAAATAAGATAATTTACTCCTCCAGTGTGGTAATTCTTGTGTTATTAATCAGTCTTATCTGTATTTGTGTTTTTCTAGGCAGCACAATTCAATATGGTATGTACTTGCTTTAATTAATTTTGGCTCAAGGAAAGAGCAGGTTTTAATTACAAAACACTTTTTCTAATGCATCACATTTTCAGAGAACAGGAAGTTTATCAAGTTGTTTTTAAACCCTGTCTCTTGGAAGCTAAAAAGGCCTTGTATGACATGTAAATGCACTGCAAGGCTAATGTGTGTACACTTAATGGCAGGAAGGAGAATTAAACCTGCTAGAAAGTCTAGAAAAGCAGTTAGAAAGGAAGAGGAGTGGATTCTTCAGCATGTTTGACATTTGGTGCGCTTTGTAGGGAGGACTTAAAATGCACAAGAGGGAAACCTGCCATGGCAGATGCATTCCTTCTCTCATGAAGTCTCCCTGTAGTTTGGAAAGATGAAGATGGATGATCTGAGGTCTCCAAGACTGAAGAATCTGCTCAGAGAATGCAGTGGGAGTTTGCTGTCACATTTCTGCTGAGGATTTCCTGAGCAGAAGCCTATGACACACAACACACAGATGGTGTGAAAGCTAAATCACACATTTCTAAGTACTGGCTGTGCTGGGTGAGACAATTACACATGGAAAAATGAGTCACATTTTACTGAAAGTGCTGAGCTTTCTGCTCAGTGGAGGTGTCCCAAGCTCTGGATGGATACGAGGGAGAGTCAGTGTGCTTTATAGGTGAGGGTATCCCATGAAGTCAGTGGTTAATACAGAAAGTCCTCGGGATCTGCTCATGCCAAGTTCCTGCTCTCCTGCTCTGACAGAGCACTTCTAAAATGGGCAATTGTGCAACTCAGTCCTTTTTGAATGAGCCAGTGGACTTCAGACTACGTGATTTCCATTTGCTCCTGGCCACTTGTGTGGATATATCTGACAGAAGGTCTCTTACAGGCTCTCCTGTGGTGCCAGAGCCGTCGGGAAGGGTGCGGGTGCTGTCTGGGGGCAGACAGCTCCAGGTTGCAGTTGCTGACAGGTCTGATGCCGCATCTTACACCTGTATTGCTTCAAGCATGGCTGGGAGTGCCACCAAAGAGTACAGCCTGCAAGTGTACAGTAAGTGCCAGGAAAACTCTGGTCACAGTTCACCAGTTCTTCAGTAATGTTATGGGAGTATGAGCAGGGCAGCGATGTTGAGCTGCAGGATCTCCAGAGATGGAGTGCTGGCTGGAGGACAATATAGAGAGAGTTCAAGGAGAGTGTTAAGTCATTAAAATTTTGGCAATTTGGACTTGTAGCTTGACCAAGACATTGCATATCCTTGTTGAAAGTGCACAATTCAGGGATGTAACCCCTTTAGTCTTGTCCCCAAACTGCAGTAGTGATGACAACTGACTGAACCCAGATTTCCCTTCGTTCCCTTAGACTTTACTGTATTTTTGTCAGAAATAAAAGGAGGTATTTTTAAACAGTCCCACAGAAAAGAAAATCTTCCAAAATCTGTAGAGATTGATAGTGTTGAGGCAACATTTTTTAATTTAATTTTTTCTCTTGTTTGCATTTTCAAAATTGCCTGTAAGTTAACATTTTAAAAAACACTTTTACTTTATGCAGTGGGAGACGGGGAAAGGAGGTGATTTGTCTTTTACTGGTCCTGCTACTCTGGAAAATTGACTGTTACTCTGCTCAGCAGCAGGTGTAGATCCTGAGTGCAGCTTCCAGTTGACTCCTACACTGTGTCCCTTGTTCTTCCCTAGCTCGACCAACTATATCCAACAGCGGTCCCCACCCGTCAGAGGTCATTGTCACCCAGGGAAGCGAAACGTCCCTGGAGTGCGAGGCTCAGGGCATTCCTGAGCCGGCAGTGACGTGGCTGAAGGACGGGCGGGTGCTGGGCGGTGGCAGGGACGTGGCGGTGCTGGCTGGGGGCCGTGTCCTGCGGTTGGAGCGTGTCCAGGTGTCCGACACTGGCCGCTACGTCTGCGTGGCCACCAACGCCGCCGGGCTGGCCGACAGGAAATACGACCTCAGCGTCCACGGTGAGTGGGGGCCACCTGGGGCATGTGGAAATTCACCCCTGGGTGGCCAAGAAATGGTGCGGAGCTCAGTGCACCTCCTGGATCTGCTGCAGGGGATGCAGTTCCAGTTGCAGTGTTAGGAAAAGCCCAAATCCAAGTTTATGACTCCTGAATATTTTAAAATCATACCTCTCCCTCTGTTAATATCAACCCGCTCCCAGTTGCTTCACTGCCGGAGATAACCAGGATATGGTACAATTTTACATGATACTGGGGTGAGTGTCATGGTGGGAAATATTCTGTTGTTGGAGAGAGAAATTAAGGTTTAACCAAGACACCCTGCTACTTGCCCTCAGTAAACTAATATTTGGGTGACACAACGTTTTGTGAGCAAAATGAATTTGTATTTGCTCTGAAGTATGGCTTTTCCTTAACTCTTTGCTGTAGTTCCCCCAAGTATTGGTGGTTACCTGCAGCTGCCTGAAAACATCAGCATTGTGGAGAAGAATCCCATCTCCCTGGTTTGTGAAGCCTCAGGAATCCCCTTGCCAGCAATAACATGGGTCAAGAATGGGTTGCCCATCACCTTGAACGGCTCAATGCGAATCCTCTCAGGTACAAAAGCTGGAGGGCAGATGGCAACATCTCACTTTGTCATGCCCAGAAATACACTCCATTAGCTCTCCTATTTATTTTTCTCTACCTCTTCTTCTTCACAGTTGTTTTACCATTTAAAGAGGAAAAATCTTTGAAAGAACAAATGACAAAAACCAAAGCACATCTTTAATTTTTGTGGGTCTGTATATGAAACCAAAGGGACCCTCAGAGATGAGCGCATGTAAAAGCATTTCTGGCCATGTTGTTTCTTTGACCTTGGGTTTGCCACTGGCAGGTAGAAATCTCATGATAATAAGTTTTGATGGAGTTTCTAATACTCCGTGATAGCCACCATGCAAAGCCTGCATCATGAACCTAAGAAAACTAGCAGGCAGGTAAAGAGCTGGAAGATATTTAAGAGCTCAGCTAAGACTGCATTTGAAGCTGATAAGCTTCAGGATATTTTAATCAGTGCAGCTTTTAATGTTACAGGTAGTCCTGTCCTCTGCTTTCCCATTTTTGCATATGGTGCATGGAAAAAGGAGTGGGTGTGTGATTATCTCCCAGTATGAACCTGGCTCTGGGAGCTGCTGTGCATTCCTTTCTGTGTCAAGTTGCCATCAACAAAAATAACATCTTCTGGGCTTGATTGTTTCTATCCTGTCTGTTGCTTTCTACACCCACACTAATCTCACCTCCCGGATCCCCGAGTCGGGAGGGGAGAGACAAAAAGATGTTTATTGTCTCTGGATGTTGGCTGTGTGGGAGGAGAAACATGCCAGGACTCGGGGCTTTGTTTTCCTCCAAACTTTGTGCTTCAGAAAGCTACACATTGTGGTAGTGAACTGTAACCAAGATAGCACTTGGAGCTTTATTTGTGCTTGTACAGCTGTAAAAAACAACAACAGCAACAACAACAAAAATTCTCCTCTAATTCTGGAGTTAAATACTTTGCCAAAGCAAGATTTTGGTTCTGTTGATTGAAAACATACTTGGCATTGCAGGTAATTTCAGTGTGTGGACACATTGCTGACAGCTTTTAGTCAGTTAATTCAGATCATGGAATCACAGAATATCCTGAGCTGGAAGGGACCCACAAGGACCATCCAGTCCAACTCCTGGTCCTGCACAGGACACCCCAACAACCCCACCCAGTGCCTGAGAGCATCATCCAGATACTGATGTTTGCTTTTGATGATCCTTCCTGCATATCTTCTAGGAAAAATAAAAAAAAAAAATCCAGTGTACCCCACTTGCTTCCCATGCAGCCTGTGCCTGAAGCTGCACATTGGCTCTAGGAAGGAGAAGAGCTTTTGTTTAGCCAAATGTAGAAAATCTGTCCTGCCTCATCACTGGAGGCCTGAGTGTGCTCTGGTGTGTGATGCCAGGGAAGGTCACAGTCTCTGGCAGGCAGGTTTCTGCTTCTGCTTCAGCCTTGTGCAGGGGTGGATGAGAGAAGGGATCAGGGAGACATGAGGCTGGAAGACCTGAGCCTTCCTCAGTCTCCCAGTGCTCCCTCCAGCAAGCAAGATTCCTTGGGCAGAGGCACACGCAGTAACCAGCTCAGCAGTTTGTTCCTCTAAGTGCATGACCAGGATCATCGCTTTCTGGGCTATGTCCCAACAGTGATAGCCACAGGCAGGAGCTGCCCAGGGCAGATGGTGGTGTGGGTTAGGGAATAGTTGCTGATGGGAGAGCTGCTAACTGGAAACTGGGAAAAGCTGCAGGCTGGCCGCCACCTTTGGTTTCACGCTCAAATGCTCCCTGATGTCAGTTCTGCTGTTCCTCTGCCAAAAAGCAAGGAAAGAGAAGTTACTCTGCTATGGCAAAGCAGGGATATTCCTGGTCTTTGGTCAAACATACTTGCAAATCTTCCTTTTAAATGAATGTGTCTGTGCAAAGGTGACCTGACAACTACAGAGTTTAGAGGAATCTGTTCTTTGAAACCACTGCATGTAAACCAGTGCTATTATCAGCTGTTACTATTATTGATGGCACAATTAATGCAGATGCTAGAAGGGAAAAGTGGAATTTTATTCCTTATCTATACGTGTGAAAATACCTTAAGGGTATTTATAACACAAAGTGTTTACAAAAATAAGCTTATTTTTGTGTGTGCCCACATAAAAAGCGCTGATAAGGCATTAATAATTTTCCTAAATATTCATCTAGAATGTCAGTATAGCAAAGCACTCTTGTGAGTGAAAGCCCTGCTGTCTGAGGCACTGTGTGCTGTCCCAGTTTCCTGCCCAGAAGCGTGTGTCGCAAGCACAGTGTTCCTGACACATCCCAAGTGCCGATCCATGAATCCCGTGCAGGGGAGCAGGGTGTGTGTGCCCTGCCCAGCCCCGGGATGGTGCTGGTCAGAGCAGGACTCTGATGCTGTTTTGGCTGTCTCAGGGGGCCGGACGCTGCGGCTCAGCCCCGTGGGCACGGCAGACGAGGGACAATACACGTGTGTGGTGACCAACGCCGCAGGGGAGGCCAGGAAGGACTTTCACCTCTCTGTCCTGGGTGAGTACCTGCTCGGGTTTGGGGCAGTACAAGAGGGGTTTGGACAGTAAGGGGGAGGGCAGTCTGTATACTTTGCTGGTACTTTAAAAATTATTATGCCAAAACATGTGTCCTTAGGGAAAAAAATAAGTGAATTTGATACCACAGACAGAAAATCAGGTTCTAAATAGAAGCTTTTTCCACATAGAATCATAGAAACCTGGAAGGGCTTAGTCTGAAAGGGACCTTAAAGCCCATCTCATTCTACCCCCTGCCATGGGCACCACTATCCCAGGTTGCTCCAAGCCCTGTCCAGCCTGGCCTTGGGCACTTTCAGGGATGGCACCCTGTGCCAGGGCCTCCCCACCCTCACAGGGAAGAATTCCTTCCCAATATCCCATCTATCCCTGGCCTCTGGCAGTAGGAAGCCATTCCCCTTGTCCTGTCCCTCCAGGCCCATGTCCAAAGTCCCTCTCCAGCTCTCTTGGAGCCAGTTTAGGTCCTGGAAGGCGCTCCAAAGTCTTCCCAGAGCCATTTCTTCTCCAGGATCAGCAATCCCAACTCCAATACAGTGGAAACCTTCAGTCAGCAGAGCCTTTGGTATGATAAAGGATATAAACCACTGTGGTAGGGGGTGATCTTGCTGATGTACATAGACCTGGAGTTGTCCAGCAGGCTCTTTAGATGCTATTTGGAACCATTAATGTACTGTTTTATCACATTGCTTAGTTTTGCAAACCAGTGTTTTCCCCAGAAAACACTACTTTTCAATTTAGTAACTGTCATTTTTATCAATAACTGTCAGGCTTGGCACAGTGATGGATTCCTCACAGCATTTCTGTGTAGAATTTTGTTCTAAGTTTCCTTTCTCTGAGGTGCTGAGCACCCTCATCCTCCCTTGCCTTCAGCTGACTTGGGCATATTCAGCCTGTAAATGATAACTCCCATTCAAGTCAGTTCATGTTTATTTGATGAGCTCATGGAAGTGTAAGTGTGGTAGGATGGAAGAGATGGATAAACACTGGAAAGCATTCATTCATTCTGACTGTTTTCTTTGGAGGGTTTTAGTAGCAGGGTGTTCTTGAGGGTTCTGGGAATCTCTGTTGCATAGGCTTTGTTTGCCTTGAAGAAAAATGCTCAGTGAAGCTGATTTCAAGTGGAAAATGCCATTGTTCAGTCTTCTCTTCCCTCCCCCCAGTAATTCCTTTGTCTTTCTAGAGGAAAGTTACTGGAATGGGGCCTGACAGTGACACAGAATCCTCACCAGTCACTGTCAGTGGGAACTGTACACAGGCATGCCAGGGTTTCTCTGGGTTATTGTAGGAGGCACAGCAGTTTGCAGGCAGAGGTTGGAGTAATAAGCACAATATTTATATATTTGAAAAGGGTTTGGCGTGGCTTTGCCATATTTTTGAAATTAAGATGTGTTGACGACTTACTGTATTATTTTGGAGGCAAAGCTATGAGTTGCTGTCTTTGTTTATGAATAGTAGTAACTTTTGGCCTGACTTAAGTTCTGAACTTTATGATTTTAAGTTTTGTTTTCCCCCATCTGTTTCCTTCACTCTAGTTTGAGTCTTTCATTAGTTATCAGAAATCTGGTGTAACATTCTTGTCTCTGTTGACAATGAATTCTTGCATATTTCCATGATTCTTATTTTTATAAAACATTTGCTTCCAGCAATGAGCTAGATCACAAATAAGCTGCTAAATATATTTTAATTCCCTTCTCCTTAGGTCTTCTATCTAGGCTGAAAGTTTGCATTTTGCAGGATTATTAAAGCATAAATTTGGCTCCTTACTCTGACATTTTTTTTACAAGACTTCCTGTGTCTCCTGGAGATGGAGCTGCTTTCTGATAACTACAGGTCTCCTTTTCAGCCTAGTACACTGCATGCCTACTTTGGCTTTAGTGCCAGTTTCTTTTGGTCTGATCTACAGATGCCTCTACTTTGAAAGAAATTACTGGTCACAACTCTTAACCAGCACAGCTACTCCCCAGCACCCTCATAACCTGCCCTCCTCATCCAAAAGCACAAGTTGACCAGGATTATTTGGAAACATGTCAGCCATACAGTAGGAGTTTCCTTGCCTTGGGTTGGCTGTCTGGAGGGTGGGATAGGTATTTTAGGGGTTTATCTTGTATTTCCCTAGAGAAATGTAATTTGTACTACAGCAAGGTGCCTTTATACCTATGTACTGTGTTCATTCCCATATGGAATTAGCTGTATTTGCAGAGAACACTGCCAGACCATGGCACAGCATCCACTTGTTGGGATTGCTGTTGTATTGCTCTTGGTTTTTTATGGCAGTTACTGTGTAACCAAACACAAACAATGGTGAGTTTGTTTTCCTAATCCTGTGTTCCTGGTGGGATCATCAAGCAGCCTGTTGTATTTCAGTGTTGCAAGGAATCCATGCTGATGTTGTCCCCTTGCCTGTTGCAGTGCCTCCAGGGATTGTGGGGGAAAATAAGCTGGAAGATGTGAAAGTGAAGGAGAAGCACGGAGTTACCCTGACGTGTGAGGTGACAGGTAAAAGAACAGTTATGATATACCTTTGCTCATCGAAGCCATGGTGAGATCACTACTGGTGCTGCACAGCATGTTTTTAATGGGATTTCAGTTCAGCGGGGTTTTTAAATCTAAGATTTAACTGTGGTGCTTAGAGCAGGACTGAGCACTCCTTGTAAAGGTTGGATGAGATGAACCAAGAGGGATGTTGCTGTGGTATTTCTTCTCCAAAGGCCTGTGGAACTTCAGAGGAGGTGTATGTCACTTCAGGAGGTTCAGAGACTTCAGAATGCATATTCCAAAACTTCCCCCCACAGGATGTACTTGAAAAGCACACCCAAAACTGTATTTTCCTGTTTCTCAGAAATCTTGATATATGCTAGAGGTTATGCACCAACTCATGTTTGCCATTTTCCCGACTCCATCAAGGGAACCCTGTGCCGCAGGTCACGTGGCTGAAGGATGGGCAGGCTCTGGCCGGGGCTGGGGACCCCAGGATTGTGTCCAGCGGACGATCCCTGCAGATCTCCGAGGCGCAGCTCCCGGACACGGGCCGGTACACGTGTCTGGCGTCCAACGCTGCTGGGGACAGGAGCAAAACCTACAGCCTCAACGTGCTTGGTGAGCAGCTGGGCTGCCTCTGCCAGAGGAACAGGCAGCTTGGGAAGAAAGGGAGTCCTGTTGGAATTCTGTAGGGCTTTATTGACAGCAGTGCACAAGTTGCCTGTCTATGATTAGAATTTTACCTTTTAGTAATTGGTAAGTAATAGCAGTTTAATAGAAGCATCAGTGCTGTGCTTTAGACAACAGAGCTGGAACAGAGGGAACCATAACAGGATGTCATCCTTACGGAATGGGTGGGACAGCTCTTTGGCTTATTGTGATTCAAGGAAGGAGCATCTGAAGAGCATTTCAGATTGTGATCTCTTCGGAAAAGCTGAAACCATCTGCACTTCTCATTTTGTTTTGTTTTCTTTTCCATGAGGGTTATTGCACAACGAAGTGCAAACAATGGCAAGCTTGTTTTCCACAGCCTTGTTTCCTAGGCTCATTCTTCTTTCCAGGACTATCAAGCAGTAGCACTGCTCAAGGAGTGGTGGCTGGATTCCTGGGGACCTGTGCTTGACAAAGGCATGGGTGGGAGTGAATTCCACTGATTTGGAATCACTGCTGACTTCAGGACAAAACATAAAACTAGCTGTGTGTTGTCTGGCTCTGGGTTTTGGTGCTCCTTGTAGGAGGAATGCCTCCCAGCTAGCTGATAGTGCAGCCAGATTCCTAGACTGAACAGGGACCAGAAAACAGGCTTTTCAGAGAGGGGCTTTCCTCCCTGTGGTTACTGATTTTGTTGTTCCCAGTGGCTCCAAGCATTGTGGGAGCAGACAGCCAAGGGAATGCAGAGGATGTCACCGTTATCCTCAACAGCCCCACCTCTCTGGTCTGTGAAGCTTATTCCTACCCCCCAGCCACCATCACCTGGCTGAAAGATGGGAATCCCTTAGAGTCCAGCAGAAACATCCGCATTCTGCCAGGTAAACTCTGTTCTTACTGAGAAATAACACCTAATTCTTTTGTTGCATATTTTTCTGTTACAGACTTCTTTAAAAAAATCAAAGAATGTATATCTATGAAGTGCAATGCACCCACACAGTGAAGCTGTGGCTGCTCCTGGATCCCTGGAAGTGTCCAAGGCCAGGTTGGACAGGGCTTGGAGCAGCCTGGGCTAGTGGAAGGTGTCCCTGCCCGTGGCAGGGGGTGGCACTGGATGGGCTTTAAGTTCCTTTCAACCCAAACCATTCTGGGATTCTCTGTACTTCTCTAGCACTTCCCATTCCAGTATTTTTAAGTGCTTCACAATTAACTGATTGTTTATTTGTGTTTTATTATGTATTTATCCTTTTGTACCATCAAGGAAAGTGATGGGAAAATTCATATGAGTTAATGATGAATAAAATGACTTGCAATTAAATATGGAAATTAGATGGAGAGAGATGTAAATTAGTAAAGAGAATGACATAGGATTTTTCTAGGTCATTAGTAGTTTGCTGTTTTTAGTTAGAAGAATAACTTTTCCCTAGTACCTGTGGAGGTGGAAAATGGGAACAAGCTTCAGAGGGAACACTGGAGTACTGTAGATGTACCAGTACCTTACCTTGTTAACTGCAGGTGTTCAGAGAAGGAGTGAGTCCTGGCTAAATACCTTCCGGAAACTCCCTGCACAAATTTCTTGATGACATTTCTTAACAAATTTCCCAAGAATCCATAAGCAACGGGAGTCGTGATCCACAGCACCTCCATGAATCATGCACTCATTTGTTACGTGTGGTAGTAAGCTGTCAGGTTTTCTGCTCTTCTCAGGGCAGATTTGGACCAAAGGGTTGGAAATATGCTGCAGGAAGTATTTAAATAACTGGGAAGCAAGAGTATGGTGTGGGTGCTATTAAAGGTTGGTGTCTTTGGCAGGTGGGCGGACCTTGCAGATCCTGAATGCCCAGCAGGACAGCGCTGGAAGATACACCTGCATAGCCACAAATGAGGCTGGGAAGGCTCTGAGACACTATGAAGTGAAAGTCTACAGTAGGGCAATGCTTTCAGTTTTTGAAATTAGTTCTTATTTTGCATTCCTCCATTTTCCCTATTGCACTGTTGTCTATCCTGGTGAATACGAGGTTTCCTATTAATGGCTTTGCTGAGCAAACATCTGCATTAGCTCCTGGCATTGCTGGAGGAAAGACACCAGAAAAGTTGATTGTTGCATCCTTTGCAATGCTACAATTGGGCTAAAAGTCTTCATATCACCCAGGGGAGGACATTTAAGAAATACTGAACTCCAGTTTCCTCTGAAATGCTTCTTTGGTGCTGATTTTCAAGTCAAATGAGTGCAGCACAAGGGAAGATGTGAGCAGAGAATCTTCTGAGTTCAGAAACCATTTTAGAAAAACAGAAGGGGGCTTCTAACATGTAGTGGGACACTTTTTTGAGGAAGGTAAAACAGGAGGATACTGTTTTTATATCCTTCCATAAAATTCCATATGTACAAAAGTTTTCCCATTCAAGTCTTTCCATCAGCACATTGTCATTTGAGCATCTGTACCTTGATACTTAATTTTAATGCTCAAACTCTTCATTAGGGGCTCAGTCAAGCATGATTTTTACCTTGTTTTAAAATTTCCCAGTCCGATTTGGAATTGGTTTGCTCCCTTACAGTAACCATACTGTTATTTAATTACACTGAATCCCTAATAAGGCCCCACTGGATTTGGAATAATGAGAAGATGACAAAAGAGTTCATTACTGATGCGTGGCTATGTGGGAACATAACGCCCTCCACCCCCAGTGCTATTGCAACTGTCAGTTATTAGGATACCATAAGTATTAGGGGAGAATTTAAAAATTCCCAGTGGAAAAAAAGAGTGGAAAATGCTCTGAAAGCATTTTACATAATTTCAAAAATATTATGAGACCAAGCTGGGGGGTAGCTGAAGAATTTTGAAACATTCTATTTTCCTTCTGATTCAGAAGGAAACAGGATTTTGCAACACTGGGATTTCAGTGGGGTGGAAATGTTGAGTTTTGACCAGCTACTCTTGAATGTGGACTTGGGATCAAACATATGTTTCTGGGAATATTATTTTCCATTAAAATGCTCTTTAATGACTACAGTACCCTGAACTTTATAGAATTGAAGCCAGGCACATAATAATGAAGTGCTGTAGTTAGGTAGGGTTGTAGTCAGGTTTGCACGTTTAAAAGTGTTGAACAGTTTTGTATATTTTTGTATGTAGTAACTATACTAGAAATGGCTGAAAATACACACACATATATATATAAAATATATAATTTGGCTGTGGGCAAGAGGTAGTTTATTGGGGGAGTGCACTTGCTTTCCCTGAGGTTACCATCCGGGATCTCCTTTTTTCCAGTTAATGTTGAAATGCTGCAGCAGGCAGTAAGCCATGACAGTCTCTCCCCTCTCTGCCTTTGTCTGTGTGCAGTTCCACCCACCATTGCCAAAGGGGATATCTCAGGGATGGGGCTGTCCCCCAAGGAGGTGAAGATCAAAGTGAACCACAGCCTGACCCTGGAGTGTGAAGCTCACGCCATTCCTGCTGCTGCCGTCAGCTGGTACAAGGATGGACAGGCCAGTCACAAACTCCATTCCTTCCTCTGAGGGGATGTGGGACAGGGACAGCTGTGTGTTCCCTGTCCCTGGAAGCATCCGTGCAGGGCACCAGGAGTCACCCTCACTCCCTGCTGCTGGCAGCATCACCCCCCAGCAGCTTGGGGTGTTTGCTGGCACCCAGACCTCTGCTAATTGACGTCCTGGCTTTTGGTGGGTGCCTGGCAGTGCCTGAGAGGCCGGGGCTGGAGTTTCCAGGCCTGGCACTGCCCTGTGCCGTGAGAGGGAGCGCCCTTCCTGGCAAGAGTGTCCCATGGTGTGACCACAGGGCCTGGGGCTGTTGTGCAAAGCCCCCAAAGGCCCTGTTACAGATGATTCCCTCAAGTGCTGCCCTTGCAGAAGTTGCAGAGCCTCCCCCTTGGTCCTGGCAGAGCTCACAAAGCCACAAGAGCATCTGGCTGCTCCGGGGGGTGAGGCACGAGTCCTGCCACACACAGCGCTCCATGGATCTGTCTGGAGAGCTTGGGAAGGGCAGGGCCACGGGGACACACTGAAATACAGCACAAGGGATGAATAAAAAAGGAACTGTGCTACTCTTCTGTAAGAAAGGAGAGTATAATCTCTTGCTTGAGCTGTTCCTGGTAGGGCACTCATCACGGCACAGCTCTTCCTAGATTTAACGAGCTTGCGGGAATAACCTGGATGGTCATCCTCTGGCTGTTTCAGGTGTGTCCTGCTGTTCTGGGATCCTTGGGAGTCCTGGTTCTATTGCCAAAGAAAAACTCAATTTGGGGAGTTAGGAGGTCCCCAAAGGCAGTGGCTGTGCACAGCTGGCTGCCACTGGCACAGCAGCTGCTGCTCCTTAGGCTGCCCTGGCTGAAAGGCTCTCACTCCTGTCCATGGACTGAATGAATTGTCCCCTGCAGGCCAGGAGTTCAGTGTTGACTCCCTAATCATGGAAACATGGGCTTATGGCATGGTTTGGGTTGGAAGGGACCTCAAAGCCCATCCAGTTCCACCCCTGCCATGGGCAGGGACACCTCCCACTAGACCAGGCTGCTGATGTAGGTGAGCACATCTAATGTGTTCTGGATTCACTGCTGACACAGAGGCTGTGTCATTGCAGCCTCTGCTGTCATGTATGAGGCCCATTCTGGCACAGGAATGTCTAATGCTGTGTCTCTCTGTGCTGCTGTTCTGTCCATTCCGCGTTCACGCTGTGTCCTTGCTGGGCAGCAGATCTGTAGCCTGGGTTAGATGCATTTGTTCACCTCACAGAAAGCTGGCAGCTTTCCATGTACTGGAAACTTGGCCAGTAAGTTCAGGGATTGGATCAGCCTGATTTGATCCAATGTCACAAGAGCCCTGGCCTGATGGGGATGGCGTTGCTCCTCTCAGCAGCATCCTGGGACTAGGAGTGATGGAAAATCACATCCTTGAGGAGACCAGCCCCCACGATCTGAAGGATGAAGATGCAGAGTTTCTGACAACCGTGAAAATAAAATTGTCTCCAGGAACTTGGAGCTTCATTGAGTTTACTCATATTACTCCCACAAACCTGGCTATTTCTAGTGTGTGCTTTGCTGAGCATTAATTTTCATTTGAATTGACATTGCAGCCACTGCAGGGAGATGAGCATGTCCTGATCCAGGGCAGCAGCCACACCCTGCACATCAAGGAGGCCCAGGTGTCAGATATGGGGCGCTACACTTGTCTGGCCTCCAACATTGCTGGGGAGGATGAACTGGAGTTTGATGTAAATATACAAGGTAAAAGGGGACCAAAACTCTCCTGGTAGCCTGCTTTTCTAGTATTCTGGGATGCTGGAATTAATAATTTTATGTCCTTTATGCTTGTGCGGTCAAACCCAATGCTTTTGTGCATTGTGTGGCTTTGATTGCAGGGATATTTTGCTCATTGCTGACATGCGGTATTTGATCTTTTATATGTTGTATTTCTGAAGTCAAAGCTATGACATAGCAACTCTGATCTTCCTCTAAATGCCATGAAAAATTTGAATTTATTTTAAACTAAGACATATTTCGTTTTTCTGTTTTGAGTAGTGTTTAGAGGCCCTAGACATAAGCATCCTATTGGCCTACCATGTGTAAAGACAAGAAAGCAATCATGAGTAATTTCTGAAAATTTAGACAAAATGAGAGGTTGAGTAAAACCAGATACCTCATTGTTTAAGTATTTCTGTTGATGAATACCCTCTGTGTTTGTTACCAGGTCATCTTACACTGTTATTTATTACTCTTCAAAAAATACTCAGTAAATTGCTCAGTCGTTCATTCTAGAAGAACTAGAATTTTCCTGGGTAACTTAAAGTGGGGGAGGGGTTGATTTAATAGGCTTAATTTTTATTGCTGCTGTTGAACATTACAGTGCCTTCTCATTTCTTGACTTTAGAACCAGCTATTTCTGCTGCAAAATGCTAACATTTTTTCTCTTCTTTGTTGTAGTTCCTCCTAGCTTCCAAAAGCTTTACAGGGAATGGGAAGCTGGGAACATGGTGGATGCAGAAAGAGGTGGAGAAAGTAAAGATGTGATTGTCAACAACCCCCTTTCACTGTACTGTGAGACCAATGCTGTTCCTCCCCCTGTGCTCACGTGGTTTAAGGATGGGAATCCCCTGAGCTCCAGTGACAGAGTGCTCATCCTGCCAGGTGGGTGGTCAGCTGGCACTATCTGGCCCTGCACTGAGGTGATTAGAGGGATGGAGCCCCTCTCCTGTGAGGAAAGGCTGGGAGAGTTGGGGTTGTTCAGCCTGGAGAAGAGAAGCTTCAGGGTGACCTCATTGTGGCCTTTCATTGTCTGAAGGGGCTGACAGGAAAGATGGAGAGGGACTATTCACAAGGAATGGAGAGACAGGACAAGGGGGAATGGACTCAAAAGAGAGTGGGTTTAGATTGGATATTGGGAAGAAATTCCTGGCTATGAGGGTGGTGAGGCCCTGGCACAGGGTGCCCAGAGAAGCTGTGGCTGCCCCTGGATCCCTGGAAGTGTCCAAGGCCAGGCTGGACAGGTCTGGAGGAGTCTGGGCTAGTGGAAGGTGTCCTTGCCCATGGCAGGGGGTGGGACTGGATGATCTCTAAGGTCCCTTCCAACCCAAACCATTCTATGATTCCGTGATTAAGAAATGGCCTTAGTGCTGGTATTTGTATAGTGATGACACACTTCTCCCTTTCAGAATGCTTCTTCAATGTTCTTTTCAGACTTCATTGGCTGAAAATGTTTCTCTCCAGTCCTTGGCTTTAAATTATTTTCTTTCATTTAAGAACTAGTCCCTAAAATGGTGTGAATGTCACCATTGAACTCTCACAGTGAATCATGGAATTGCAGAAGGGTTTGGCTTGAAGGAATCTCAAGGCCTATCTCATTCCACCCCCTGCCATGGGCAGAGACACCTTCCACTATCCCAGCTTGCTTCAAGCCCCATCCAACCTTGGACGCTTCCATGTGTTGCAAAATGAAATACAGTGATACATACCTTCTCTCTGATGAATTCCTGATTTATTTCCTTATTAAATTTGCTTTGACAAAAAGATAATTGGACAAAAAAGCCTCTTAACCAAGGAGTGAGGCATGGAAAACATGTTTGCAGCAGAAGAATGGCCATGATCTCCTACTTAAGCTCATGTGGGGAAGGGAAAGAGCTGCCTACAGTTATGAGTGTTGCTATGCAGAGATGGTTTGGGATGGAGTGTTTAAAGAAGGGCAGTGGTGAAAGGGTAACACCTGCTTGTCCATCTTGTTCATCTCTTGGAAGAGCAATGACAAACACTCCCAAAGTGTATTCCTAAGATTTCCTCTCCTTCTGAAGATACTTATATGGCTATGCTTTAATGAGGAATAGAGTGAAAAGAAACTCTGAGCCTCAGAAGTGAATCTTTTCAGTTTGGAACAGAATATTCTGTGCTTAAATTTCCTTTTGCCTGTTAGCTCTGTGCTGTCCTACTGAGAAATGTTTCTATTTTTGATGGAAGAATAATGCCTGGCTGCATATTGCTGCAGCATGTTCTTCCTTTATGTGGAATTAATTGCTCTTTTCTAACATTTCAGTATGAGCATGGCTGCACGCCAACTATCCGCCAGTGGAAAAGGTAGCTAGGAAATAAAACCCTTTCATTACTTGTAATTCAGACCAAATGCTGACCATTCATAAATTCGCTTGCTCAAGTCTCTGGTGGGATGTGATGTGGAGATGATGGAGAGTGCTTGATGCTGCCTTGGACTTCTGTTTGCAGGAGGCCGAGCGCTGCAGATCGCACGGGCGTGGGCGGGGGATGCCGGCAGATATGTGTGTGTGGCGGTCAACGAGGCGGGGCAGGACTCCATCCACTACAACGTCCGAGTGCTCTGTGAGCTTCCCTTCTCCTTTGAGTGCCAAAAAAGGCTTCTGTGCAAAGTAACCAACCATTACAGTCCACGAGTCCTTAGTGTTTTTAATGTTTATTTGTAAACTATGGCATTAATGTGTTTAGGATGCTAGAGCTGTGCAGCTGTACAGAGCTGTGTGATCAGACTGTTGATGTTGTAAGTTCAATGTGTGTAGGTTATTACTGTAGGAACTCGGTTGTGTTACACCTCTCACCATTCACCAGAAAGAAAAGCATAGGTAAAAATCCAGCTTTTATGTTGGTATCTCTTGTTCTCTCTTCAGCTTCCCATTGAGACTTTTCTCTCTTTCCTTATGTTGGGCTATCATTTTCCACAATACCTGCAGAACTCCCAAAGCCTGAAGGGAATTGAGGATTTAGATTAATGAATGCCTGCACAACTGTTTTGATGACCTTTTGTGTCTGTTGACGTACTTAATGTTTTAACCTTGGGAAATACTTACTTCTTTACCTATATGGCTGTGTTATACCACTGAAACACTGATTTATTGTTACAAAGGGGTCCTGCCTTGGAAATAATCTTTTATTTTGATGGCAAAGAACACGGTGGAATAACTGGAAGATGGGTTTTCACCTCTCCTTCTCTCTGTGTGCTGTGAATAAGTGTAGTTCTGCTGCAGTCCTTGTAGTTATGCCAAGTTGTTCCAGCTGAACTATTCATGGGATGGCTTTAACTGGATTCACTGGAGGTTCCACTCCTTCCTCCTGCAAACCCAGTCTAATCTCACAATCACCTGAGAGGTGCTGAGGGAGTGTTCTCCTCACCTTTGCTCCCCGCAGTTCCCCCATCCATCAGTGCGGCCGATGGGGACCTGCCTGAGGAGGTGACTGTGCTGGTGAGCAAGGAGGCAGCCATGGATTGCATTCCCAGCGGGAGCCCTTCCCCAAGGATCACCTGGCAGAAGGATGGCCAGCTCCTGGCAGAGGATGACAAACACACGTTTCTGTCCAATGGAAGGAAGTTACAGGTAGCTCATAGTGAAAAACTGGTTTTTGGCAGCAAAAAACTGTCTGGTTTTGCTGAGTAGGAGGTATTTTCTTTCTCCTACAAGGTGCTGCAAACATAAGGAGTTTTTGTCCCTTGTTCCTGTCCCTCACCTGCTGCTTCGCACTCACATGTAGCTTGTGGGATCATGCTGTGAACCACATCATTGAAATCGCTTGCATTAAAATATTACTGACTTTTTTTGAGAAAATAGTGAAAATAGTGTATTCTGAACTTCCCTTCCCACTGATGAATGAAATTGAATAAAACTGTGAAAGCAGAGAGCTGGACTTAATCCTCTCCACTTGCTTCTTTGGCAGTGAGTTGTCTATATATTAGCTTCACAGCCTTTTTTTTTTTTTTTGCCTTAGATTTTGAATTCCCAAATAACAGATACTGGCAGGTACGTCTGCATCGCAGAAAACATAGCTGGAAGTGCCAAGAAGTATTTTAACCTCAATGTTCACAGTAAGTACAGTCATCCATAACTTCTGTCTTCTGTCAAATGCTGGTTTAGCTTGGATGTGTTATTTTTAGCAGAGTGCTCAGACCCCCTCAGCTTCATCCATGTGAGTCCTACTGGGTGTGATGGAGATTCTGACAGACCAGAACTCAAATATCAGTTTAAAGTACCTTGACAACACATGGCTCTTGATACCACGTGGCTTTAGCTCCTCATAGGTGTTCCAGAAGGGCGGGAGTTGTTATTGAGGGAGCCTGGTGTGGTGGCTGCGTTCGCCCTGTTGGGATTGCTGAGCCCTGGAATCATGAATTATAAGCAGGTTGGATTATAGGCTGTTTTGATACATTCAGAAAACGCATTTTTTCGAAGAAATTAATGATAGAAAGCATTAAACAAAGTTACACAGCTTGTAAAAGCTTAGTTTTTAGAAATGCGCCCCTTGAGGTTCCAGTCTGTTCTCTATTTTTGGTTTTCTTGTGGAGTTACAGTAAGGTTAAAATAAACGTTGGCCTTAAGCATCAGAAGTCTAAAAGAAGTATAATCAAGATGTTTTTCTTAAAACAGTCTCCACCACCTTCCTTCCCTCTCCTGGTAACTTCAGAAAATCAGGACATTTCTAATTAACATTTCAGAGTAAACCCAAACTTCCCCTTCTATTTCTGCCCACTTTCAGCTTTCCATCCTGAAGAGCAAAGAAGGAATCATTCCCACCAATTCCTCTGCACCATTCCATGTTTCAACCTGCCAAGGAATTACTGGCATCTTTATCTGCTTTATCTGATAGAAAACAAGGGCTGTCCTTTTTCCCACCTAAAGACAGTACCAGCATCCCAGGAATGTGAGGAGTCAGTTTATTGCACACAGAATAATTGCGTTTTTTCCTCTGTCACACATGCAGCAAATTTACCTACTACATGGCACAGATTTATAGCACTTTTTGCTACTCAGTAATGCATTTAGCCAAAAATAGTGTTGTCATGGGAAGAATATGCCCTGGAGTTGTTCTCTGAGAAGTTATTTTCTTTCAGTGGAGTCTGTCCAGATTTCCTGATGTGTGAGTTTTGCTTTAAATCAAAATATTTCACTTTTCCTGACATTTGTGTTTAAATTTAAACTTCTGTCTTAAAAATACTTGGTTTTAGTGACTATGGCTTAATACTGTTCTCTTAAAAGAAATATTTGCATGAAGCTTCAATTCTAACTCAGCAGTATTACCAACTTAGGTCTGTTTTTCGTAATGCAGTTTAATTTGAAAAAATAGAGTGTAGCTGTTCAGGAAAAGACCACACAGGGTGATGCACTAAAGGAAATGCATTATCAGTAAGCAGCAGGATCTGTGCTTTGTCAGTGTCAAAAAAAAGGCTATTTCCCAGCATTTTTATGTGTTTCTAATAGAACTGCTCTCATAAATTTAAATAAAATATTAAAGATGATGCTCTTTATTGAAAAATTCACTTCTGGTCTCCAAGGTGAGTGATACAACTAATATAACACCTTTTAAAACATAGGAAATAAGCACCCAGATTTAAATAGGGAAATAACAGGTAATTTTCATGCTGAGTGCTGTATTTGAGCTCATGACTGTGTCTTTATGCACACACAGATACATTTGCATATGCAGATTACCTGTGGTGCATTTTTTGCTGCAGAAATTGAAATCAACCACTGACACAGTTTAAGCAAATTTCATTAAAGACAGCTGAGATTTGGCCCTGTACATTAAATTACCCACTGCCAATAATCACATCTGTGGGAAAGGAACCATAAAAGTAAATAAATATAAATAACTATTAAATGTCATCAGATCAGAATTCTCCACTTGCTCTAGTGAACCATTTTATCCTCTTTATCAGGGAAATATCCTTCAGTTATTCCAAGCTGAAAAATACGGACCAAATTCCCCATTTACGTGGACTCCCCTTGTTTGTGCAGTGCCCAGAGGAGCCATAAGCTTGCCTTAATAACTGGTTTGTGTCACTCAAGTGACAGCAAACAGCTGGAGCATTCTGGGGGGAGATGGGCCAAAATACTTCAACGTTTCTGTCTTTGAAGAGGAGGATTCCATGTGTTCTTTGGAATGATTTTTCCACCCAATAGAGCCAAGAACATGCTTTTGCTTTCCTCTTAAATGTTTTATATATCCCCACTGCAAAAACATGGCAACTAAAGCTTGGGGGTTAGTAAAAGGAAAAGATTTACAGTTCTTTCATTCTAAATCGTTCTTGTAGAAAGGTCACATGTCAAACTATTCTTGATTTAAAAATCCTGGGACTTGTAAGCTTAAGGAATGCACCCCCTGGAGCAATGCTGCATGCCAGGATTTTCCAGTGCTTAGCTCACTGCTAAGCAACAGGTTTGTCTGGTTGACAGAACAACTCTGAACTGTGTCAGGAGGAATCAGTTTGGGGTCTCTGTAGGCAGGAAATGGACTGTTCCAGAGAGAACAGGAGCAGCAAGAAATCAGGAAGAAGTGATAGTCATCCTACATATTCTGCCAGTGGGAATTTGCTCTGTCCTGCCTCACACAGCAAATGCCCAATGAGCAGTGTTACAGAATCGGCAGCACATTGTCAGGATCTCGGGTAGGTTCATTATCCCTCCCAAACCTCAAGCACAGAAGGACTGCAAATGAAATAATTGATATTGTTGTGAAGTACAGGAGCAGGAATGACCATTAGATTGGATTCAGTCATATTTCTAGATGCATCCAAAAAGCATTTGGTCCATTCATAGGATGTGAAAGATTTTTGCAACCTGGCCCTTTGGCAAAATGCAGCAACTTAGCTTTATTGTAGTAAATCAGGGTCCTGTGGGATATCCTTTGCTGATGCATGGATAGACGCTATTAATGTATTTTTCTCTCCACAGTTCCTCCAAGTGTTGTTGGGACTAACCCTGAGAATCTGACCGTGGTGGTGAATAATTTCATCTCTCTGACTTGTGAGGTCACAGGCTTTCCACCTCCTGATCTCAGCTGGCTCAAGAATGGAAAGCCTGTCAGTTCAAATTCCAACACTTTTATTGTACCTGGTGAGGAATTTCAGCTATTCTGCAGCCTTTGGGCTCCGCTTCTGTCTGGTTTGTCTTGATAGGGCCCGTGGCAACTCTGCATGGGGCACAGCGCCTGTGCTCAGCCTGTTGCACCTGCAATTCTAAACCAGCCTTTGGGATTGACACAATCACCACAGAACAAATCTCCAGCCTTCTCTCCTCGCTCCAGGTGCTCGGACACTGCAGATTCCCCGAGCCAAGCTGTCGGATGGTGGAGAATACACTTGTACTGCCAGAAACCAAGCTGGGGAAAGTCAGAAGAAGAGCTTCCTAACTGTCCTTGGTTTGTGTTTTACTATTTTCTGAAATAAGATCTATTGCTTGGAAAATACGGGGAGGTTTATCTGCTTTATTGGGTTGTTTCAACAAAACAAATGCAAAACTAACTCTGATCTCCTTCCCCAGTTCCCCCGAGCATCAAGGCCCAGGGGGGAGCATCGGTGACAGTGCTGAACGTGCGAGTGGGCACCCCAGTGACCCTGGACTGTGAGTCCAATGCCATCCCAGCTCCGGTCATCACCTGGTACAAGAACAGCCGCATCATTCCCGACTCTGCCACCATGGAGGTCCTGGCAGACGGGCAGACCCTGCGGATCAAGGCTGCAGAGGTGGGCCAGGCTGGCGGGAGGCTGCATCTGCCACTGCTCTGCCACTGCCAAGCAATTATTTCAGTCTTTAGCGGTGTATTTTACTCGTTGTACACAGGAGGTGTGTTTGCTGGAGGCTTTCCATCCTGTGAGAAGCACCTTGAGTCAGCAGAGGCACAGGCTGTAAATGTCTAAACTGCAGCTTTAAAGACTCCATAATGATTTCTTTTAAAACTTGTTTTTATTTTAGGTTTCTGACACGGGCCAGTATGTGTGCAAAGCCATAAATATTGCGGGACGAGATGATAAAAATTTCCATCTCAATGTTTATGGTGAGCACCCTCTGCATCATCTTCAATAATTATTATAATAACATAGACTTTGCAGAGTAGGCAATTCAAAATAAGTTTATATAACATTCTTCCTGCTTCCATTCAATTCACAGTACCTCCGAGCATAGAAGGCCCCGAGCAAGAGTTGGTCAGTGAATCCATCAGTAATCCTGTCACTTTTGTGTGTGATGCTACTGGAATTCCTCCACCCACATTAGTGTGGCTTAAGAATGGAAAACCAATAGGTAACATTCTTTCATGTTTTCACTCCTCTTTTTCTTCTCTTTGAGGCACCAGTTTGCTATTTGCTGTCTGGTTTGTGTTTCTTCTTCATCTGTCTCTGGACAGACTGTTAGGAGAACTGATTGGAATCTTTGTTTTGAAACTCTGGAACTGATGGAACAATTTCTCCCAAAAGAGATGTTTGCTCCGTGTAGCCTGGTTTGGAATGATGACCTGTTTATGTATTTCAGAAAATTTGGATTCTCTTGAAGTTCATATTTTTTCTGGTGGAAGCAAGCTTCAGATCGCTCGCTCTCAGCTCCTGGACAGTGGCACCTACACATGTATTGCCTCCAATCCAGAGGGAAAAGCTCAGAAAACCTATGTGCTTTCCATCCAAGGTAAGGAGTGGGGAGGATGCAGGGAGCAGAACTGGTTGAACATTGGGTGAATGTGACACTGTCTGTGCTGGAGACACTGAGATCACATAATCGCATAAAAAAGTGGAGAATCTGGACTGTTATTTTTGTAACCAGAGTGGGGAGAGTGGTTGGAGAATTCAATACTTCTGGTCCAAAATTGCTTGAAAAAGAATATCCTTAAGCCCTGACTGTGGAACTTGAACAGAATTGTGCAGGTTGTGTTTGTCTGCTGCTGGTCACATCCTTCCTCCTGCTGAGCACTGGAGCTGCCTTGGGCCAGCACACGGAGATGGATTCAGGAGCGGTGGTACCTGTTGTGCCATGGGAGAAGTTAGCAAAGACCTACTGCAGAATTTCCTTAGGAATACTGCCCGCAACCCCCACCTGAAATGACAAACCCTTATTTGTTATGGAATTGTCTCCTGCCTTGCTGTGCATCACCCTTAGTCTGCACCTGTTGTGTTTTCCTCTGTTCCTAATGACTCATCCCCACTAATTGTTCTGGTGTACCCCTGCCTGTGAGTTTTTCCCCAAGTTTGGGAATGGAATGTCAAGCTGATTGTTTGATCAAATGTATCTGAAATTGCTTGAAATGCTCAGAACTTACTAGTTGGACTGACAGTCTTGACTTTATGGATAGGAGGACTGTCATCCTTGTTCCTTGGGAATACAGGCTGGAAATGGCTTTGATTAGGATGGAATTAGTGTGGCTGTTCACAGGGCTATGATGATGTTGGTCACAGAATCCCAGACTGGTTTGGGCTGGAAGGGACCTTAAAGCCCATCCAGTGCCACCCCTGCCATGGGCAGGGACACCTCCCACTATCGCAGGTTGCTCCAAGCCCTGTCCAGCCTGGCCTGGGACACTTCCAAGGATTCAGGGGCAGCCACAGCTGCTGAGAACCTGCCCCAGGCGCTGCACTGAGTGCTGGTTCTCACGAGCTACTGCAGTGTGGCTGTTTCTAGTTTGGGTTACGTTTCTTGCTGCTGAATCTCTTCCCTCCGTGGTGCATTTCCAGTTCCTCCCAGTATTGCTGGCTCCGAGATGCCGAGCAAGGTCAGTGTCCTCCTGGGAGAGAGTATCCAGCTGCTCTGCAAGGCCAGTGGAGTGCCCACCCCAGATGTGCAGTGGCTGAAGGATGGAAAAACAGTTGCCAGTGATGATTTACAAAGAATAAGGCAAGAAAAATAAGCAGACACTGCATTCTCTTCTGTAATTTTACAGCTCAAAGGGCCCTAAGGAGGGAGTGTGAGGAGAGCCTGAACTGGAGCTTAGCCAGGTTAAGAACATCATCTCCCTCCTTAGCTTCTATAAATCAAGTATAATTTGTTAGTACTTCGATTTTTTAAAATTTCATTTTCTTAACGGAGATAAGTATATGATATTTATTTCTTTCTCAGTTAATTAATTCCATAAAAGTTCATCAGCTTCATGAAAGTTTGTTAAGGTCATTAAGTTCCTTTGGAGGGGAAAGATCTGAGGCATGGAAACATTTGACTTGATGCTTTTCATTATGGGTCCTTCAAAAGCCTGGCTGGAGTTGAATCTTAAAACAAAGTTACACAGGACATCTCTAGGAAAAACTTCCTAGCCTATCTCTAACAATAATATTTTGCAAAACACAATGGTTCTCTCACCAAGCTCCCAGGAGGATAGAGGCAGTTATTGAAATGTCCAGACCAGACTGTTGATTTGCCAGGTCAGAGGAGCACTAAACAAACTCCCTGTGCTTTGTGATGCTCCTTGTAGAGTGACTCCAGATGGCAGCACATTAAACATCTCCAGAGCTCTCACCTCGGACACAGGGAAATACACTTGTGTGGCTACTAACCCTGCAGGAGAGGAGGACAGGATTTTCAACCTGAATGTATATGGTGAGTTCTGCCAGATGTGAAACCCAAGTCTGCTCCATAATCCCATACTTGGGAGTGCTCCCAAGGGAGAGCCCAGAGAGGAATGCCTGTGTGCAGCGGAATCCTGCATGCACATGTTTCCAATTGCCTGTGCTGTAGATATTACACAGGATGCTCTGTCAATGACAAAAGGGTTGAAATTGCTGGTAAATGTGTTTTGGGATAAACAGGAATTAATTCCTTTGGTGGATTTCATAATAGAGGGATTCTGCTTGTAGTGATTTTTTATTTCTTGTGGGGAAAAACATACTGGGGCTGATTTTCTGTGACACTGCTGTTTTGTTGTATTGTCCTCCCTAATTCCCTAATTAAAGCACATCAGCTCAGAGCAGAGTGGTATGAAGGGAACTGATAGTTAAAGGTCCCAAGGGTTTAAAAATGAGGGAGTGTTGGAGGAAATTGCACAGTTTGACATCCAGTGGATAGTGAGTATAATCCTTTAGCAGCATAGAGAGTGGGTATTTTAAGTTGTGAAAAATGTGTTCATTAAGTACAATGGAGGGGAGAGGGGAGAGTTCTGCCCAGGCAGGGTTTCACAGTGGGGTGGGTGTCTGTCCCACGTACACAGACTCAGAGTCAGTGGGAACACACGCACAAGTAGAGCAACAAGAGATGACCTTTGGTATCATAAATAACAGGCCTGAATGACCACAGGACATCTTTTAGGGACACAATGGCTCTGCACAATAGCAGGGAGTTTGTGCTCAGTTTGTACTGGCTGAAGTTCAAGCAATAACTGACTTAAAGGTCTTGTTGGTGTCACTGTCACAGTGAGTGATGGGATCCTAACTGAGCCAGAGCCTGGAGCTGCACCTGCCTGGGCTGCTTTGTGTAGTGAACCCCCAAGGGCGTGGCTTTCAAACTAACCTGCAACCTCAAAGAGCCCCAAAGCAGCAGTTAGTGTAATCAGCCAGAATACTTACCTAGGCATTTTGAACTTCCTCTGTTTAAGAATGAGGTCAGAAGATGCATCCAGACATCAATAAACTTAACTTTCCTCCTCTGTGATTTCTCTGTATTTAAGATTCATTTAAGGACATGAGTTTGAGTGGTCCCTTCTGTCCCTGGGTTCAGCCCATCCCTTCCTGCGCTGTCCTCCTCTCCCCAGGAGCTTCAGGCCCTGAGCTCTGCCTTGTTTGCCACAGGCTGGCAAATCAAAGATAATTCTACTGTCATTGAACAGTGCCTCTGATTTGAAATACGTAAATGGATGGTTTTTAGTGCTCGATGTTATTGTCTGAGAATTTACTCTACAAAAAATGGGATCCTCTTACTGAGTTGCCAGTGGGGCATTAGGAGCAGGATTTCCTGCAAGGTGTGGAATGGTTTCAAGAGCCTGTTTTAATACATTCTTTTCCGTCATTTACAAAATGCAGTTCCTCCAACAATAGCCAATAGTAAAGATGAAGCAGAGGAGCTCACTGCCATTTTGGACACCTCCCTAAATATTGAATGTGCTGCTGCTGGGACCCCCCCACCACAGCTCCACTGGCTGAAGAATGGCCTTCCTCTGTCTGTCTCCTCCCAGATCAGGCTGCTCTCAGCTGGGCAGATGCTCAGGTTGGTTTTCATTTCTTTTAACTAGCTCACTTCCTGTTCTCTTTGGCGGTAACAGCATAATTCTGCTCTATTTTTGGAAGCAAGAGTAAAATTTGATGCAAACCATGCCATAATAAAGGTGATGTGTTCCATGTATTCCCTTTACAGCTTGCTTAAACTGCTTTTTTCCTTAGGCTTGCCCGAGTGCAGATGTCTGATACTGGAGTGTACACTTGTGTAGCATCTAACAGGGCTGGAGTGCACAACAAACACTACAACCTGCGAGTTTTGGGTGAGTGTCTCTGAAATGTTTTATGTAAAGAATCTTAGTTCTTAATTTCTTAAATCTACTCTTCAGTTTTCTTTCTCACCAACGCCTTGTCACAGACAGCCACAAGTATATCTTAGAGGTAGTCACTGGGGAAATACTCACTTTTTTAAGTGGAAAGTGTTTTAACCCTAGAAAAGTCCTTACCAGAATTATCACCCATAGTCATAAAATCATGGAGTGGTTTGGGTTGGAAGGAACCTTAAAGCTCATCTAGTTCCAACTCCCATAATGTGTCACAGGTTTTTTAGAAAGAATAATTTTTAATTTCTAAGTGAGGTTTAGCACAGGAATGTAACTGGGAAAGTGCAGAAGGGCAGCTGTTCCTGCTGTTCTGTGCCCAGAATACCTCTGTGCTGTGTATGACAGAGCTCTGTCCCCGTGTCGCTGTGCTGTGTGTCACAGAGCTCTGTCCTCATGTCCATGTCCTGTGTGTGACTGAGCTCTGTCCCTGCAGTGTCCCTGAGCTATGTGTGACTGAGCTATGTCCCTGTCCTGTGTGTGACTGAGCTCTGTCCCTGCAGTTCCCCTGTGCTGCGAGTGACAGATCTCCATCCCCATGCCCTGTCCCCTGTGTGACAGATCTCTGTCCCCATGCCCTGTCCCATGTGTGACAGATCTCTGTCCCCATGCCCTGTCCCATGTGTGACAGATCTCTGTCCCTGCAGTGCCGCCCAGCCTGGACAACGCGGGGGGCACGGAGGAGGTGTCGGTGCTGCAGGGCGGCGCGGCCGCCCTGGACTGTGTGAGCGATGGCTCCCCTGTCCCCAGCGTGTCGTGGCTCAAGGATGGGCTGGCCGTGCGCCTCGGGGCTCGCCTGAGCTCCAGCAGGCACGGGATGGTGCTGCAGGTGCTGAGGGCAGAGCCTGCGGACACGGGCGGATACACCTGCGTGGCCTCCAACGCCGCCGGACAGAGCAGCAAGCACTTTGTCCTGAAGGTGCTGGGTGAGTGTTCACTTCTCGGTGTGAGCAGTGATGTGGCACTTTAAACACCTCCAGAGATAAGGAGTATTCTCATAGGCTCACAGAATCCCAGCATGGTTTGGGTTGGGAGGCACCTTAAAGCCCATCCAGTGCCACTCTGTGCCATGGGCAGGGACACCTTCCATTATCCCAGGTTGCTCCAAGCCCTGTCCAACCTGGTTGTTTCAATAAATGATAAATGAGGCAAATAGGGAAATGAAAGATACCTAAAGATGGGTGAATGTGCAATATAGCACATATTTCCCAAGTACTGAAATGTGCTATAATTACTATAACTATATGCTATAAATTAGTAACTTTGCTTAGCAGAAATTGAGGTTGACAGGAAGATGCACATCTGAAAGCACAACAGTTAAAAGGCTGATAAATACATTTGCTAAAATTTTATAGTATGTTTTATCTGTGTTTTTGAAAACATTTTCTAACTAATAATTCTAAATCATAAAATATGCAAATTATTAGGCAGAATCAGATAGAAATTACCCAAGTTCCTCAATGAGTTTGTGACACACTCAGAAATAATTTAATGTAGACTAATTCTACAGACTCTACCCACAAGATCATGTTTTCAGTCAGTTTTTACAGGTGTTTTGAGTCCATAAGGAACTGGAATGTTTTTCCTTCCACAGAGCCACCTCATATTAATGGTTCAGATGAACCAGAAGAGCTCTCTGTCATTGTTAACAACCCACTTGAGCTTCTCTGCATCTCCTCCGGCATCCCAGTGCCCAAAATCTCATGGATGAAGGATGGGCGCCCACTGCTGCAGACTGACAATATTCACATGCTAGGCGAAGCCCTCCGAATAACCAGTGCTCAGGTAGAGTGTTTGTTTCAAAACAGGCTCAGTTCTGCAATCTCTAAAATGGTTCCTGCCTTAGGACCATCCTCAGACGTGTCCTAAAAACCCCTAAAACTCACCCACCTGCATTTGTGGTTAGAGAAGGGTCCAGGGCAAACAACTTTTAAAAACCTGCATCAGTAAACTAAGGTTGGATCCAGCTGTGGATGCCCAGGTGAAGTTCCCCAGACAGAAGTGGGATAGTGCTTGGGATTGATGGCTGCTTGTTTTGTTTGTAAAACCAAACTTCTGGGCTGTACAATGAGGAGTTTATAGGAACGAGAAACTATGCATAAGACATTAATGACTGTGTGCACAAAAGGATTTCCTCAGTACCCAAACCTGAGCCTTCCTTAGATGGATCCCTGTAGCCAGTTCCATCTTTAGTGCTGGAGATACATTATCCACAGAGATTTTATGGAGTCTTGCAACTCCTGAGCCATCTCTGAATAACCCCATCATAGTAAAATAAAGAAGTATTCAAGAACCTTACTACTTTCTTTCCAGGCATGCTGTATCACCTGTGCTTGTGTTCAAGGGCTGCCTGTTGTATGTTGTTGCTGTGTTTGTATTTCTTGGTTTTGCTGAGGTTTCTGCTGAAGTTGTCCCTCTGTTCCCAGGTGGAGGACACAGGAAGATACACGTGTTTGGCATCTAGCCTGGCAGGGGATGATGATAAGGAATATTTAGTACGAGTGCATGGTAAGTTTAATCTAGGGAAAAAAAAATTTCTTCAAAGTGTAAACTACTAAGGTACATGTCAGCATCTCATTTAACAAACACATACTCCTAAAGATGAAATAGTCTGTGATATTGCACCATATGGTCATAATTAATGTTTCTGATTAAGGATGGTTATTTTGAATGTGATACACGATTAGAAGGGAAGTTCCACCTGATTTCTGTTACAATTCCAAGTCTTATTTTGAATATCCAGGAAGCTCACAGATGTCAGTATTTGGTTGGATCAAGTTTGTTGTGCTCTATAGATATGTGAAATACACTGATGTATTTAACACAGGTATTGAGAGGAAGAACTAATTAGTGATACCACAGCTTTGCATTTATTTTTAACTTGAGATAAACTGGAAATTTTCAATAAGTAGTTCTCCTGATGGTTCGTATGTGTGGTGTTGATTTTGCTCTCTGTTTTTGTGCCAGTCCCCCCCAACATTGCTGGTACCGGAGGGCCCCAGGAGCTGGTGGTGCTGCAGAACAGCCAGGTCATTCTGGAGTGCAGGTCGGACGCTGTGCCTCCTCCCACCATCTCCTGGCTGAAGGACGGAGAGCTGCTGGAGGTACCGAGGTTCCAGCCTTCGTGCTGGCCTTTTGCTCCCTGCACTTGTCACAGCAGTGCTCGAGGTCTCTTGCTCCGCTCACTCGCCCCTCAGCCCGAGTTACGTGCCCGAACTCAGAGCAGCTGGGTAGCCCCAGTGCCACTGCAGTCAGCCCCAACTGAGCCCCCAGAGCCAGCAGGCATGTGAAGTGGCCATCCCGCTGTTACTTGTTCTTTTTTCCTTTAGGGGGATCCCTTGCTCCTCCTGGATCCTCTGAACAATGCTAGAAGCCTTCGGTAAACTCCTGAATGGCTTCCCAGGAAAGGTAGCTGAGCAAGACTGCACTCTATGTTTCCTTTGGCTATATTATGCATCCTCCTACTCTAGTAGCAATTAGAAAGGAATTGAAGTTCTTTATAGAAAATGGGTTGCTAATCACCAGGTTTTGTACGAAGTGCATCTTTCCCGCTCAGAATTCCATAGTGCCAAGACTCTGGCGAGGTGCAGTGTCTTTGCTGGTTGAGATACAATTAGCAAGATGAGGATGGTTTATACAGAAAGAATTTTTTCCTTCCCATCCTTGGGATCACTCACAAAACAGGTGCTTTTCAACTAAATACTAAAGTTCAGTTATTAACTGAACTTAATTAAAAGTTTTCTCTCAACCTTTATTCATTAATAAAGAGGAAACAAATACAGATTATGAATCATCTCCCTTAACTGTGATTCATCGCTAAATCTTCACCCAAGTTTCCTTGTTTGCTTTCCTCTGACATGCCATTCCTCAGACTCTTTCTCTGTGGTAGATTTAGAAGAATTAAATATTACTGGAAGAAGGATAGGATGGGTGAACATGTCTTACAAAGTGCTGCTAGGGACCATGATCTTAATATAGCCCAGGAACCAGCTGGAAACAAATTTAACAGGAACATTCTGCTCCTGGACAGTTAATTCTTTAATTGTGTAGTGGGGTTTTTTAATGAAAACAAGGATGAACAAGGCATGGAAGTAAAATACATGAATGCTTTTGCCTTAGCCTTCATTGGAAAGCTTGTGTTTTAAAAGCAGTGCTTAGCGAACATAAACCATGAAATGCAACTACTGTTAAAAATATTCACCAGGAAACAAAAGTAGAGGAACACTGTGACAGCCAGAGGTGCTCAGCTGGTAACCTGGGAATTATCTTTGCACTGCTGGTTCTTCTCCTGCCTCGTGAATTCATGTTAGAATGTGAGGAGTGAGGCTTCTTGGGACCTTAAAGCCCATCCAGTCCCACCCCTGCCATGGGCAGGGACACCTTCCACTATCCCAGGGTGCTCCAAGCCCTGTCCAACCTGGCCTTGGACACTTCCAGGGATCCAGCGGCAGCCACAGCTTCTGTGGGCACGCTGTGCCACGGCCTTCTCACCCATGAGCTGATATTCTAGACATCAGGAGAAATCAGTGTCCTCCCCAGTGCCTGGTTGCTTTCTCAACCCCAAAGAAATGTAACAGCTGACTAATCCTGAGCAGCTGGAAATGAGTGTGTCCTTGGGTGTGGGAAGAGAGGTGAGAAGCTCCTTGGCAAATCATCCTCCTTGCCTGGAAAAGTGGAGGTGTCACAGTGACAAGAGAGGGCTGGAGAAAGGTTCTCAGCCTGCAGTGTTATTTCAATTTAAAGTCTCACTGGTTTTGTGAAGCAGCCTTGTTGTGGGGGGTGTCATTCTTCCTGCTTTTGTTGTCTTCCACTGAGCAGATTTTGAGGTGTAAGGCCTGCCCTAGTCTATCTCTGTGTGCTGAGTGATGGAACTGTGCAGCACCACCTCCTCTGGCAGCAAAACTATGGAAAGATCTGGCCTGCAGCAGCTTTTAAGGGTGGCACTCTTCAGGGATTTTGGAAATGCACACTGAGGGTTAAGAAAGAAGTAGATAGGAGCCTCCTGGCCTAACCTGGCTTTTTTCGAACACTGAAAGACTTGCTGAATTTGTACTTTTTTCCAGCATCAGTTTTCTGGCTTACTTTGAGTAGAGCCTAAGGATTAAGTTACATCTTCATCCCCTGTCTTCTGTCATCTCTAGGTTTCTGTGTTTAGAAACCATCACACAGGTTACGTTCTCATCTGGAAATGCCAGTGATTGCCCAAAATCTGTCATAACCCATCCTGCTAGTGAATTGTGCCACCTGAGAGCTCCAGCCCTGCACTGCAGCCTTGGAGCTGGTGCCAGGTGTGAAGTGGGGTACCAGGGTGCTAGTGCAGAACCAGAGGAGTTTCACTTTCCTGGTGTGCCCTTCTCAGACCCTCTAACCAGAAGAGTAGATGGGAACGTCAGCTTTCTGTTCCATCCAGAGGGTGGGTAGCACATACTGGAAAAGCTGCGTTTGTTGTCTTTTTCCTGCTGGTTTTTATCCAGTCAGGTCTCTGAGCACTCGTAGCTGATGTTGCTGTCAGTGATTGATGCAGACACGACCCAGGCTGGGTGTTGTAACAAGCCACACACTGAACTGGCGCCTGGCAGGGGCTGTGGAGTCACTGTAGGGCTGGGAAGAGGGGCAGCCTGTGCCCAGAACTGCTGGCTGGTGAACTCCTGGCTGGTAAACTGAGCTGGCTAAGCCTGTGCTGCCTCCCACCTGAGCCAGACTGTGATGCTAGAAGAACAGTGTAGAGAAACTTCTATTCCTTCTGCCTGTAGAGTGCATAGATCAAAAAGATAAATGAAATTAATCATGTGCTATTAGCTGCCCTTTCCATAAAAACTCCAAAGCCCTTTGGCTCTGTAACAGCTGCCTCCTTCAGGCACAAGCCCCAGTAGGGGTTTCAATGGAGAACCAGTAAGCAATGATAAGTTTTGAAAACTACCCTGTTCTCTTCAGGGATGTAAAGGCAGCAATGAGTTCGGTCCCTGGTTTATCGGTGCCCTTCCCCGTGGCTTTTATTGCTGTGCAGTGGAAGAATGCTCTGTGCTCAGGAGAGGCCAACAGTGAAACTCTAAACCCCCGCCTGTGTCTGTGTGCCCGCAGGGAGGCCCCCGGCTGCGGATCCTGTCCAGCGGGAGGTACCTGCAGATCAACAACGCCGAGCTGGGTGACAGCGCCAGATACACCTGTGTGGCCAGGAATGTGGCGGGGGAAACCACCAGGGAGTTCCTGCTGGCAGTGCACGGTAACGTCATGGAGCAGCCTCGGGCAGCTTGGGCTTTGCGTGGTGTTTCTGCAGGAGCTCAGGCAGCAGGGACCAAGCGTTTGTGGTCATTTTCCAGCCATGTGTTGGCCACTCAGGCCATGACCAAACTGTTGGCGTCATGTGCGTGGCCTCATGTCCCACTGCTGAGCCCACAGCTGGCCCCCAGACTAAGGGACCTGCTGGGAACTCCCCATGGCTCACTCTCCATCCCTCTGTGCTCCTGCAAGCAGGACCTGCATGCAGCCATCGTCCTGATGTGGAGTCAGGATACATCCCGAGTGAACACCCATGTCCAGGACGGACAAATGCTCTTGGACAAACCCAGAGCAATTCTTAAAAGCATTTGACTGGCCCCTTGAGGACAAGGTTTTAGAGCTGGCTTGGCCACTACTTTGGCAGGTCACTTGAAAGCTGTGGCGGCTTCTCTGCACGTGGAGAGGACAGGACTTGAGGAGCCTTACGCTTGATATTTGTCCTGTGCTACCACAGACCTGAGCTCCATTTTAAACCTTTTTATTTTCTCACCTCTAGTCTGATGAGAAGCTCTTCTACTCTCGCACTCAGGTGACTGGAAGGAACTTTCTCCTTTTTTCTGTTCTGTTCCCAGCCCAGTCACATGGGCCCTGCCTTACACTGTGCCCCCAGTGACTGGCCTTACCTACTCCAGCTAAAGTCCTTTTTTCTCCTTAGTGTATAATCAGGAAGCAAGGGTATCCCCACAGCCTTAGCTTGCCAAATTCCATGTGCTGAACTCCCACTGTTTTAGCTCAGTGATGCCCTTTGCAGTAACTTGCAGAGCTGACCTTTGCATTTCAGCCAAACTTTCTTTCTCCTTCCCTGCTGCACCTTGGCAATTACTGTCGCCCAGAATGGCAAGAAAACTTGTTCCTGTCTTTGCAGTGACCTCAAACCTGCTGCTGCACCTCTTTTCATGTGTTCAGTTTCAATCATGGCAATGTAGAGTTACTCCCTTTGTATCATCAGCAATTCTCCCTTGCAGTGGCTCCCACGATCCGGAGTAGCCCCCAGACCGCTGTGGTGCACATCAACACCTCTGCCCTGCTGGAGTGTGCTGCAGAAGGAGTCCCAGCCCCCAGGATCACCTGGAGGAAGGATGGGGCTGTTTTTTCTGGAAACAATTCCAGGTATTGTCCAGAAGTCAGCACGAATATTCTTCATTGCTACTTAAGAATGTATTTATTACAGAAACTTAATTAGACACGAAATTGTTCTAGAGAAAAGTAGCAGCACCAAAGGTTTCACCCTTTTATTGTTAAGAAGGATAAAAAAACTCCTTTGGCAACTAAATATAATAATAATTATTCTGACATTAGAGATTTTGAGCAGTAAATGTGAAAGGTCTTTAGATTTTTATATATACACAGAATTTTAGAATGAAGCCAAGCAATTTCATGCAGACCAAAAGCTATTCAGTATTTTCTAATATGTAAAACTTTTATACATGTTCTAGTACCAACTTTTATTATAGTGAATGGTTTCTGTTTTCTGACTGTTTTATAGGGAAGTAGTTTGGCATTTTCTAGAACTGAGCAAATGCTAAGGAATTCTATTATATTGCAAAGAAAAAGTACAGGCATTAATTAGGGTTTTTTAACGTTAAATGAGTAACCATAAAAAAGGGGGTTGGCTGTTTTCCGTAAATCCAGTATCATTTATGTGAAATCACCATGTCAGCCAGATTTCATCATGTCTTTGGGAAATGGATATGCTGGGAAAGAGTGAAAGAAGTGAGAAAACTGTGTGCCCCAATTAATGCGCGCTGCATTTAGGCCGTTGGTTGTGTCCCCTGAGCCATCTCTTCCTCTGCGCTGCCAGGGTAGCCCGTGGCCCTGCGGATGGATGGTGGGCAGTGCCATTTGCTCTGTTGCAGGTATTCCGTGTTGGAGGATGGGTCCCTGCACATCCCCCGGGCACAGGTGGCTGACACGGGCAGATACGTGTGCATGGCCACCAACGCCGCGGGCAGCGAGCGCCAGCGCGTTGACCTGCACGTCCTCGGTAAAGCTCGGGGCTGGAGCCAGTGGCAGCAGGTTTCTTCTGCCAGAGGCAGTTTCAGTTTAGCCCCTTCTTAGCTGCTGTGGTAAAAAAAAAGGGAGAAATGTACAGTCTTAGGAATACAGCCCAAATGTTCCTGAGAAGGAACTATTTATTCCTTGTCCTGAACTAGGAAGACTTTACACACCCCATGCTCTGTGTTTGGTCAGTTTACTACTGTCAAATTAGTCTTTATAAAATTAAGTCAATGTGTTCAGACAGTTCAGCTCAACATATTTAGGCGTGAGAAAAATGTGTGGGTGTGCATATATATATATAATTATTCTAAATAATTAGGCTTTGTTTGTCCTTAGTTCCTCCAACTATTGCTCCTGGGCAGACGAATATCACAGTTACTGTAAATGTGCAAACCACTTTGCCTTGTGAAGCCACTGGAATTCCCAGACCAGCAATTAGATGGAAAAAGAATGGGCATCTGCTTAGTGTTGACCAGAACCAGAATACATACAGGTGAGAGGTATTTTCTGTTTCACTGTGGGTTTCAAGTTTTCAGGGATGATTCTGGCACTTGAAAAATCTAGCTGTGCTTAAACACTACTTTGTCCAGCCAGCAAATTCAGTGGGCTGATTACCTGAGAAGGAAAGAAGTATTTCAATGGCTTTTATTTTCTTTTTTCTTTGTTCAGACTTCTTTCTTCAGGTTCCTTAGTAATCATTTCTCCCACTGTGGATGACACTGCTGTCTATGAGTGCTCTGTGTCAAATGATGCAGGAGAAGATCAAAGAGCAGTTGAGCTCACTGTTCAAGGTAGAGGGGATATTGCTATTACATGTGTGTGGCACCTAGAACTTCTTTGGGGTGTTCCAATGTTGAGATGAGATTTTTGTTTCATTCCTCTTTGATACTGATACCCCTAAGTCTCTGGTATTTCCAAGAATTTATAACAAATGAACATGGGCAAGTAACCTTTACCCTGCTCTTCATTTTCAGTGCCCCCATCCATAGCAGATGAAGCCACAGAGCTCCTGGTAACAAAGCTGTCTCCAGTCGTGGTTTCCTGCACCGCCTCTGGAGTTCCCGTCCCCTCAGTTCATTGGACCAAAAATGGCATCAAGTTGCTTCCCAGAGGAGATGGCTACAGAATTCTCTCTTCAGGTAATGTGCTGCAGGAAATCAGTGCAATCAGGCACATCCGTAAGTAATGAATTACAGAAATGCAAACAATCCCCCAAAGATCCCCTCTCCGATGGCTTGGAATGAAACGAGGGATGCTGTAAGGGAGCACCTGTGCCTCGAGGATGCTCTGCATGTTGTGGTGCTCTCTCTGCCCCAGGAGCTGTGGAGATCCCCTCTGCCCAGCTGGCCCACGGGGGCAGGTACACCTGTGTGGCCCGGAACACCGCGGGCTCTGCCCACAGGCACGTCACTCTGCACGTGCAGGGTAAGCTGGAGGCTGAAGAGCAAGGCTGTTCTGGCAGTCAGCATTGCTTCTTCAGCCTGCTCAGGTTGTACAATTTTAGTGCTCTTCTGTGTTTTCCTAGCCTTGAATGTTCTGTTTTTCCCTTTTTCTTTCATTCCACAGAGCCGCCTGTTATCCAGGCCCAGCTGGAGGCGTTGGATGTCATCGTGAACAATCCCATTGTGCTGCCCTGTGAGGCAACGGGCACTCCTCAGCCCGTAATCACGTGGCAGAAGGAGGGCATCAACATCATCACCACAGGTATCCTCCCAAATCCTGGGACCCCACCTGCTCCTGTGACACAGACACCCATTTTGTTTTCTGAAACTTGGGTTTCTCCTCTCCATTTATTTAAAACCAAACACCAAATGAGAAGTAGCATACTTTGATTATATTTGTTTTAGGGAACAGTTACATTGTCCAGCCAAGTGGCAGTTTGCAGATTACCAGAGCAGCTGTGGAAGATGCTGGCACTTACATGTGTGTTGCTCAGAATCCAGCTGGCACTGCTCTGGGGAAGATCAAGCTGAAAGTTCAAGGTAAATCACCTTTTAAACTCCTTCTCTTGTTCCAAACACAATTCTGAGAAATAGAAAGGGACCTAGTGCTTTCCTGTTTGATGTGATGCTGAACAGAGCCCAGGAGTTTATTCCCTTTAGTTCAATGTCTACTTTAGGATATGCTTTTAGAATTATTTTCACTAAAGAAGTGAAGTGTTCCGTGCTTCTTACAGCATCTACTTCTTTCAATAATTGTCTTTGTTCCTATCAGTTCCTCCTGTTATCAAGTCCCACGTGAAGGAATATGTCGTTGCCGTTGATCAGTCTGTCACTCTGCAGTGTGACGCTGAAGGCTACCCTGAGCCACAGATCAGCTGGCATAAGGATGGGCAGCAGATAACAGAGTCCATGCGAAGGAGGATCCTGAGCACAGGAGCTCTGCAGATCCTGTTTGTGCAGCCCGGGGACGGCGGCTGCTACACCTGCACAGCGGCAAATCCCGCGGGATCCAGCACCTCCAGCACGGAGCTTGCCGTGCACAGTGAGGAACTCTTCTGGGAGGGTGGGGGGCACTGCAATGGCTGGTCCAGACAGGCTGAGGACTCCCCTTCCCTGGAAGTGTCCAAGGCCAGGTTGGACAGGGCTTGGAACAACCTGGGGTAGTGGAAGGTGTCCCTGTGCATGGCAGGGGGTTGGAATGAGATGGGCTCTAAGGTCCCTTCCAGCCCAAGCCATCCTGTGATTCCATGATAAGTGGGACTGTAGGGAAATGATGTGTATTACCAGTGTGACCCCACAGAGAGTAAGGGGCTAGGGATGTCCAGGGAGGAGTTCAGGAAAATTGTGCGACTTAATATAGGGGAGGGTTATTGAGTTGTAATATCGGCCAGTTGCTTGAATTTCAGCCACAGTCACTGATGGACATGGTCAATCCAGAAGGTCCAGACAGGGTTTTTTTTCAGTCCAGTGTTGTGCTTGGATAATACCCAGAGGAAATGTTTTTAATGACCTCCCCACAGTTCCACCCAGGATCCACAGCACGGATACACAGTACACGGTCACAGAGAGCTCCCAGGCTGTTCTGTCCTGTGTGGCTGAGGGGATCCCAACACCAGCAATTAACTGGAGGAAGGACAACACGCTGCTAAGAGACACAGTGGGAAAATACCAGACTGTGCCTGGTGGAGACCTCATTTTGGACAATGTTGTTGTAAGTTCCCTAAATCTAAGCTATCACTGGACACATTTGGCAGTGATAAGATCCACTTCTGGGTTAGTCATTGTTTTATTTTGATTTCTTGTTCTTAATGTTCCAAAATCATTATAAAAGTTTCGTTTTCCACTGGGGAGTAAAATCTATGAAGAATTTGTAGTGGTAAATGCTCAGGAAGGGTAAAAAGAAGTGTTGGTCATCCTTCAAATTTAGGGAAGTGGAAGAGCTCAGCTGAGCATTTCTGCTGAATGCCTGTTCCAAACCTTTCAAGATTCTCTTACTGATATGAGTGGCATGTGCTGTAGGATATATCCCAGCTGAAATTTCCCCACCATGTTTCCTTCCAGCCTGAAGACTCTGGCAGTTACACCTGCATTGCCACCAATGCTGCTGGAGAGGACACACACACGGTCACCCTGACGGTTCACGTGCTCCCAGCTTTCACTGAACTGCCTGGAGATGTAGCCTTGACCAAAGGAGAACAACTCAGGTTAACTTGCAAAGCAACTGGGATACCTGTCCCCAGAATAACATGGACCTTTAACAATAACATCATTCCAGGTGGGTCCCTGATGGTCATTTGGCTGCAGAGTTGTTTTTCCCTGTGCAGCATTGCAGCTTAGGGCAGGGAAAAAGAAAACTCTAGCTGGAATAAACTGCTAGTGATTGTGTGAGGAATATCTTTAGTGTTACGCAGTCAAGTAATTAAACTGCCTCTGAGACAGAACTGTAAGGAAGGTAATTAAGAAATCGTCGCTCTTCTGTAGCCAGTAATGTAGCACATTAAAAACATTCAAATCTGATGATATTTACTCAGCGTCCAGCAACTGGTGCTCAGAATTAAGGGGCAGCTGAAGTGAATGGGTGCATGCGGGCAGGTGTCACAGCAGTGACTTTCTGTGCATTCCTGGAGGGCCCCTGAACTGTGCTGCTGAGCAGTGCAGAGATTCAGACACTCCTGTGAGCTGTGTACGTTCAGTCCCTGGAATGACCCTTTCCTTGCCCTCCCTCCAGCGCAGTACGACAATGTCAATGGGCACAGCGAGCTGCTCATCGAGAGGGTGTCCAAGGAGGACTCTGGGACCTACGTGTGCTCTGCAGAGAACACAGTGGGCTCCATCAAGGCCATTGGCTTCGTGTACGTCAAAGGTATGTAAAATTCAGCAGTTGTGGTCATTGCTGGGCAGCTCCACATAACCATTGGGTTTGGATGGTGGAGTCAGAATGGGACGAGTGGGAAGGGACCTTAAAACTCATCCAGTGCCACCCGCTGCCATGGGCAGGGACACCTTCCATTATCCCAGGTTGCTCCAAGCCCCATCCAGCTGGCCTTGGATGCTTTCAGGGATCCAGGGGCAGCCACAGCTACTCTGGGCACCCTGTGCCAGGGCTTCCTCAGCCTCACAGGGAAGAATTTCTCCCTAATATCCAATTTGAACCTTCCCGCTGTCAGTTTAAAGCCATTCCCCCTAGTATTTAATACCTTGCCAATGGCTAAATGGGAAAAATCCAAACAGGTTGAAATTCCCCTCTCAGAAAGTCAGAGGTGAGTGATCCCTGCCAGCAGTTATCATTGACATTTTATTTTGGCTCTACTATTTCTCTGCCATCCCTTGTTTTTTTCAGAGCCTCCAGTCTTCAAAGGGGATTACCACTCCAGCCGAATCGAGCCCTTGGGTGGCAATGCCGTGTTGAATTGTGAAGTCAGGGGAGATCCCACTCCAACCATCCAGTGGAGCAAAAAAGGAGTGGGAGTTCAGATTAGCAACAGGATCCAACAGCTTGTCAATGGTTCCCTCGCTATCTACGGCACCGTGGTGAGTCCTGCCCTGATACTGTGTCTGCCCTGAACGTGATTGATAAAGGTATTCCCGATCACGTTGGTTTGAAAGAGCCGGGCTAGCCATTTTTCCGTTTTTTGCTTTTACCTTTAAGAAATGTTTTAATTCAGATTAGAATTAGATTCAAATCATTGAGGCAAAAACCTGCAGGGGGTCAGAGTTCTCCCTGCTTGTCAGTAGGACTGAATTTACATACTAATGGTTGGTGTGTGGGATCCTGGTCCTTACCAGTTAAACGGGACCTTTGCTCTTGACCTTAAGAGATCCTGTGTTCTACAGATCAGCTGAAAAGCACTTGCATTCTCCATGTGTAAATCTCTTATTCCAAATCTAAATTCCTAATCTGAACAGCAAGATCCCTGTTTTTCCCCATGAACTCATGTCTGAATTTTGAATTGGGGTTAAAATTCCCTGCCAGGAGGGGCCCTGTAGACTGATTCCGTTTTGTTCCTCAGAATGAAGATGCTGGTGACTACAAGTGCGTGGCGACCAACGATGCGGGCGTGGTGGAGCGCAGCCTGACACTGACCCTGCAGAGTAAGGCTCAAAGGGAGGCTTAATGCCCCTTATGGGAGTGAAAACCTGCCCGTGGGGAGGTGCGGGCAGCTCCTGGGGGAGTGTTGCAGGCTGGGCACTGCCCTGGAGGTTTGAACTTTATCTCCTCTTCCATGGAATTGTAGAAGGGCTTGGGTTGGAAGGGACTTTGAAGATCACCTGCCATGGGCAGAGACACCTTCCACTAGAGCTGGTTGCTCCTTAAACACTTCAGGGCTGAGGCAGCCAGACTTCTCTGGGCATCTTTCAAAATGAATATTTGAGAGTCTGGTCTGAGCTGTGATTGAGGTCAAAGAAGAGAGAGATGTAAAGGGTGGTTGAGCCTCATCTTAGAAACCAGTGTGGAATGGGCTGAATCACTCTCTGAAAGGGCCTGTTTCTCTCAGTTCACTCAATACAACTGGAATAAACTAGACTCTCAACCTGCCGCTGTGTGGGTGTTGATGGAGAAAGCTGCTGCTTGTTCCAAAGACAGCCTTGGCTAGGAACTCCTGGCGGTGCTTTTGGCACCTCGCTAGACAGCCTCTCTCACCCGTGCGGTAGAAAACACGCAGCCACTCTCACACTGAGCTTGCCAGCTCAGGCGGTACTGGAGGCAAAGAGTAGAGGCGGCTCTTGCCAGAGGTTCTGATGTTTATTCCGGCCCGGACCTGTCCAAGCCAAGGAGCAAGAGGGCGGGCCCCAGCGCCGCACGTTCTTATCAAGGGGTACAGACAGGGGGTGGGGTAATACACCAAGGACCAATGGAGGGGAACCAGGGGGCAGAGTGGCTGTCTGGCTGTTGGCCAGTCAGAGAGACCTGATCTACATAGGGTCACAGGATCGGATGGGAGAGGCTTTTTCTAATTGAGCTACAGAGGGGGACAAACTTCAGAGTTTGTCCACCAACGGGTTCCCTTTGAACCTGGGCTCTTTGGCCCCCCAGCCACCGCAGCTGATGGTTCAGGCGACACAACATCAACCTATAAAGCAAGTTACATGAGGTGAATCCTAATTCTCACTGACAATATTTTACTTTTGGCAAAAATAATGTTAGAATTTGTCTTTGCTAATGGGAGAATTTCTAAACATGCCCTTCCTACTGTAGCCTCAAACAGTGTGGGTCTGTTCCTTACCCCTCAGTTGTCTCTGGACATGATTAATAACATTTTCCTGTGGATTTTATGAAAAACAACCCATTTTAGCAATAAAGAGGAGCATGTGCTCATATAGCTGGGCCTTAATCTCCACTTTAGTCTTCAGATTGCTACATATTCAAACCAGCCTATGGCTGGCATTGTAACGTGTGTCTGTTTGGTAGCACTTGGGGACATGGTTTAGTGGTGAACATCAGTGGTGGTGCTGGGTTGATGGTTGGACTTGGTGATCTGAAAGGTCTTTTCCAACCTTAACGATTCTGTGTTTCTGTTTTGCCAGCGGGGGATCAGCAAAAATAATTTTAGTCAAAGTAAACTGACTTCGGATTTCTCTGCGCTCTCTTTAATACTGAATCAATCAAACCTGTGCCCATGTGCTGCTGCCCAAAGAGCCCTTTCTCTTCCAGGTCCCCCAGTCATCACTGTTGAACCGGTGGGGACCGTGCTGGAAGCCGGTGCCACGGCGGTGCTGGACTGCCAGGCCAGGGGAGAGCCCCCTCCCACCATCGGCTGGTCCCGCCAGGGACAGCCCGTGCTGGGCGATGACCGAGTGACCCTGCTGCCCAACGGCTCCCTGCGCATCGCCGCGCTGCAGAGGGAGGACACCTCGGAGTACGAGTGTGTAGCCAGGAATCTCCTGGGATCCGTTCTCGTCACAGCACCCCTGACTGTGCAGGGTAGGTGCACAAAACATCAAAGAGTGACTTTGAAGCTGGTAGATGACAGCATTAATCTGGATCAAATGTGGTCAAGGTACATCTCGCCCACATTTTATGGATGAGATGTTTGATCTTACCTTCTTTATAAGCATTGGGTCTAAGGTAAGCCTAGTGTGAAGTGTCAGTGGGATTCTCTTTCATTAAGTTTTATTCCATTATACTCATCCAGCTGGGAGAGACAGAGGCTGTGAAGGGTAAGAGACAAAAATAATAATGAAATGATCTTGAACCAGATCCCATCCTGAGAACACGTCATAACTGAACTGTGCCTCTAAAGAAAAGCATTTACGCAATAGTTATCTTTGAACTATGCTGAGAGATTTTTGCACAGAAATGACACGAAGTGAGTTGGACTTCCAAGGGTCAGGAGGTACAGTTTTCACTTCTCTGTGTCAGCCTAAGAGCTGTAGGCACCAGCAGTGCCCAGCAGCATCCCTGCTCCCGTTGCAGTGCACGGCGGGTTCTCCAGCTGGCTGGAATGGCGGGCGTGCAGCGTCACCTGTGGCCAGGGTGTGCAGGAGCGTGTCCGGCAGTGCGACAGCCCCGTGCCAGCCAACGGGGGCCGCGGCTGCCAGGGGCCCCACACCGACCTGCGCAGCTGCCACCGCCAGCCGTGCCCAGGTACTGCTGCACCACACAATCCCACACGGGTCTGGGTTGGAGGGACCTCAAAGCCCGCCCAGTGCCACCCCCTGCCATGGGCAGGGACACCTTCCACTAGCCCAGGTTGCTCCAAGCCCTGTCCAACCCGGCCTTGGACACTTCCAGGGATCCAGGGGCAGCCCCAGCTTCTCTGGGCACCCTGTGCCAGGGCCTCCCCACCCTCACAGGGAAAAATTCCTTCCAAATACCGAATCCAAATCTCTCATCTTTTAGTTTAAAACCTTTCCCCTGTGTCCTGTCACTGTCTGCCCATCTACGTCTCCCTCCCTCTATTTTGTAAACCCCGTTTAAGTACTGAAAAGCCACAATGGATTGATAACTTTTAATGTGCCTTGCATTAAGTGCCCAAACAATGCACTTTTATCACCATGGATCTTCATGGCAGAATAATTTTTCTAAGTAGTTGTAATTAATTTTGAATTTTGTGAAAAGAAAGAGGAAATTTCAATAAATACCACAAAAATACTGTTTAATGAAAACTGTGTTTTTCTGGTCCTTAGTGGAGGGGAGCTGGTCAGAATGGGGGCTGTGGGAAGAGTGTTCAAGGAGCTGTGGCCAAGGGAACAGGACAAGGAGCAGGACCTGCAGTAACCCCCCGGCTCAGCACGGAGGGAAGCCCTGTGAGGGCAGTGCTCTGGAGTCAGTCATGTGCAATCTCAGGCCATGCCCAGGTAAGAGAAGAGTAATTTAACCTTATTTGCATGAGGGGCTTCACATACAGGTCTCCTTGTTTCTCCAAATGCAGATTATCGCAGCTTATTTTTAGTTGTTAATTACTTTTTTTTTTAATTGAATGGCGCTAGTTCTTGGAAACAGGAATCACAAAAGGAAGTGTAAGAAATCTCAGCAATTTCTTTTTTTTTTTTACACCAGTAAAAATATTAATTTTATATTTTAATGTTTTCCAGTACTTGTTACCCACATCCTCACAGCGTAAATTCTCTCTACTCTAAACCTATCCTGCAAAGCCAGTTAAAATAAGAAAAGAACCAAACCCAAACCACCAACTATTTAAAAGCTATGTAAAAATGATTGTTAATAATTTAAGACTTTATCTGTGTGTTTTCCTCTGTTATAACTTTTAGCCACATTTTGCTCCCAGCTACCCGAATGTTCAGGTGTCCTTCCTGTCACATGACTAATTCCCCCATTTGACAGGTTGTAGTTTATTCAGAGCCTTCACCACTGACGTGTTCCCTTCTGTACAATTTGCAGTGTTTGATTTTTCCATTTTTCCCTGGCTCTGCTCCCACTGTGATGCCAAATGCTCATCCATGGGCCTGAGACTCCTTTCTGTAGGTTTTGGCAGGAAACTCAGCTCTTGTTGCTGCTCTCTGGCAGCTTTTAGCCAGGCTGCCTTGGCCCTGCTCAGGCCTCCATCCTACCCAGGGAATTGGGAAACTCCAGATTTGATAAAGCATTCAGTTCTGATGTTCCACGATGGTGGTGAGGTGATGTAGTCAAAAACCAGAAAGGAAATAGGCAATCTCTGCTTGGAAAAGTACTGATTGTTTGGGCCACTGCTCACGGCATTTTGTGGGGGATTTGGGATATCCCAGGTGTGTGTCTGTTCTGGGGCAGTGTGGGGGGATCTGGGATACCCCGGGTGTGTGTGTTCGGGGGCAGTGTGGGGGGACCTGGGATATTCCAGGTGTGTGTCTGTTCTGGGGCAGTGTGGGGGGATCTGGGATACCCCGGGTGTGTGTGTTCGGGGGCAGTGTGGGGGGACCTGGATACCCCGGGTGTGTGTTCGGGGGCAGTGTGGGAGCTGTGGTGCCGTTGCAGTGGCCGGCGAGTGGAGCCCGTGGGGGCCGTGGGGGCCGTGCAGCGCCACGTGCGGGAAGGGCACCCAGACGCGGCTGCGGCTCTGCGCCAGCCCGGCCCCGGCGCACGGCGGCTCCCCCTGCCGGGGCCCCGACACGCAGCTCCAGCTCTGCCACCGCAGGCGCTGCCCAGGTGAGACCAAGTTTCTCCTTCCCTTCCCCGGTTCTGCTTCAGGTGTGGTTAACGCTTTCCGATTCTAGAAGTCTAATCCCTGAAAAAACTCCCCTTCAAGCTTTTTATTGTCACTGACTCTGTCACTACTTAGTATCTGCCACAGACCCTACAAATGGGATTTTTTCCTTGTCCTTTTTGTGTTACCTTACAGAAGCTGCATTTTAAATTATTGACAGTTAAATGATAAGTTTCTTAAATATTTATTTTTTAAAATTTTTAATGTTCTGTTATTCATTTATTCTTTTCTTCCACATTTCAATGAGTGCTTCATGAGAGGATAGGAAAAATCACATTTCTGAAATAGGTCTTCTATATTTGGCTGAGTGCAGGGATAACGGAGGGAAATTCCATGGATTGCAATGTGCAACATGTCAGACTGAGCCTTCTGGCTTCCTGCTCCATTTTGCTCCTGCCAGGTCCTACACTGAGTCCGCGCCGTGACCAGGAAGTGGTAGAAGGGAGAAGTGACCTTGTGATGGTGGAACTTAAAGCCCATCTCATTCCAGCCCCTGCCATGGGCAGGGACACCTTCCACCAGCCCAGGTTGCTCCAAGCCCCGTCCAACCTGGCCTTGGACACTTCCAGGGATCCAGAGGCAGCCACAGCTTCTCTGGACACCCGTGCCAGGGCCTCCCCACCCTCACAGGGAACAATTCCTTCCCAATATCCCATCTAACCCTGCCCTCTGGCAGTAGTAAGCCATTTCCCCTTGTCCTGTCTCTCCCAAGTCCCTCTCCAGCTCTCCTGGAGCCCCTTTAGGCCCTGGAAGGGGCTCTGAGGTCTCCCTGGAGCCTCCTCTTCTCCAGGTGAACACCCCCAGCTCTCTCAGGCTGGCTCCAGAGCAGAGGGGCGCCAGCTCTGGGAGCAGCTCTGGGGCCTCCTCTGGACCCTCTCCAGCAGCTCCATGTCCTTCCTGTGCTGGACCCCAGGGCTGGAGCAGCTCTGCAGGTGGGGTCTCACCTGAGCAGGGCAGAGGGGCAGAATCCTCCCTGCCCTGCTGCCCACGCTGGGGGATCAGCCCAGGGCATGGGGAGTTCTGGTCCCACCTCACATGGCCAGGGCCAGTCCAGCTCTCACCCACCAGCACCCCCTGGTCCCTGGGGAGAAATCCCTGAGTAGCTGAGATGCTGTAGAGTCAGTGACATCCGTGTTCAGTTTTCCCCAATGCAGCACTGCTGTGCTGTGTTACTCCTGGAATCAGGCTGTAACTGCCCTGCCTCTCTCCGCAGTGGATGGGAAGTGGTCCCCGTGGAGCAGCTGGAGCGCCTGCAGCGTGTCCTGCGGGGGAGGCAGCAGGCAGAGGACGCGCCACTGCTCCGACCCAGTCCCGCAGTTTGGGGGACACAAGTGTGAGGGAAGTGACATACAAATGGATTTTTGCAACAGCGATCCTTGCCCAGGTAAGTGCTTTGGGTTGGGCTGTTCACCCACTCCCTGGGTTTGGTTCTTTTCTTTTGGGAAAAAAAAATTAAGAAGTTACTCTTCACAAAAGTATTTTCATAGCTTGACTGTCTGGTTTTAAACCCCTGAGGAAGATCAAATCTGACTTACTCTTGCAGTTCATGGCAACTGGGGTCCCTGGAGCAGCTGGGGAACTTGCAGTCGGACGTGCAACGGGGGCCAGGCGAGGCGATATCGGAGCTGTGACAACCCACGCCCGGCCAGTGGCGGCAGGGCCTGCGCTGGGGCTGACGTGCAGATCCAGAGGTGCAGCACGGACCTGTGCCCAGGTCAGTGCTCACAACAGCAGCAGGAATGCAGCTTTCTCTGCAAGGCATCAGGGTATATGTCACATAAGGAATGTAGACCATCCGTGAAAGTGTCCAAGGCTGGGTTGGACGGGGCTTGGAGTAACCTGAGACAGTGGAAGGTGTCCCTGCCCGTGGCAGGGGGTGGGACCAGATGAGCTTTAAGGTCCTTTCCAACTTAAACCAGTTTGGGATTCTGTGTTTCTGAGGGCAGGAGTGTTCACACCTGCCTGCCCGTTAAGATGGTTTTGTCATCCTTTGAGCTATTCCTTTAGAACCTTGGTTCCTTCATGAAGGAATTGACTTCAGCATAACCAATACAGCCTGAAATATTTAAACTGAAAAATTGCGTTCTTCATTCTTTATTCTGCAGTGGATGGAATCTGGGAGCAGTGGCAATCATGGAGCCAGTGCTCTGCTTCCTGTGGAGGAGGAGAGCAGACCCGGGTGCGCCTGTGCAGCAGCCCAGCCCCATTAAACCGTGGCCGTCCTTGCCCTGGGGACTCCTCCCAGATATCCAGGTGCAACACCCAAGCGTGTCCTGGTGAGTATTAACAACCTGCACACAGTGACAGTGTGGTGAAAGCCTGTGGCACTCCTGATTTCGCTGGTGCTATCTCTCATCTTGACCAGTTGACTGGGTAATTTAATTTTTTGGGCTTAAATCTGCTCTGCAACTTAAGCTCAGTTCCCTCTCCCCTAAAATACCCAACAGCGCATATCACATGGGGTTGTGTTTTGCCTCTCCCCGCTCCCCTACACAGGTGGGCCTGCACGTGCCAAGGGCAGCATCATTGGCAATATCAATGATGTGGAATTCGGGATTGCTTTCCTGAATGCCACGGTAACGGACAGCCCGGACTCTGACACCAGAGTGATACAGGCAAAGATCACCAACGTCCCTCGGAGCCTTGGTAGGCCTCTTTGACTTTTATCAATTTTTTCTCTGAATACACCAATACCTATGGTCTTCTGCTTTAAATCTGAAGGGTTACACTAGTTCTAGGTCTTCATATTCAGCTCCTGTGCATATGTGTCTGTGATGAGATCAAAGCTCCCTGATGTTCTGTGGTGTTTCCTTCAGGCCCAGCGATGAGAAAGCTCATTTCCATACTCAGCCCGGTTTATTGGACAACTGCCAAAGAAATCGGGGAAGCAATGAACGGGTTTACGCTCACTGATGCTGTCTTCAAGAGAGAAACTCAGGTGGAGTTTGCAACTGGTGAGTTCCCTGGGATAGACCAGCTCTTTTTGTGTCCAGTAAGCCAGATACCTGGTGCATTTCTGAAAAGACAGCAGAGGACCATTGCCGAAATTTGGGTCTTGTGCTTACACCAATATTTTCAGACTGATTGTGGCCTTCTGAGGCTTTATTCCAGCTTTTAGAGCTGTAGTTTGAAATGTGTCATGTTTTTTCTCATGGGCATGGTACACCTTACAAAATGTAAGTATAAATAACTGGTCAAGGAACTCCAGTTCAGATTCTGTGTGGCTGTTGGGAGTCTGTGTTTGGGATGTTCAATAAATCAGTGTGCTGTTAAACTGCCAGGTGAGATCCTGCGCATGACACATGTTGCCCGGGGCCTGGACGCAGACGGGGCCCTGCTGCTGGATGTTGTTGTGAGTGGCCACGTGCTGCAGCTCCAGGCGGTGGCTGATGTCAGTGTCAAGGTAAAGCTGCTCCAGGTATCACCCCTGCTCTCGTGCATCTGTACTCCTCTCACCCAGAGTAAAGCAGGAAACACTGAGTCCTGAAACCTGCTGTACTGGATGTGACTTCTTTTGTGCCTGGTTTAATGATGATGCTGATGTTGCCTTTGAAAGCAGAAAGTTCTCATGAGGCTTTGGTCTCTCAAGAGTGTGAGATGTTGGCAGGTAGTGTTGAGGACGGTCTTCAGGGCAGTTATTGATGGCTGGCATGTCAGTGTTGCTTTGGGCAGAGCTAGAAAGGTGCATCTTTAACCTCTCTGACTTAGTAGCAGGTAACCAGTATTTTACTATATTAATCCCACCATGCAATAAATATACCCGAAGTTGTTGTTATTTTGGTAAACTGCAACATGTAGTATGTCCAGTATTTTAAACCCCTCTTCAGTGGCAGAATTCTTCTCTATCGATTGTTTATTTAGCACATTTGTCAGCATCTGACTTAGAATAAAAGCTAAATATTTAGACCTTAAAAGGTTGTTATTGAGGAGTAAGATATTTTTTAGAAATGCTGTGCTGTGGCCTGCATCATCAGGATCCTCAGTACATCAGTCTGTATCTTTTTTAAATGAATAGACCAGGCAGCGCTCAGATTCAACGGCTAAAATAAGAGTGACAAGGACCCGTGTGTGTGTGTGTGCAATACCTTTTGCTCAGCGGTTAAGATTAGCCCCCTTCTCTGAACACATCTGACAGCTCTGAAGTACAGGCCCAGGTGGTGCTGGTGTGGAGCAGCTGATGGCCAGGGTTCTGTTGCAGGATTACACAGAGGACTACATCCAGACGGGCCCTGGGCAGCTGCACGCGCACTCCACGCGCCTCTTCACGGCAGATGGAGTCAGCGTTCCCTACACGTGGAACCACACCATCACCTACGACTCCGCCAAGGGCAGGATGCCCTTCCTGGTGCAAACGCTGCGCGCTGCCTCCATCACAACGGAGTACAACCCGCTGGAGGAGGCCGTGGCTTTCAAAATTCAGGCCTCCATTGCAAAAGGTATTGTTTTAGTCTTTCCCAGAAATCAAACAATGGAAAAAGAGTATCTTCTCTTCCTGGAATTCATTGAGTCACCTGTAGTCTCAAAAGGAAATTCTGTAAAACTTGGGTAGCTTAAGTGTAGATCCCAGGACCTAAAAGTCTTGTTGATATGCCCATAAATTAACTATTAGTTAGCATTGCTAACTGCTGGCTTTTATGAATCTGAGTGATCAAAGGGAATGGGCATGGATTTTTGTGAGCAGATTTTCCTTTGAGAAGCCCTAATTAATGAGCAAACTGGCCTGTTAATTTTTTTAATACTATTTGGGCTTTTTTTTTTCAACATAGTAGGGAAATTACTCTGGTTTGGAAGTAAATGAAACAGTGGGATTGCCTGTCTCAGTCTTTCTCTTCAGTAACAACATTCAATTAAGTAAAATAAGGTTTTTCCCACTTGCCAGACTAGGGACTCATTGTACAACTTGAAAACCAAATATTTTTTTTTCTAATTTAAAAAGAAATCTGATAAAAGGGAGTTTCCAGGTTGAGATACACCTATGATTAGATCTGGTTAAGCCTTTACTGAACTTGCATTTATTTCTTCCAACAATTAAGATACTGGTATTTGGGATGTTTTTAAATTTTGGTTTTTAAACTTCAGTTTTCAAGCAGCCAAAGCCCTGTGGGCTTTGAGGAGTCTCTCCTGAAGTTTTCCATTGCAGTTCATAATACACACTTGTGTTCTTCTACAATGACCTCCTAACATTTGTGACATGGTGATTTGTTTGGTTTGGATCTATTGTCCTCCTTTTATGTGAAGTAAAACTGAATGGTCTTTATTCTTTCAATAAGAAACTTTGCAGGATGCATTAGGCTGGGATGGAACTTGCAGCTCACTCTGAGGGAACCCCCAACCTGTTCAGTGTTATTTAAACCAGCACAAACCATGTAATACTGGCTTTTAGTGACCAAGTGAAAAAAGCCATTAAAGGCCAGATTTAAAAGTTTCTGTGTTGAAATATATTAAATATTGTAAAATTGCTGGGCTGCAATTCTTAATGTTAAAGTAATGAAATGGCCATATTTTTATCCATAAGTGATGTGTGCTTCCTTTATCATACAGGTGATCGGAGCAACCAGTGCCCTGCTGGGTTTGCTTTGGACTCGTCTGGCCCTTATTGCTCAGGTACTGACTGACACGGGTGGGTGTAACCATGGAGTCCTGGAGTGGTTTGGGTGGGAAGGGGCCTTAAAGATCCCCTATTTCCACCCCTGCCATGGGCAGGGACACCTTCCACCAGCCCAGGTTGCTCCAAGCCCTGTCCAGCCTGGGCTTTGGACACTTCCAAGGATCCAGGGGCAGCCACAGCTTCTTTGTGCAACCTGTGCCAGGGCCTCACCTCCCTCACAGGGAACAATTTCTCCCCAATATGCCATCTAACCCGGCCCTCTGGCAGTGAGAAGCCATTCCCTGTGTCTTGTCCCTCCAGGCCCTTGTCCCAAGTCCCTCTCCAGCTCTCTTGGAGCCCCTTTAGGCACTAGAACGAGTCTAAAGTTTCCATGAAGCCTTCCCTTCTCCAGCTGAACATCCCCAGCACTACCAGGCTGGCTCCAGAGCAGAGGGGCTTCAGACCTTGGAGCATCTCCATGGCCTTCTCTGGACCTGCTCTAAGAGGTCCATGTCCACCTTGTGCTTGTGGCTCCAGAGCTAGACACATTATTAAACCACCAGAACCTACATCCCCTTTATTTAGAGTTCAAAGTATGTACTTCAAAAAGTGTGAGTTATCCTTGCTAAAAGGGTGTGGATCCAAGAGCAGTTGAAGACTTTACTTCTGTCCTCACCTACAATATGAGTAGTGCCCAGACAGCTTTTACATCAGTACCTCAGGTACACCTGGAGGACACTGAGCCTCAGGCTCTGCTGAGCCTGCAGAACAGTGAAGGACTTGGGTGACCTGTGTGGAGGAAAGGATGAGTGTTGGCATATCAGACAAGAGCCCACATGTTCCTGCTTGGGGGGTGGAGGTGGAGAGAAGCACATGAGCACCCTGGCCATCTCTCTGGAGTCAGGGTTGTTTTAGGGAGAAATCATCTGAGATGATTTTGTGGACTTACTTCATTACCTCTTGAAAAGTTGCAAATGAAGGGAATTGCTGGATCTGGTTTTGCCCTGTGGGCTTTACCAGTTGCAGCCCTCTGAGGAAGGATCAGATTGGAGTAGTTTCTTGTGAAGTCTCACTGGTTTTTCAAATATCTTCTTGTTCCAGATGAAGACGAATGTGCTGTAGGAAATCCTTGTTCCCACACCTGTCACAATGCCGTGGGATCCTACTACTGCTCCTGTCCCAAAGGCCTCACCATCTCTGCTGATGGCAGAACATGTCAGGGTAAGGGAAGTGCTGCTGGGGATGGCTTGGATACAAATGCCCCTTAGATTATTTAAGGCCTTAAAATACCTTAAAAGGCACTTAAATTGCTAAGGAGAGGTTTTATTTGGGCCATTTTCTCATTATTAGAATACAGTTTATTGGTGGTATTCTAATTATTTCATAGCTGAATGTATTTGCAGTCAGGTGTTTCTAGAAGCCGGTGCCGAAGGCACCGCTTAGCGTGTCCCCATGCTGGCTGGGCGGGGCTTGCAGCTCGTTCCCTTTGCAGACATCGACGAGTGTGCGCTGGGGGGGCACAGCTGCCTCGCGGGGCAGGACTGCGAGAACCTGCCCGGCTCCTTCCGCTGCGTGCTGCGCTGTGGGAGCGGCTTCCGCAGGGCGCCCGACGGCTTCAGCTGCCAAGGTACGCGTGGGCCGGGCTCGGGGTCATCACCTGAAAATGCTGCTCTCCCGCAACTGAAACTCACTTTAGAGGGGTGTCTCCAAACATCTGTCTATAAATTTTCATTCATAAGGTTGTGGATTTTTGGGGGTTGGGTTTTTCTATAGGTTTTTTGTTTTGGTTTTTAATCTTCTGCTTCTTCTGTCTTTAGAAATAAATTTAAAATCCTATCAGAGAGAGTTTAGCCTTCATGAGTTTGTGTCCCGTGTGCATTTTCTTGTACAAAGATGGGAGAGCAGTAAACACTCCTGAGCAGAATTCAGCCAAACCCTGCTCAGGTAATGCCCATGGGGCAATTCCCAGCCCTGGTGTCCAGGATTTGTGTTGTTCCACAGACGTTAACGAGTGTCAAGAGTCCAACTCCTGCCACCAGCGTTGCTTCAATACCATAGGAAGTTTCCACTGTGGCTGTGACCCAGGATTCCAGCTGAAGGGCAGAAAATGTGTGGGTAGGGATGAAGTTCTGAATGTCCATTCCCCCTTTCCAACAGACAGAGTTCAACATTTATTTGTTGCTGTATTTATTTATGAAAGAAAATCCTGCTATGGATGATACACTTGATGTATATTTTGGAATCTGTCAAGCAGTACTAAAAGCCAGAGGCAGCAGGAATTGGGCTGACTTATCCATGTGCATGAAGTGATTCAATGCATGGACACAGGGTAGTTTCATTACATAACTGAGTACAATCCTGGTTTGTTTTTTTTTGCTTTTGTTTGAATAAGATGTCAATGAGTGCAGGCAGAACGTGTGCAGGCCTGATCAGCTCTGCAAGAACACCCGTGGTGGCTATAAGTGCATTGATCTGTGTCCCAGTGGAATGACCAAAGCAGAGAATGGGACTTGCATTGGTGAGCAGAAGTATTAATGCACTGTGTGGTAATGGGAAACAGGGGGACAATGATGATGTTTATTTTTTTAAATAATCCTGAAGATTGTCTATCTCCAGTTATTAATATAGGCACATATTAAAGCACCAACTTGTTTTTGCTTATGGGAACGTGTATTTAAGTTTTTTCTGTAGTTGGTATTAAAAAGCAGATGTATCCTTGCCACCTCTAATTCTCCACTGTTCTTAAGCAAGAGCAGTAAGATTTTCCTTGGTGTCTTTTCTGTGTTGGCATCTTGATTTCTCTCAGTTATTCATTGACTGAAATGTTTTGCCCTGTGTGTGCATGATTTAAGAGTTTGGCTCAGGAGCTCTCAATCAAGATCACAGGTCCCTGCTGCTTATCAGGGAGGGGTTTAAGCACAGCTGATGACGTAGGTGGTACCGAAGCTTTTGTTCCAGTGGGATCATGGAATGATTTGGGCTGGAAGGGACCTTAAAAATCACTTATTTCTCCCCCTTGCCATCGGCAGGGACACCTTCCACTGTCCCAGGTTGCTCCAAGCCCCATCCGACCTGTCCTTGGACACTTGCAGGGATGGAGCAGCCTCAGCTTCCTCCCTCAGTAAGGATTGTGCAGAGCTGTGACTGTTCCCTTGCCGTGTGCTGCAGATGTTGACGAGTGCCGGTCGGGGTCGCACCAGTGCCGCTACAACCAGCTGTGTGAGAACACCCGCGGCAGCTACCGCTGCGTGTGCCCGCGAGGATTCCGCGCCCAGGGCGCGGCCAGGCCCTGTGTGGGTAAGCTGCCACTCAGTCCTCTCACACCTTTGCTGCTGCTTTTGCCTGGCTTTCTGCTGCAACACACCAGCAGAGCTATCACTGTGGAAGAACGTGCTATAGAGACATGTTTGCTCTGCAGTTCCAAATTGCCCATTCAAAACAAAGTGTTCCATTCTAAGCAAACAGTCAGAGCTAAATGGTTCCAAACAGATTGGTTTGGGGCCGTACTTTGAAAACAAAGTGTAAGAGGGTCTCAGAGCACTGGTGGATGGAGTGGCAAGTGACCACTCCACAGGAGGCTTCAGTTACAAAATGAGGTGGGGTTTGTTGATGTGCCTGGCTGTGCCTTGGCCTGCCCCGGCTCTCCCCTGAAGGCAGCCATGCAGGGAGTCATGTGGGTTCCCCAGGGAGCTGCAAGAGGCCCAGCAGACCCAGAACTGAGTTTGGCTCCTGAACATCCCAAATGCACCTATCCCCCCACCAGGACTGCCAGAGGTGTTCCCCAGCAGGCAGAGCACAGAGATCTGATGACATTTCTTCCTCAGTGCTCCCCTCCTGGTGGCTCCCAGCAGGGAAGGAATAGGATTCCTGGCACTCACAGGAATGCCAGCCATGCAGTCACTCCCTCTGCCATCTTGGCATAAAGCCACACAGGGTTTTCTCCCACGTCACGGGAGGCTCCAGAGCTCGGACACGGGGAGCAAGAGAGTTTAATGCGTGGGGCCAGTGCAAGTGGATAAGCACTTCTCTTGGCATTTAAGAGACTTCAGAAGGCAGTAGAATCATTTAGAATCATCTTTACTGCATTTGTGTCAAATACTTAAAATGCAAGAGCTGACCTACCCTGATAATGAGGATTTCTGAATGTGGGTATGTGACACTTAAGTGAGGTTGGTTTCGGTTGCTGTTACATATCATATCAGAAAAGCATTCCTCACTGACGGCTTCTTCAAGATTAGCTTTCCTCAGTGATAAATAGTTACTTTCTTATTTTATTTTTTTTTAACAACCTAAGATTTTGGACTGTCAAAAGCCAGAAATGTTTGGGATTTTTTTAAAGAGATTAAATTGCATTAAGAAGTGTTTGGCTGTAGACCAAGATATTACTTCTGCCATCTGCCTCTGTACTGAAATAAAGCCAATCCCAGACTCTTAACTTATATTTAAGCCATTTAAACTTCTGACAGGAAAAAGCCAGATAAAGTCTGGGACTGTAGGTTTTCACAAAACACCAGCAGCCTTAAAGCTGCTTTCTGAGCAAGGGCCGCTGAAAGCTCCCTCCTAAAGTATTTTTATCCTTTGAATTTTTACGGTCCTAAAAATATATTGAAAACACAGCTTCATCCAAAGTGTTCGTTTTGTTAATAAAATCCATTTTTTTTTGTCACTGTTGACAGTGAGCACAGGGAGGAGTTGAAAAGTAAATAGGGCCTAGACTGAAACAGAAGAAGTGAACTTTGTTCCTGCCTGTGCCATTTTTACCCCGGGTAAAGCCCTTTGTGCCACAATACCCTTTTTCATTTGTTGGACGGAGATAAGGTGCTCCTGTGTGACCCCCACAGATCTCTGTGTGCCCATTTACCTGAATTACAGCATTTCTGGGAGCTGTGTTGTTTTTCTCTCCTTTCCACGTAGGTGGAAGGGCTTTGCTAAAAGCTGCTATAATGCAGATAACACATGCAAGGCTATCTAGAATATAGAATCAGATACTGTTTTTCAAATTAAAGAAAGCCTGAAAGTGTAGCTGTTTTGATTTCAAAGTAATTTTACCCTGTTCTTGCGAATATTAGGGTTCCCATGCCTCAGTGGCCTCTTCTCACAGGGACACCCCTGGAACCAACTGGTTCAGCTGGTGACTGCCTGCAGTCAGTTCTGCTTGTATTGCACAGGCTGCTCTTGCAAAAGAAATTGCTCAAATTTTCATCTGTTGTCTTTCATAATGTCTATGATAATCTTCTATTGCTTATCCACAACTTGTTCCAAGAATATTGGTTGTCATAAAGACATCAGTGTTAATTTATTTTAGGCAGGTACAGAATGTAAAAGTCAGCACTTGAGTGCTAAGGAAATGATGAGTTTGTTTTCTTTTAGATGTATATGAATAATAAATTTTTCATCTTAAGCACATCCTGAGATTAATGCACTTAAAATTCAGATTAGTTGTTGCCAAACTTAAAGTGAAATTCTAGTTTGTAACACCTGAAAATTCTACTCTAATGATAATTTCGTGAGTATGTGAAGTTTCAGTTGTGTGTTTGCCAAATAACAGTTGAAAAATATTGTAACACTCTGCAATTACTACTCCTGGATTTCCAACTCTTAAAACATTTAATTATTAATATCCCTCTAAATTCTTTAAAACCTTAAATGTATCAAATATTAACCACTTCATAAAAATGCAGTCTAATGTTCTACTATGTTTCTGACAATATTGATTTTTAAATACTATTCTCATGAATTCGTGGCTTGGGTAGTACAAACTGTGCTCAAAACCCTCTGTTCAGAGGGGATCCAAATGAAACTGTAACAACACTGGATTAATGGCATTTTAACAATAGTAATTGAAAGAATACACATTACTATGAAATAAGTAAACTGTTATTGAGTCACCATTAAGACCATCTTTAATTTCTCATAGGAAAATGTTTATAATATATGTCAATTATAGATATGTTGTGATGTATGTTATTAGCAGGTTTTTTATTTCTGGTCATTGCAGAGTTGTTTGGAATTAGCAGGTTTTTGTCTTTTTCGGGTGAAGAAATACTGTTTATAAAGAAATACAGTGTGTGTCAAATTTCCAGCTGAGCCTGAAGTAACTTGATAAAAACTACAGAAAATTTCTTTCTGTTAGAGTCAGAGAGACTGTGGGAGAAGGTCCTGAAGTCCCAAGAGCACTCACAGTTACTTGGAGGGAAGGACACTCAGCAAGTTGTACCCTCAAGGCCTTCACCATACTTTGTATACTCAGCACTCAGTTTTGATTTAAGGATGGATATTTACTGCTGGGGTGGCTCAAATAACTTTGGACTGCAATTTAAACAACTAAAAAGAAAAAACCATTTCTAGGAAAAGAAAAATAATTCTATTTTTTAATTGTCCAAAAGTGAATTAATATGTAGTGTAAAGTCTCCAACCTGTCACAGCTGGAATAAGCAATAACAGCATCAAAAGTTAGAATGTGCCTGACCCCCTGGATCCCTGGAAATGTCCAAGGCCAGGTTGGGCTGGGCTGGGAGCAGGCTGGGATGGTAGGAGGTGTCCCTGCCCATGGCAGGGGGTGTGACTGGCTGAGCTGTAAGGTCCCTCTGACCCAAAGCATTCCATGATTTTATGATTTCCCCAACACGAGGCACAATGACCACATTGGAGCCTGTTGTGCTTCCCTCAGTGTGGGGTGTAAGGAATTTCTAGCACTGTACTTCTCTGGAATGCTGTGTGTTAAGCATCCTCTTTTAAAGAAGGGTCCAGCAGCTTCTCCCGCTCATCTGTGGAGTACTTAAGGAAAAACCCCAATTGCTAAGAGAGTATTGAGCAGCTGAGGCTGAAACAAAGTTTCAGCAGGGCTTCTGTCCTGGTGAGCACAGTGACATCAGCCTGTGGGAGAATGAAGGTCACTTACAGTCTGGGATAGTGGATCCTGCCTGCTTGGCATAGTGTTCTCCATGTTTTACTGCCTCCAAATCTCGCTTTTATGTCTTCCATCTTGTTCCTGACACTGAGATAAGTATCTATGTGTATATAAACGTATAGTTATGTGTTGTTGTTTGTTTGTTTTCTCTCCTTTCCACATGGTTTGGGGCTCTGGATCATGTCACATGAGCAGACATTAATGAATGTGAACAAGTGCCTAAACCCTGTGCACTTCACTGCACCAACACCCCTGGCAGCTTCAAGTGTTTCTGTCCACCTGGGCAACAGTTACTGGGTGATGGGAAATCTTGCGCCGGATTGGAGAGGGTGCCAAATTCGGGTGCCTATTACAGTAGCTATAACTATGCTCAATTCTCCCCTGGGAGAGACAACCAGCAACTGCAGCACTATTACAGGCACTCCTCAAATCTCTACAGCTCCTTCTCAGAGTATAGGAACAGCAGAATACCTTTCTCCAGGACTAGAAGGAACCTTAGAGAAACTTGTCCTGAAGGCTATGAGGCAAGAAATGCCCGATGTGTAGGTAAATGTCAGTCCTATCTATGCAACTCTGTTTTGGGCCTTACTCTTAGGTCACTGTGTGATATATACCAGGGGCTGAGGGTTTGTGGTGCTGGGGTTGTGTTTTCTATTACCCTGGTCGATATTCAGAGGGTTCTGCATGTTCTGGCCTCTGCTGTCTTGGCTCACATTGTAGCAAAAATGTTCTCAAACCTCCTTGTAACCTCTTGTTTTAATTGTGCTGTTTATTACCTGTTTGCAAAGTATTTCCCTCTGTTATTCTCTTTCTCCTGGTCACACTAGCTCACCTTGGTGAATCTTCTCACACTCCAAAAACCACCAGTAGCCCCAGACTAGTCACAGTGCTTCTGTCAGACTCCCACTGGCAGCAGTAATCTGTGTCAGAAAGGTCTGGAATAAACATTTTCGAATTGAGCACACTGGGGCCAGTGGCAGCAGTGCCACAGGACCATCAGTCACTCTCACATGTTTTAAATTATTATTATTTTATGTAAGAAAAGGGGTTGCAATGTAATTCGGTGAGCATGGAGAGACTGGTGGTAAATAAACAAATGGGTTTGTCAAGGGTTGTGGCAGTGACAGCAAGGCACTTCTCCCCTGGGGAGGAGATGGGCAGTTATGGAAACTGGGAAGCTCCACCCCTATTTTTTTTTTTGCGGGGGAGAATATTAAAAATGAGTTAATTATTGGAAATATGCTTTTCTTAAGCCAGACTTTGCAAAGTTAAATCGTCTTTTGAATATCTCAAGCAAATGACACTTCCCAGTAGGCATGACATCCTTCCAGGTAAATAGTGATCTGCAGCCAGGTTCTAGCAGCCAGGAGTACTGCTGGGATGATACAGCAGGGTGTAATGGTGAAAAACATGGATAGACTTTTAATTAATAAAAATTAAGGATAGGCAGACATCAAACCTTGTACTTAAGCTACCAAGAGGTTTCAGTAGTCATATCCATGTGGATTGTTAGGGACAGGAGTTGGAGAGGCCTAGGAATACCCTTTCACTGAGAGAAGGAAGGGTTAGGCTCAAATTTGGATCTTCATCCCAGCTTCCAGTTGGAATTAGTTCATATTCCATGAATATTAATAATATTATTATTCCATGAAGCTTTCATTTCATTGAATAAGTATCTAAATTTTAAAATTACTGTTTAATATGAAAAATATGTCCAAATGATGCTTTTGTTAAAGCAAATTCTTTCAGTAGACAACCATCAGGATTTCCTAACAACACAGAGGTTTGTAGTCACATCTATTTCTCTTCTCTTGTTTGTATTTTGATCTAAGGCAACCGCTGTCAGTCAGACAGAGGGGAAGCAAAGACCTTCCTTCCACTGATTTAACCATGCAAGCCTGAACTACTTCACTGCTGTCCTGAACTAGGCAGATGTTTCAAAAAGCCATTATAATTATAAATTATCTGTGTCTAAATCACACTAATGTGCTTTGAAAACTTTACATAATGTGGTCTGGTACTGGTACTTCTGTATTTGAGAGGGAGATTTAAAAAAAAAAAAGAAGAAAGAAAAGAAGAGCATTTAGTGACAGTCTTCCCAGCTACCGTAATTCATCCCTCTGGCATGGGCGAGGTCAGTTTAAAAGGGACACGGCTTTGCCTGAGGAGGGAGTGACTGTAAGAAAGACTCCCCCAGTGACAAGGCTTCTTCTGGTGAGATAACGAGTCTGGGTGTTCCCTAAGCATGTTGCTTAACAGCTGATTATCAGGTAGCTGAAATGGCTTTGGGGGCAGGACTGTGTTTGTGTGACCCTGGCAGTGGGCACAGGTGGCACATCCCCCTTTCTCCCAGAGCTCTGTCTCGGGACTGCTCTCCTCAGCTGGGATCTGTCACAGCTGCTCTTCACGGAGGGGAGGAGCCCCTCAAAGCTGACTTTAGTGCCTGCAGAGTTAAAAGGAATGGCACAGGTGGGAGGAGAGGACACTCCGGTCTTAGAAGTTCAACCCCATCAGAAAAAAAGATCCAGACAACTCCCACCGTCTCTGTCCATACACTTGCAGTACATAAATAGGGGAAAAGTACCTGTGTTCATGGCAGGCTCAGGGAATGCTGAGGTGTTGGTGCTTCTCTCCACAGACATCGATGAGTGTGAGAGCAGAGACACGTGTCAGCACGAGTGCAGGAACAGCCTGGGCAGCTTCCAGTGTGCCTGTCCCTCGGGATACCGCCTCATGCCCAACGGCAAAACCTGCCAAGGTATGGAGAGCCATCCCTGCAGTGCTCAGGGGGAGGTCTGCAAAGAAACCAGACACAAACCAGGCCTGGGACATGGCTAAGCCACCTCTCTGAATTGGTTATGTGAGAGTCAGCATTCAAAATTTCAAGTTTCAGAAGTTTAAATATTTCACACTTCAATGTTTCATAAAGCATCAGCAAACCAGACAATTGCAACTTCTAATTCTCTGCAGTTCCCCTGTGACCTTACATAACACACTGAGCTCCAAGCTCTTGGGTCAAACAGAGGCACATTCTGGGCTCTGCTCAGCCTTTACCCACTTTGGTTTTCACCTTTTAGTTCTTCTACCAGCAGTTGATCCCTTGCATGTTTTTCCATCCAGATATTGATGAGTGTCTTGAACAGAATATAAACTGTGGATCAAACCAGATGTGTTTCAACATGAGAGGAAGCTACCAGTGCATAGACACTCCTTGTCCACCCAACTACCAGCGAGAACCACATTCTGGGTATGTTTTATTCTCAGGCCCTTCTCACCTGCCCCAAGCTCAGCTTCTTAACCTGTGCTTGTTAAGAAAATTTAAGTTTGCCTGACAGCAGTAGAGCTCACAGTAGCTAAAGGTAAGGCATTGACATAGGAGATCATAGAGTCAGAGAGTCCTGGGATGGTTTGGGTCGGAACGGACCTTAACAAAACATTCAATTCCACCCTCTGCCATGGGCAGGGACACCTTCCACTATCCCAGGGTGCTCCAAGCCCTGTCCTTGGACGCTTCCGGGGATGGAGCAGCCACAGCTGCTTTGGTAACCTGTGCCACTGACTCAACTGCCAGGGAAGAATTCCTTCCTAACATCTCATCTAAATCTCTCTAATGGCCTGACTTGCCATCAGCTTCAAAGCATGTGATATACTCTGTTAGTTATGAAAATAATGCTACAGTTCCTGTTAAGCTTTGTTATTTCCCTGTTCTGGGAAAAAAAAACCCATATTGATTTCTTTTAATTTTTTGATATACTCAAGGAAAATTAGGTTGTTTCATAGTCAGAAACCATCTTTTGGGATCAAACTCAAATACTGCAGTGATGTTTATGCTGACATGGGTCATGTCCTTTGACCTCCATTAGCACTGGCAAACTGCACTAGCAAAGATTTCCTGTTTTAACTTTTGATTAACAGAAGTAAATTTTATTATGCTCTTCATTCCAAATTCTTTATTTTATGACCCAACAGACAGATGCCTCAAATGGAGCTGCCCAGAACATTTTAAATTAGGTCTTCTATTCTAGTGTTTAAGAGCACGGTCACTAAAACTTACCCCATGGACTTCAATTACATTAGTGTAGCCATCTCATTTTTCTGAGATGATCCTGTGAGGCAAAAAGGGACATTAAACTGGGCCGCAGCTCTAAAGGAACAAGGGCTGAAGAGTGCATGAGCACTTCTAGAGAAGTTTTAATCTGCAACAGGGTAAACGGGAAGAATTTCTCCTCTAAGACCTATCCCAGTACTTGAGATGCTGTGCCTTCTCCCTGGGCTAAAGTCTTCTGCTTCTTCCTAGGTTCTGTCTCAAAAGCTGCCCGGCCAACGACCTGGAGTGTGACCTGAGCACCTACGCCCTGGAGTACAAGCTGCTGTCGCTGCCCTTCGGCATCGCTGCGGGGCAGGACCTGATCCGGCTGGTGGCCTACACTCACGACCAAGTCATGCACCCCAGGACCACCTTCCTGATGGCAGATGAGGACCCCGCCGTGCCGTTTGCCCTGAGGGACGAGAACTGGAAGGGGGTGGTGTTCACCACGCGGGCACTGCGGGAGCCCCGGACGTACCGCATGGGCGTGCGGGCCCTGTCCTACAGCGCCGACGGCAGCGTCGAGTACCGCACCACCTTCATCGTCTACATCGCCGTGTCCGCCTTCCCCTACTGAGCGCCGGCCCGACAGCGAGCCCGCGGCTGAACCGCGTTCCCCAGGGCCAGGCGGTGCTACCGCTTCAGCCTGACTGCTGCCTGCCCCGCAGGGGGAACTACGGCACTTGAAAGGGTGCTATGCTCTTTTTTCTTCCCCTCCTTCCCAGAGGCTGCCTCTCCAGTTCCATTGATCCAACTCAAGAGGAAGATCCATGGCTTTGAGGACCTGTTACGACTTGCTTTATTTATTACACTGGAACAGTCACTTTCCACAGTATGTTCTGAAAACTAGCAGAGAAATCTGTGTAGTCAAAGCAGTAAGCAAGGAGCAGCCTCCACTGAAAGTAACTGAAGAAAATAATCCCATAATTTCAAGCAGTCTACATATTACGGTTGATAAGTGTTTTAAATTTTATATCTATTAGATTTTTTTTCCTTATCAATTACCCAATAGAATTAAGGCTGTGCTATACTACGTTGTGTGCTCAAACCCACTAAATGCCACCGTGCCCAAGAGTTGCAAATGCTGAAACAAATGACATTAAAGTTTGTTTGCAGCTAACAAATCAACAGGAGAATTTGGAACTGGTACCTTTGGTTTCCATGCAAGTGTAGAGATGTTGCTATTTTTTGGAAGAAGAAACCAACAGGGGTACTTCTACTTTATAGAGCAGGTATTTTATAACTTGTTTTTATTCTGCCATGCTGGTATAGCCATTTATTTAACCCAAACCCATATCCACTGCCATACTCCCAGCTCAGTAAATGGTCTGGGGTTTCACGCACATGGAACATTTTTCTCCAAAGGTGATTTAAGTTTGGTTCGATAATGTCAATACACTGTACACAAGTAATTTTGCCAAGATGTATTCTATTTTTATGGACGTGTATATATGTGGTTTTTCCTATGTGTATTTTCTATGCAGTATCTCAAGAGTGTTTTACAGTTAAGTTTGCATAAAAGGACAATGTCAATACAATGAAAATAATCAAAAATAAAGGTTCCCATTACCTTTGAGACTGCTGGGAGTTTTATCTTCGAAAAAATTCTTTTCCGTTTCTAAAGCTCTTGCCCTGAGTGCCAGGGGACAATGCAGAACCAGGGAGCAGCTCCAGCTCTTTTCCCTCTTCCTGGCACTCTGGGGTAGTAAGAGATTATCACCAGCTTTAAAGTATATTTTTAGCCACAGGGACATATTGCCTCCAAATGGCATTTTGTCTCTATTCTTGTATATTATTAACTAACTTTGGACATCCCCACTCGTTGTGCCCTTGTTTTTTCTTTCCTTTCCAGTGCACCAAGTGAAATAGTCCTGCAAAACAAGGATGACTTAAAATTAACTTTGCACTTTATACGAATTTATATTGAGTGACAGACTTCAAACTGAAGAGGTTTGCTTCTCAGAAACCTGACTTGAAAAATAAAAGCAGCTCAAAGAAGATAAATTCTATGGAAAAGACATGAGGGAAGGAGAAATGAAAGCTATAATAGGTACAGGTAATTCCCTCAATGTCTTTTAAGTATGAGAATCAGATTGAAAGTGATGTCCTTAAGGGAGTCTAACTCCACTCCCAGAACACAAAAATTTCCACTCTGACGCATTTTGTGAGGAGGGGAAAAACCCAACAGCATTGACAGCCTTTAAAGGCAAATCTGACCCTAACAGAAGTAATAGTCACCAGATGGAAGCCGCTTGATCACAGCCACAGCTCCAAGTTTGCTTTGTCATCCAGGCTTTCCAGGAGCCAGCTCAAGGAGGAGCTGCTTGTCTGTGTGGAAGGTGTTCCTTACCCTGAGATGATGCCCCAGGACTGAGCAACCAGTGAGCTGTGGGTCACTGTGAGCGTGGTAGTTGAAGGGAAGTGCTGAGTAAAGGAGAACTTGTGCTGTGGCCTTCTCTTATTTGGACACCTTGAGCTGTGTTACAAATTTCTCTTCTGCTCTATTAAAAAGTTTGCAAATATGTAAAATTAGATCTCAGAGAAACTGCACCTGCTGCAGCTCTACCTCCACGAGCTACCTGGCCCTGTTGCTGACAGGCTGGAAAAGCTGCTGGTTACCATTAGTTTTCCTGGTCTAACTTGGGAGGCAGGGGGCAGGTTAGTACATGTGTATGTGCCCACATGAACTTGGGTGTTTGCTAAAGTTTAAAAATCCTGCTTTCATAAATCCGAACTTTAAATACAACAAATATTCTGCTGTGATTATGACAACTTTGGATAAGGCTGCCCAAACTTTAAATGCAATTTTCAATGTCTGAGGGTTGTACAGTCACTTTGTCCAAGCCCCGCCATTAGTCTGCAGCAAGATTTGCTCTGTTAAAAGTTCACTGCCATCCCATAAAAGGCTGAAATGGTCACCACATCATTTGTCACAAAACAATTTGTAAATGCCCTCCTGTCACAAACAACTAACTCTCTAGTAACACTTAGCATCCTAAGAGCAATATGTGAGAATGTTCTTATTAAAAGACACCACACCACCAGAAAAATAATATTTAAAAAATAAAGGGAGGTCTTAGGGAGAGCAATTAGTGAGCAAATAGTTAATGCTCCACTGCTACCTTGGGCCTGTGCTACCCTCCTTCTGCATGAGCCTACTTTTCCCACTGCTCACTGGATTTTCTGGAGCACCATTTTCTCCTGGCCCGATTATCCCTGAAACACTGTCATGTGCCACAGGCTCCTGCCTCTGTTCCTGGGCCTCACCTCTGTGCAAACATAGCAACATTTCATTAACTACACTACCGGGATCAAACACATCCCGTGAAAGATGGCAAAAGAGGATTTATCTCCTATAGAGATGAATTTGTACATAGGGGTGGTTTCAGGGTGATATCTGGTGGCATCCCAGCAGCTGGGCACACAAGTGTCCTGAGGTTTCACCTCCCGTTGGGCACACCTTGGATCCCAGCCATCTGCTTGCTGCAGCAGTGCCCAGAGCACTCAGCCCATGTCTGTATTCCAAGAAAACATCTGCTACATCCCAGCCTTTGCCAGAGCACAACCAGATTCACTCTTCCTCCCAAAACCAGGAAAGCCTAAAGGAAACTACATGTTAAATACAGCCCTTCGCAAAACCCCCTGTGTGATTCCTTCCAAATCTAAGTGCTAGGAGAGGAATAAGGCGGGAAAAGGAGTTCAGGGATGAAACCAGGGCCAACTGGGGCCAGAAAGGATGGAAAATTCACAACCACCACCTGTTAAAAGGTGACTGACACCCTTAACCCCACCACAGCATCAGGTTTCTATATCTCACACCCACCATACAAGGCAGGTGTTCAGGAACCAGAGGCGGATAAGGAATGTCCGTCACACCTCCTGTAGGGATCCAGCTTGCCAGCCCCTGGAGAGAGGAAATCAATCCACTGGGGTTTTGTTTTCCTTCACATACTGCTTGAAGTAAAATGCTACTGCATGGGTACAGTAATGAGCCTGTGGTGGATGCACAGCACTGTGGGCTAAAGGGAAAACACGTCATTAGGCGAGATGGATGCTCAGCAAAGACAAAAGCACCAGTGCGTGACTGGGAAATGTCCACTTCCAAGTCAGATCCAGACAGTGGGTGCGAAATCAAGTCAGATGCTGAGTAATGCGGCCGTCATTGCTCACATTGGCGGGACACTTACAGGCAGGACTCTGCCCTGGGGTCCAAGGGGGAGTTCTGGTGTCCTTTGACTTCAGAGGCATTTCTAGTTCTGGCAGCTCAAATCCAAGGTTGCTGCCAATAAAAACTTGGCACAGTGCAACAGTTGAAATCCATGGATTATCTTATGAGGCTGGAATCCCAGTGCCCACCCCGCCATTACACACGGGTGGGACCAGGACACACGGCACCAGCTGTGGGATGCCCCCAGCAAGGGTGCAGAGAAGGCACCTGGCATTTTCCAGTTACCCCCTCAGGATATGGGATGTACAAATGTATGGATGGGCAAGGGCTGCTGGGCAGTGCCATGCTTTGCTTCTGCAGAGAGTCCTGTGGGCGGATAAGGCTCCTCCAGCCCTGTGGGCTTCGGCCTCTGCTCCAGTGGAGAGCTTTGATTCAGCCCAAAACCAAATGGATCTTGTTGCCATCACTCAGCGCCACACTGAAGTCTGGACACTTAAAGCACCTTCTTCACCAACATCCATTAATGCTGTAGAGTCTGAATGGCTTAAGTGCAGCTGTATTTCCTGAGGGGAAATCGGACACATTTTCAGCTCTTGCACATGCAGAAGTTCCCCATTCATGCAGAGCTGCTGCTCCACAGGGACTACAAGAACTCTTAGTGAATGACTTTATTTGCCCCTTGTAACCCTGGGCAGACTGAGAGGCACAGGCCTCTGGATGTGAGTTGGGACAGCAAGGAAAACAGAGAGTGCCAGCTGATGGCCAAAGCTAAATGGGGCCCTAGGCATCACACCTCCAGCAGCACTGCACTAATCATCTCAACATCCCAGCAGTGCATGCAGCCAGGCCCTCCGAATAAGGTTAAACGTGATCCTAACTGGCTACAGATTTTTATAAACATATTTGCATGTCTGGACACAACACAACTCCAATCACTTCTCACATCATTGGGTTCAATGTTCACATCTTCAATGCACAACTGGTGCCAGATTCTTCTGCTTCTTAAGTTTAGTGTTAGAAAGGGAAGCAAAGGAGACTTGCTTATACATAAAAGCATACAGATAAAAAAGGTGCTCTTTAGTGCTAACATAGATTCAAATTATAATTTATGAATAGCTAAATGATGGGGGCATCACAAACATTACCAAGCCGAGGGGCTGTTCAGAATACAGAGCAAAGGTTAAGAAGTGCTCTGAAGTAATGTGCAAGGAGAAGAGAATCTGTTATTTTCCACTGTATGTAAGCACTACACATCTCCTGTGGTTCTTGACAGCTTAAGTGGTCTTGCAATGCAGTGAGATGCAGCTGGCTTCCTTATTAATAACTTCTCATTGCTAAGGACTGAGATAAGCTCCCCTCCACACCTTTTAACAGCTTACTGCACAGCAGTCGCACAAACCAAGTCCTGCCCTCCTGCTCGATCACAAGAAGTGTCTCAAGGACCCCTCTCACAGAGAACACCTGAGAGGTATCAAGAGATCTACACTGCACACCCCATAATTCAAGCAAGGTCAAACTCTTGCTATGCAAAACTGTAGCAGAGCCACTGGCAAACACAAAGTTGCATGTAAAAGCTTCAAAAAATGGATGTATCTAATTTGGGGTCTCCAGCTTCAGAGGCAAAACCCACCAGAATCCCTGAAGTAAAGAATCCCATAAGTATTCCCCATTACCACTGTCCCTGATAAACACAGTGGTGCATAAAAAAAGCCCAGTTCCAAACAATATCAAGGTTCCTTCACAGGATTTTAGCTGCATTGTCTCTGAAACGTGCTGCTGTAGATTTTAAAAAGGAGGTTTGCAAATCTGGGAGAAGAATGAGTTCCCAAATACCACAGGAACAACTGGAGTGTGCCAGCTCTTCACATAAAGCAGGCAAAGGAACAGGACTTCCCCATGTCTGGAGAGAAAAATGCAGAGTCGTCTGGTGCCACTGCATAACTGACTGAAATGGAAGAAGCAAAAATAACACGAGAAAACGACATTAAAACACACACTGAAGGGATACAGGAGCCACAGTGATAAGCAGGGGAGGACAAAGCTTCCTTGCACCAGAACCAGACTCTTTCTGCTGAGATGTCCGAGCAACTTCCATGCTCGAGAGCTTACGGGAAGGAGACGGGCTGAAAAAATCTGCAACAAAACCATCACTTCTTCAATTTCTTTTCTACTTGAAAGAACTGGACTTTAAATATAAGCCTGGTAAATAACTCTGATTGCATCAAATTTATTCATCCTTCCTCTTCTGTCTCATCCTTCCTCATCTGTCTGTGAGCAGAATTAGCTCACCAGTATTCACTATTTACCAACCCTTCAGGCCAGCCTGCTTTTCTCAGCCGCTGTGGCCTTGTTGAAAAGGAAATATTGCTGGTTTTCTTACTGGTTGCTCTGCAATGCTCTCAGTGATGCAGAGACTGATAGAGAACCTCAAGTTGGGTGTAACCCTGCAAAGCCTTTGCCAAAATATTACCACTAACGTTTCACAGCTCATGTTTTGAAAAAATTTTGGATGCATAAACAATGTTATCCTTTAATAGACAAGGCTCTAACACAGAAGTGGTCTGTGTTCACCAGCCCAAATGCACAGCAAGGTAATATCATGGTGTTTTTACCACCTGTAGTAGCTTTGCTACAGACAAGCAAAGAGCCATCAGCAATTACCAAAGAGCCACAGCTAATGAAAGTCAGTCACAGCCTTGCTAAAAACCCCAACTGCCTTCAAATTGGACACCTCAGCTAATCAAAATCTCTCTCATTCACAGAAAAGTTCTCCCCAGATACTACAAGTAATAGCAAAAGCTAGGTTTTACTTAGAGCTGATGCAGCCTGAATGGTCTTGATACAGATGTGAAAATGATAAACAGGACAGAAGGGCCCGCTGCAGAATGAACTACCACAGCATGTAAAAATGCACCTGCAGAGCAGCTAATGGAAACAGGCTGACTTTAGCTGAGAACCAGCTTTTTGGAGAAGTAAAGCTGGTTTTGGGCAGTCAGGTTCAGCAGTGAAGTTCAGCACTGCAAGATCAGCCCATTTGTTTACAAAGCCCTGCTGGTTACCTAAATAAATCACACAGCACTGGTTTTGCTCCCGCCTTGTGCACTAGAAAGGAATTAATAGAACATAACAATCACCAAATCTCCAGCCTGAAACTGGAATTTAAACCAGTCATGCTAAGTCTGAGACATTTTCATGATTTAGAGCCACGTGAGTAAATTGCCCATTTTCACAAGTTTTTGCAGTATTTTGACAAAGTACTTTGACTACCTAAAGCTGAGCTGAGAAAAACACGATGGATGTTTGTTCCACCTGGCAAACCACAAACTCTCCCACTTTGCTGTCATCATTTCTGTCTTTCAACAAAAGCTTCTGATACTCAGATACATAATCCAGACAACATCTTCAAATTAGATATTTGGTCCCAAGTACACTGAAGTCAAAGTCTGAGCTTTATGTCCCTGAGCATCAACTTCTCAGCCACCTCTTAATGACAGCAATAACCTTTCCTCTGACCACAGCAAATCCTTTTCCCCCCACTCACTATAACTCTGAGTACTGCTACAAAGACCTTGATCTTAGTCTACTAACAAGCAGCTACTTCTTTCCCCTCAAGTCCTCTACAGCCTGTCTTTACTGCCAGGATTCAGCCTCGCTAGACTTCCAGATCTGTTTGCTCTTCCTCTCAAATTGGCCTTTTTTCATTTGGCAGAAGTTTGCTCCTTGCACAGAATCACTTCATTTTGTTCTTTCAACTTTTTTTCCAGAGTACTCCTCTGCTGGGATGTCATTAGAGATAAATGCAAGATAGTGAAATGCGTAACTACAGGAAAGGAGTCCAACACCATTTTCTGTACAAGTTACCTAAAAAATTCATTTTGGAAGCTATTAAACACCTCCCAGTGTAACATCATGTTGGTAAACAGCACTTTCACAATTATTTCCCTTACGAGAGGATTGGTTATTGAGCTGTTTTTCCCAGTTTTACAAACTCTGTGTCTACAGTCCAGATAAACTCCATTCCATTACAGACAAAGGTGTGTGTGCATGGATTTTAGGACCTGTTCCGCAATGTGCTCCTGGGGGAAGGGCAGGGGGTTCTTATACAGTATCTTATCAGTGGTGCACTGGTATTTGCCCACTGATACCACACCAAAACCCATGATGGAGAAGTCTTCTTGAACACGAACACTGCTAGCAGCAAACCGGAGTTGTTCCTGGCAGGATTGACTGGAGGAGGCCTTATTGCTCCACGGGACGGGACAGTGACAGAGTAGCGGTGCCAAAGGAAGGACCCACTGACATCAGAAGTCTTGGACTGCAGGTGGCCCAATGAGACTTTGCCATCAAATATCAGATGCTTCCATGTGCAGTTGCAGGTCTCAAATGCTGGTCACAGAGACAAATATTCCCTAGGTCAGAGACATCCATGAAAATGAGGGACTCAGCAGTACCAAACCCCCAGGAGTCACACACAGACCTGTGGTACATTTAAATCAGAAAGGGCATCAGGGCATCCACAAACACCGGCTCATGTTTACTTTACACCATGCATTTATGGATTTAGTTCCAGTGGAAGCTGTCACCAATTCCTGACAACATCCTGAGCAGCTACTTAGAGTACATGAGCACTTATCAATGCACCCACAAGCCCTCAGCACACTGGGACAACTTCAAATCAGAAACCAGAATTTAAGTCCACATTTGCTGAAACAGTGTAAATATAATTGGGATTTCATTCTTTTGTTTTGATTTTTCTTAAGATACCAGAACACAGAGCATGAAAAAGCTCTGCTACTTAGCAAGCAAGCCTGCAGTTACAGGTTTGAGCTTAGTTCTGAACTTCTGGGATGAAATTCTATTTTTTTCAGTACTGTGTTCAGCACAAAAGGAATATGTACTTGTAGTGTTTATAAGACTGTCAGCAAAAATAAGGTTATATTAATTACGTATATCAAATGAGAGTTCATGTTCACACACGGAGATGGGAAAAGCTCCCTATGGATACCTGAACAAAGCATTGCATACATGCCATGCATTCTTATTTTTTATTAGGTATTATACAATTTCACCTGGAGTATTGTATCCTGTGTCCCCATGTTCCAAGTAAGCCGTAGATTCCTGTTGAGAGAGACTGACATGAAAAACAACCATTGCTGTTGCCTGAATGTTCACAGGTTAGATAGCCCTCTTCTATCGACAGATGTTCTCAGAAGATGGAGATTTTAGATTAAATCTGTTGTATTTTAACGACAAAAAAAATCAAATATTTTAAGAATTATAATTTCTGTGTCTGTAGCAGCTCTGATATGTCAGTTATTCAGTCAATTTTCTACTCCAGTTTTCCACAGACATATTTTGTAAGTAAAGATAATCTTTGTTTTCATTTACCTATTATGCAGTGGTTGTTTATTTTTAAGCTGTTCTGGTCCTGCTTATTAAATACACTAAATGTATTATTTAATGTATTAAATTAAATACATTTAGTTTAATAAGATGAGCAATAGTACTTGTAAATCAGAACATCTGGAAATGCCTGCAATCTGCCAGACACTCTTGTGCAAGAGTAATCGCTCCAAATAAATGTTATTTGCAATGCTCTTTAATATTATGCCAGATAAAGTGATTATAAAAATGCAAAAAGCCTAAAAGGATGGGAGTAACATCAAATCCCTGAAATCATCACCAAGTGTCCGTATTTTCTGAAGTTCACGTATGAATCACAAGCAAACTACTGTCCTGGCAGGACTCAAAGGTCCCAGAAGGGAACATGCACGATGTTCACAGGGGGAAAAAAAGGAAAGAAAAAAATGGAGCAAAACCTACAGATTATCATGCTCTATGGACAACTTCATGGTCCAAGGGAGTGTTCACAGATTAGCTGAGACAGTTAAGGGTGACACTTTTGAACTAAACTGCTTTCATTAACAAATGCAGGGTTGGAACAGACTTCGAAAGAACATCAGCATGATCTTATTTATCATTAGGCCAATACCAATATTTCCTTTCATTAGGGCATAAGTTATAAGGTTATAAGGAGGAACTAATGGCAAGTATCTATACTCTCTCACTCTTCACTATTTAATGATGTGATTTTGCTACAAACTAGGCAAGCTGTTTTTAAATGATCTTGTATTAACCTAAAGTAGTGTTTCAGAGAGATCATCTTTGTCACTGAGATATAAGTTTAAATTTTAGCTTTGGTTTCAAAACTGGGTTAAAAGGCAAACTAGTACTGTGATCAAAATGCTCTAACAGCAACTACAATTATCTACTTAAACATTGCTTCTGAAACTAAAGACACCCAAAACAACAAACTGCTGGTTGGGAAACTCTGTTGAGCAGCGGGAATGAATATTTTTCACAATTTTATACACAGAAAGCGGCAAATGCTACAAACCTTATCTTTTACAACTACTGGGGTGGTTTTTCTGACTCTCATCAACAGAGACCAATAGCAAGAGAAACCAATAATTGAATGACAGAGCTCACAGAAGTGAAAGGAAAAATTTCAGAGGGGTGACTGAGGCATTCTCCCCTCTCACTCCAAGCCACTGAGAAAGCTGAAATTACCCCAGCAGAAGAGGGACTGAAGTAAAATACTGGGGCCATTGGCAGTTGCTCTGCAGCACCAGGAAGCCGGGAAATGAGTGTTTTTGCCTCTCCATTAATTATGAAATGGCAAGGTTTTACTGGCTGCCCAAAGAAGACTCCAACAGACAGCTGTGATACACGACTTAGTAAATGGAAATACATCAGATCCGTTTACAGTGAAGTAATGTCTCCAAAATGACTGTCCCTGCTCTACTGTCTTACAGCAAGAGTCTTCCAAAATCACCTCAGGTTCCTGCTACAAACTCAGCTTCACTGCACTCTTACAGCAATGCAGACTGAGAGGGCAGCCAGGGAGGGACACAGGGAAGGAACTCTGGCCACTGAGATCCTTCTCCCACCTTGTTCAAAAATGCATCCAACTCCCTCTTAAAACTCATTTGGTCAGCAGGCTGTTCCCATGCCTCAGTGGTGCTTAAGAACCTTCTAATTTCCTGCAATCTTTCTTACAAAGTGCTTAAAATTATTGGACTTTGGCTGCTGTTGCTAAAAGTTTTATTAAACTAAAGGTTCAAATAATTCTCTTTCTCTGGGTCCCTCAGATCATTATTGCCTGGAGGTACTTATGCACAGAAATCAAAGCCGTTCTTTGCTAGAATTAACAAACTATACTCCTCTGTGCTTTCCTCTTGCATCTTTCCATTACTTTATTTATTATTGCAGCCTCTTCTCATTTGTCTTACTTTCAGTACTCTGTGCTCAGGCAGCCAAAGCTGCTCACAGTATCCTGTATCAGTCTAAAAAATATTAATCAAGCCCCATGGTCTGCTTTCCCTGAATCCAGGCCCCTGAATTTCCGAACTGTGCTGGTCTAAATGTCACCAGGAGAGTTTCAACAGCTTGTCACAAGAATGGGGCAGTTTTATCTGGCCACACAGTGAAGTTCACTGAGTAACCCGAGCCCTCAGGAGCAGAGCACCAGGGCGTTGCCATTGAGGTAACGCAGAGTCACCAGCCCCAGCCGGAGCCCTGGAACAGAATGTTATGAATATAACATCACCCCGAAAATGGTGCCAAACTTCTGCAATCCTTGCAAATTCCACAGCCATCTCCCCCACCCCCCAGGATTCCCAAAGACAAAAACACTTAAGCCTATCTGCTGGCAGGGAGGGCTGTTCCCGGCCCCTCCATGAGTGAGTATTCCAGGCAGTGCCTGCTGCCCACGGCCTGGTAGCTGCTCACTGACGCCAAATCCTCCTTCTGCTCTCACGTCCTGTGTCTGCAGCCCAGCCCATTCCCATCAACGCCCCGCTGGCCAAACAAACCAGCACATCGTCTCCACCAACACTGAGGGACTTATTGAGCACCCAGAGCCTCTCAGTCTCTGCTTACGCCTTCCAGCATCTCCTTGACCTTCACTGCCCAGGTTCAACTTGCCTCCTGCTAAGTTCTCATTAATGCCATATTTAAAATTCACCTGAACCGGCCCCACTTCTCACTGGATCTAATAATGCAGCTGGTTAAAACACAAGGCCACCCCCAGCACCCTCTAGTCACCTGTATTTCAGTAAACGAGGTGAAGCAGGAGGACTCGTCCCATATGGACACCACCTACAAACCAGGATAACAGGGCCAGTCTGCCCTTCATGTTTGCCACATCAGGAATACTGGAAAGAAACACCACAACCATCTCAGCAAAGCCTCAAGACAATATTCAGGATTTGTACATATTCTGAAACCCCTGTGAAACTCCTGGTAATTTAAAAGCATCCTAAGGTTTAAAATTTATTATACACAACTGGGAAAAAAAAAGCTTGGATGTTTTGTGGCTTTTCACTTAGAGGTAATAGGCTGGAATACATTCCAATAACATCTATTATTTTATGTATATATTTTACTGACGTAAATAACTAATTTAGGAAATTTTCCTAGTTAAATGATCCTTTCTTAGGATCATTTAAGTAACTACTTGTTGCAAGGTCCTAAAGGAATTATTTATCATCACATTTATAAAGTACTTCAAGTAACTGAGTTTTTCTATTTGGTCTTCACTCTGGGCAAAATAGGCACAATCAATATTCAAGCTTCATCCGAACTTCACATAAGCTTGGAAAAATATCCTGTATTATCTCTGTTCTATTTCAGAAATAAACCCCTTTAAGGTAGCCTATGCTCACAGCTCTAGTATTTTTATATAAAAATCACTGTAACGCATTAAAAGTAAGCATCAAGTGGATTTGGAATTTAAATACTTATGTCTGATATCTGAAACACTTTGCTTATAAAACTAATTTTACTCAAGCCAAAGTCACAAATGTATCTTTCTCTAGACTAAATGGACCTAAAAAATATTCATAGAAACAGATGAGAGTATGTAGCACATTAACCCAACTGAAAAGGTCAAACATGCCCAAAAAACAAAGAGAAGCACCCAATCTCTATTTATAATTTAGATCTTTCTAGTTTAAACTCATCTCATACCTTCACACGAAAACAGGTTTATTAAGATACAGTGTCTTCACAGGAACTCGTTATCTGCAAACAAAAGTTGCATCTTTTTGGGCATTCTGAAATTAATTTCCTAGAATTTGACAGACAGCCTGCAGTCCCACTGCTTTAGCTTCTCCATCCTTACACCTTTTCCAGCAATTCTTCCTCTAGTAGATGTCAATTTTATGGATTCTAAGGATCATTTTGAAAATGTGGTCTTCATATCACAGTTACATCAAGCTACTTTAATGTAAAAGTTAAGCTAAACACTTAGAAGGACTTGCTGTTCTCCTGAACACACTGGTGAGTTTGGAGCATATCCTTAATTGAAATGCATGATATATCCTTAGATACTCTTGAAGAATTAAGGAAAAAAAAGATTCATTAAAACATCAAGAGATCTGAATTTCCACTGAGCTTGGCATAAAAGGCTGAGCAAGACACTTCCCTTTCCAGCTCCTTTTCCTTTCAGTGTATTCAGGACAACCCAGAACCCGTGATCAGGTACCAGGAGAGGACCATTGCAGGATCTTTCTTTGGGCTGTTCTTCCTCATGTGGCCCCCACACTGATCTGAGAGTTCATTTTCACTGCTATTTCACATCACTGTGTAGTCCCTAAGCTCCTGGGGGATTGGCTTTGGCACACCGTTACACTGAGCTTTCCCATAAATTGTGTCTGTCCATCCTGCTCATTTCTCACATCCTACATTTAACAACAGCAAGAATTGGGCTGAATCATTTACTGAAGCACAGGCAGAGCAGGGGCTCTAATGTTCATAGTCAGTATTTTGGCACATGCACCTCCACTCCATGCTCAAGGTTTTCACTCCTCAGCAGAAAAGGAAGCACTTAGCAATGCCATTTTGTTACTGACAGGATTTCTGGAAGGCCATGCTTTTAAGCAGCACTTATTGTATATTATTATAGTTATGCAAATTCTTTTCTTTACAGCCTTTATGACATTTGTTTCTCAAGCACAGCACCCATAAACACAGGATAAATGATGTTTTCTTGTAAGAATGTGCTTACGTCAACCCATATTCTTTACCAGCATCCCAAGGATTTTCTCTTATTTTCTGAAAACTAACTGTGAGCAAAGGATGTTGCCAATTCCCTGAGCTCAATCTTTCAGGAATAGAATTGTCTTAAGGGTGGTGCATTATTTATAATTTTAATCTTCAAACCAACTGCTTTGGTCACAAAAACATATGACTCATTCTGAAGTGAATAAAAGAAGGCTGCCTGTAAGAAGTCACATCCTCCAGATACATCTCTGATGATGTACTGAAATAAGATTGTTAGGTGCAGAGGGAAAGGACTTTTTCTTGTTTGGTCTGAAAAGCACTTTCCTTTTCCTTTGGAAGAAGAGAAGCTCGTAAGGATGACCTGCTACTTCCCTTAAACACCTTCTCCTGACATGTCCCTTACAAATGCATCTCCCTCCTCATGTCAGAATCTAACACCCAAAGCCTGTTCCAATCTTTTGGGATAAGAAAAAAAAAAAAAAATAGAGAGATTCCTCCCACTGTTTATGCTGAAAAGGGAATCTTCACAGTCCAGCCAAGGGAAATAGTCTTTCTTCAAGCTAAGCTTTTATTGCAGGCAGGTATTTTCTATAAACCTGTCAGCCCATCAGAGAGTGATGCAAACTGCTTGATTCTCTACTGGAGAGATTTTCTTTTCCTTGCAGTCCTCATTACAGGTCAGAGTCCCTCAGAAAGTTGAGTTAAAGAGCCACCAGCACAGAGAACACTGTGACAGAAACAGAGCAGACCGTGTTTGGTGACACCAACTCATTCTCAGGTGTCAGTTACAGAAAATACAGAAAATACTGTTGCCAGACTTTGGTGTTCCTTTTCCCTTGACAGTGATGCCAACCAAGGCACAAAAGCCTGTCAGATGCACCTGCCCTCCCATGCTGTGCCTTGGGGAGGAGAAAGGTGTCTTTTCCTGTTGCTGACTGGTGATTAAATGTGCCCCAGAGCACAGCAGTTGATAGCCCACATTCTTCTAGACATGCATCATGTTCATATATTCTCTAAGGGGGTGAGTGAGCTGGGATGGAGACATGCTTCTGTTTTCTCTTTCTGGGAACATTATAAAGAGTTTGTTCCCTGGCTGTTATTAAGGCTACAGCTTATGATGGGTTTAGTCTAAGCCCTGGTAGGATAAGTAATACCAATAACAGAAATCAATAAAATGGGTTTCTGACACTGTAGTTTCCTAAATGTTAAACCAGAATATAACATAGCCATCTATGCAGTAAAAAATACTATTACATATTTAAATATCACATATTTACAGCCAAAGGTTGACATCAGTACAAATTATAGGTCTGTAAAGTGCACCAGAAAACCAGCCCTGGGACTTCAGACTCTAAACACGAAGGCAATCCCCAGTTAAAACTGAGACATGTCAACGGCTGAAAACCTATACCACAGAGGGCTCCAAATTTCATAATCCTAGTTTATAGCCTCTAACCCTGATCTTAAGTATCAGATTAGCTTTCTCCTAACTCTAATCCTATCCCTGCAATCCCCAGATAATGTATATATTGCTGTGCTGAATTGTTAAATCCAATCTTCCTTATAGGCAGAGATGAGTCCCTCTATAAAAGTAAAATACATGGCTGTGGGTTATGTCTGCTGACATTTTTTGGGCTGTAGAAGACTACTGACTCCAGCCCACATCCTTAGGCTAACCTCAATAATAAGGGCAATCCCTTCAGTAACATGCAAAGCAACTGAAACACACAAATCTCTGAAAATATAGACTGAAACTGAAATATATAAATTGAAAGATAATGAAATACACTGAAATGCTATTACTAAGCATATACTGAATGTTGGCCATAAATCTTAAAATTGTGAAGACCCCAAATTGAGTTTTACTGTGGAGATCAATGCCTATGATAACGCAGAAGGTAAGACCTTTGTCAGTCCTCAGCCCTCCTTTTAACCTCTTGGTGCCAGAGCTCCAACACCAGAAGCCCTGACTGTGAGCCCAAAAAAATGCTTAGTAATATCAGTATATATTGATCCATCCCTACAGTAAATGAGAGCAGAAGGGCCTTGCCAGGCACCTCCCTAAAACTGAACACCACAAAGTTGAATCACTGACTTATAATCTATGAAATTAATTTGAAGTCTAGAAGGGGGATGAATCATTTAAACAGAAAAGCTGCCAGCCCTTTTTTAACTCCTCGGGCTTTTAAAATCCACAGAGACTCATCTTTCCAAAGCTTGACCTTGACCCCAACCTCCAGTGTAGTCACCCCTCAGGAAGGATATGGGGACTAGTTCAGATCCCCAGCCCTAACAGCTGTGAGTGCTGGCAGCCCATGCTGTGAAGGAGAACTGGTTAGGAGAGGTAAGGAACTCCCTGCCAGAAGGGAGCTCCTTCCACCCATGCTGGTGCCCTTGAGAAACAGGTAATTACATGGACTTTCAGTTTTAGATTTCTAAAACCTAATACTCAGTTCTAACCCCAGACTTAATTATAGGCAAACAAAAGCCAATGTCTAGAAATTTCCTGATATATCATGAAGATATTTGGATACCAACTACAGCTTGGGGTTTTTTTAAAATTTTATTTTCCCCTCATCAGATCAGGTCAAGAATTTTGCCTTTGCTGCAGATCATTCCCACTTCAGACCAGCACTGCACAACCTCTGATATAACATAGCCTTGCTGAATAATTTACCTATTTGCCATCATTTCATTTGTAGACAGAAAATTCCTGTTATATTTGAAGTACAAACTCAGAGCTGCTGAGCCTCAGTGCCCTGCTTGGAGCTGCTGCAATCATGCTGTGCTTGCGCAACTCTTGCAGGAGGTCTGAGAAGAAAATTGATTTTTTAGAGGCAGAGTTCACGTTGAAAGCATTTAAAAGAGAATACAGCAGTTTCAAAGGTCATTGAAACTGAAGGGGAAATGAACATTTTCTCGTGTTTTAAATACCTTTACCTCTGCCAAAGAAAAGGTGATTTATCATGCTGAGACAATTCACTCTGCCAAACACCCAGGCAACCCTTGTTCACTGTAGGTGTCTTTTAAACAACAGAATCTGATTAGACAGAAGGACTGAACATTTCAGAGGAATAATTCAGATTATTGTAAAACTATTTTTCAGTAAGAAAGAAAGCAGGTTCCACAAGCCTCTGGCAGCTTCAACCAAAGCTTTCTCCACTACCATTAATATACAGTATTCAATACTGCCAGGAGAGTTCTTTGTACAGCAGCTTGTTATTTGACCTTTGAGACCTTCCTGTTGAATGTACATCAGAAGTTACTATTCAGTTCTCACTCTCTCTGAAGCCAAGCAACAGCAAAAAAGTTCAGAAAAACTTCTTCTCAGAGCAGTATACAATAAAATCTAGTTATCACTCTTCTGTACAATTATGCTGATCCAGGAAGATTTCCCCCCTTGCATATACTCATTCAAACAGATAATTTTTGCTTGAGTACATTAGAAGTGAAAGCTTTGAAAATGTGTTAAAAGAATTATTTATAGTAGCCTGAGAGTGATGTCTAAGAAAGATGATTCTTCATGTTACAAGAAAATTACTTCATACCAAGTCTGAAAAGCCCCGTCTGACACCTTTTCACTGCTCTTTTGCCTGAGGGTGTTATTTGTCAGCCATATGAAAAGTGGTGACACTTTCTGGGAACCTCTATTAACTGTCCTAAAGAGGTAATGACATAACTAAACTGAAAGAATTGTCTGCATCTTTCATTCCCAAGATCCCCAGGAGCCAGTGCTAATTCAGCTCCTACTGTTGAACTGAAAATTCTGGTTTAACTGATAAACATAATTTCTTACATTACAGACAGACATATATAACTTCTTGCTCTCCTACATTTATCTTTCTCATGTCAATTTTCTTAATTCTTCTTATCCTGGGCCATTCTTCACATCAATCAAATGTTGCTTGACTTTTTTTCTTCCTATAGGTAAATCTCTTGTTTTCTTGCAGTTATGATTCAGTAGAATTAGTCCATACACTATATGAATAAAAAAGAACAAACAAAATGGAATATGTTTCATTTTGTGAGACATTTTTTATGAAACAGTACTCACTTTTATCAGCTTTCTATATTCAAAGCTATAACATTTCACTGGGTCCAGGCTCAGAGAGGAATAATTCCTGTAGGGGGAAAGAAAGAGAAGTTGAACATTTCTTATTTAATGAGGTCTGTTCTGCCAGACATTCCCCAGAAGATTTTTCCCAGTAATTTTCTGCCACTAAAAGTCTGCCCTGTTGTATGAATCAGAGCATAGGTTCCACATAAAATGAGATTCCAGTCTAGCTCAAGTAAATCCATGCTCTAGCTTTGGGATAAAAACCTTTAAAATTATTTTAGGGAAACTTGTGAGGACCCACTGAGAAATACTATGACAGCTATAAAGTGATGTTCTTACAGCCAAGGCTCCAGAGAAGTCCAGTTACATCCATAGATGTAACCAGCCAACAAATCTGCTTCTCCTCCTCCTGCTCTTCGAGATGTTCAGAAATGTCTGCAGCTATACTGAGTTTAAAGGCTCTTCTGGAATAAAAAGATTTCTGATACTGAGACGGGTAGTACTATAAAAATAACACAAACCTGCTGGTTCTATCCCTCTTCCACCTATCATTATGGGCTGGGCTGATATCTCTGTGAGGACAAATATAATTTCTAAGTCACATTTTCCTCTCTACTTCTTACTTTTAAAAAACTTTCTTACCTTTTTCAGAATTGGAAATACAATAAATCTATATTTACATCAGCTGGATGATACACGTGAGCATTTTGAGCCTTGGTACTGCAGAATTCATTGCAGTACTACTGCTACTCATAAACCACGGAAAAGCAAGGGTGTTAATATTCCTCTGTCTTAAAAGCCAGAGGTGCTCTTTCAAATTAACTTTTTTTGCTTTTTTTTCTTTTTTTTTCACAATCAGATAAAATATGCCAGTGAAAGGTAGCCAGTTGTGCACAGAAGAAAGTGACAGACTGTAGAAGGCAAGACAAGGAAGCACATTTGATCAATTATCAGTTGTCCCAGAATTGTAATCCCAGGCCCTTCCCACGTGAAGGCTTCTACCTCCTTTACACCATTCTCCTTCCTTGCCCTCTCAAGACCACAACCCTGAAAGTCTGTCAGTCCTTCCTGAAGGACCAAAAGCTTTCTGTTATTCTTCATCATTTTTCTTACTAACTCCAGTGAGACATCCAGCACTGTCATTTAACTTGCAATTACATTCTTTCTATGATTCCTTTATGTTAAAAGTGAAATAAGGGTTCACTAATCAGTGAATATTTAACAGGCCAGCACTACTCCAAATACTTCTTCCCTTTCCTCTTGCTCAGCTCAGTTTCTCTGCATCACTTCTGCTGGGATCCCCCAGCAGCTCTTCTGGAGTCCTCACAGGGACTCAGAGCACCCAAGGTAACTTAGTGTTCGTCTGAAAATCACAAGATATTTTGAGGATCCTGATGGGTTTACAAAGGGGATCAATGATGGGACTGAAAAAGCAGTAAGGCTTCTGTCAGACCAGGCCCAGATCATCCCAACAACTATTGTCTGGGATTTCACTGGCTTATATTTTCCATGTGATCCCAGTGGATACCATCACATCCCCAAACCACTATCATAAATATGACTGACTGAGGAGCTTGTGGAAAAGCCAAGGCCTGAAAAGGCACCCCTCAGGTCACAGGCATCAGCATAAGCAATCTGTTCATCCAGAAATAAAAAATAACAGCAATAGTGCTGTAACTGGGATCATCTCAGCACATAGGCAAAGCAGGGTTTGTAAAGAAAGGCTTTTCTTTTTTTTACCTCTTTTTTTAAAAAAATGCAATCTACTAGTTAAGTTGGAAGTACAGGCAGGATTTTGGATGCACATGCCAAGGTTTGATGAAGGGTTTACGTTGCCTGAAAGCCTTGCCAAATTAAATGACTGCCCCGTTGTTATCTAAGTGAAGCAATGAAAATCAGATAAAAATTAAGGTTGTCTCTTCTTGATTGGAGTGACTAACGACAATATTAAGTCCCATGTGCTGCTTTAAGACAAATTAAAATGCTGGTGAAGCCATGCATCCTTATTTACACATCAGGAACTTAATGAGTCTTGTTTCCCTAAAGGCAGCTGAAATCAAAAGAAGGAAATACAACATTTTGTACTTCCCCTATGTTATAGCTGTGTTTGGGATGGAGCTCTCCCTCCCCTGCCCATGTAGCTGCCTGCTCATCTCCGGGCCCTTCTCCCTGGCACTCCAACCCCAGCACAGCAGCAGGAGCACGCTCTGCCCAGCATGTGTGCCCTGAGCGCTTTTCTTGCCACCTCCCAGAATCCATAACAATAATTTAAAGCAGGATTTCAAAATCCATGCCTAAAAACAAAGGGAAAACCAGCAAAAGCTGGTCAGGATCAGCCCCCACCTGAGTGTTGTCTGACCACCCATCAATGCCAAAGTGACACTACAGCTTAAAGGTGTCTTAAGTGCTCTTCACAGCCTGTTGATTCACTTATGAAATTCTTTTCACTCAAACTTTGCAACCCTTTGTGACCTCTAACAACCCAAAACTTTAATTCAGAAGAGAAATGAAACAATGCAGTCCTACCAAAAGGACATCCAGAACACAATATAGCAGCCAGTCACTACTACCCACATTTCAAGTGTGTATGTACCTAATTGTCCTGGTATGACTCAGTTGAGCCCTGGCACATTAATAGAAAAATGATAATAATTTTGATCTGTTTCCTTTTATTGAGTCATATATATATACACACACACACACACACACATACGTCCATATATTCACCTCAGGGAGCCAGCCAATATTAACTGGGACTCACAGCTGCACCAGCTGTGAATTGATGGAAAAGACAACAAATCTCCTCCATATCATGGATCTCAAAGTAAGGATACAGTCAATAATTTAGTCTTAGATGTTTTGCTTGATCAAATTATAAATTAAGTAAGTTATAAGTATGTCACTTCTTTTCTAGGAAACCTCTCATCATGTTGATCCTATTTGGCTACTCTAACAAGTACTTCTTCCCCAGACTTTAAATAATCATAGACAGGCACCATTCTACTGGAGCCAGGGTTTCTTTATCAAGCTTATAGTCCACTAAAGACAGCCCTCAAACTCTTATTGTAAGACATGTAATGTACATTTCCTTCTGTGTATGAGCTTGAATAAACACCATAAAAACTCAGTCTCTCCTTTTCCACAAAGCAGAGTAATAGTTACTCCATTTAACTGGAGTAAATAGCTATTCCATCTGCACACAATGCAGAAAGACTGGATGAAAATCTCTCTATTGTGATAATACAGAAATTAGAAATTCTAGCTAAAAATACTAAAGCTGTACAGTCAATGAACCAAGTGAGGGAAACATTCAAACACATGTTTAAACTCACTCCTGTTCTGCATTATTTTCCTTAAGAGACCCATTCTCATTTGAAGTCATTTCCTCAACTGAGATCAATGTGTACTACACCATATTTATTATTTTGGGTTAACAGAACTGCTTTGGGACTCAAGTAATATCATAAAAGAGAAGTATTAAAGTTCCCTGGCCTTTAGGATAATTTCTGAATAAAAAATCCCTCCCAAACCGAAGAGTCAGGACTATTAAAAGTTTCAGTTAAAACCTCCTTTAGCTCTGAGAGTTACAAATGACCATTTCTAGTATCCTGAATCTGGAACCAATGAATACAAAGACCATTAAAACAATTAAAGGTTCTTTCATTCATTTTGGATGTCTTACATATCACATGTTCTATAACTTTGAGATTTGACACAATTCTTTGATTTCCAGCCAATGCCTTGGCAGCATTTCCATTCAGTTCAGGGAAAAGTACAAAATACTCAGTGCAAGTGGTGAATTACTTATGTCTGTGCAAATTAGCTCACAACTTTTTGGAGAAGATACACCATCAGTAGCAGATAAAACTGCATAATTTCAGGCTACTGTCACCTAAGCTCCATTTGACAGGAAAGAAAATATACTCAGCATTTGCCTATGATGATTTTTTATTGCTCTGCAATACTCTCTAATGCATCCCAGCTGCATTGAGGACAATTTGTTCATTTCTCTCAGTAATCAAAATGTGTTTTGACTAGTAAGTCCCTGTTTAGTTTTTCTGTAAACGTTTTTCTTAATGGGAGTATTTTCCAGATGTTGTGTTAGTCTAGTCATCCGGGCCCTCTTCCAAGCCCTGTGGAAAGTTTGCTGTCATGAGCTGTCATCGGTGGTGTGTTTAACAAGCTGCCTAATTACCTGACCCCAGCACAGTTCCACAGCAATATATAAGGATTCTGGAACAGCCCTGGGAGAAGGCACACTCTCTGCTAGGTAAGTGCTACACCTGTCTCTACCCAGAGCTCTTCTTCAAAAGGAAAACAAGGAACTGGGACAGAAAATCCAAAGTTTTCCTTTTGAAAGAAGACTTACTTTTAGCCTACGTTTCCATTTGACATATTTCAATGCTAGGTTATGGTTTATAAAATTATGTTGTGAATAACTAATGTTCTGTTAGTATTTGGCTTTATTATAGATTTTTATTTATTTTTTATTATAACTTTAAACATTGTTGTGCTGAAGTGTACCCATGTTAGAAGACGACTGTGACTGTTGTCTTCATGTAATAGAATTCTGCAAAAAATTATTTCTATTACTTTTTAATAAGGAATTTCTATAGTCTTACTGCAATATTTAACAGCTATTTGACTAATAATCAAGAGGGAATTTATGGAGTAATTCTAAATTAGCAATTTGTCCTTGAACTGTTTTATTTTTTATTTTATGTTTTTATCAAACTAGTCTTATATATCAAGATATGCAATGCATTTTTAAAATTATGAATTAATTGAATTGCAGATAGTGATGTGAGATTATTTCTTTTTAGGAATGATGTTGTACCTGAAAGTTATGATCATATGGAATGTACTTTGCTTATCCCTGGTGGTCCTTTCACTGTCCTTGATTCCAGAAGTGTCTTCTCAAGGTACTGTAACACAAAGCTGAAAGGGAGGGTGTCTAGGAGTGTGTCTGACACACATTAAGAATGTTTCAAATGCATCTTCATAAAAATATTAAGTTCTAGAACTTTATTCAGACAGGAAATGTGATTCAGTCTTATCACTGAATATTTTCATAAATAAATTTTGGTGTAGGATGGTCCTCTTTTTTTGAGAAATAACATAAAAATATGAACATAATGCAAAACGTGTATGAACCTACTACTTTTTCTGTAGACATAGTCTACAGAGCCTCTCGCCCTCATACTGATGTATTTAGCCCTAGTGATTTGCAGTTTGATTTAGGAAGAATCTAACATGACAATATCCACAAAGGTTGGTTAGAAATATTTCAGTAAGTTCAGGGAAAGGAATGTCTCTACCTTGCTAAGTGATTTGCCATTAAATGCACCATTATTACACCACTGAGCCAAATTTGGGGAATTATTCGTCTAACGATACAGATTTGTACTTACTCTCCGAGTTCTATAATTGATTCCTAACTAAAGTAGCACTGTTATGGTGAAGCAGAACATGCCATCTGGCAAATCCTGTGCTATTGCAGTTCTCTGGTAGCTCCCAAATTTTCAGGGGGATAACACTGGGTATTACTTGCTGGTAGAAAATGATTTGTTACTATTTGATAGCAGAAGGCACAATGATGTGTATTCAAGCAGCTCCTCAGGGCACACCTCATGCCAGAGGTGACCTTACACTGACCCCTTGATAACTGATGCCTTCCCACCAGTTTCAGCAAAAATCAAGACTTTTGCCAACAGCAACCAGGACCATTCAGGCATTTTCCTTACTACAAGTAACTCTGTAACTTACAAGTCATAAACTTAAAAGAAACAAATGAATGAAGAGGTATAACTTGGACTATTAACTATATTAACTTTATAACTATTGGACTTAATTTCTTTCCATAAAGGAAGAAGGGTTCAATATATTGGGCATATATCCATGAAGGAAGATGTCTATCTTGTCTTTTCAACTGCTGTATTAACAGCCCAGTAACTCAAGTCCATTAATGTCTCCAGTTATCCCTTAGTTCCACTTTTCTGTTTGTAGCAAAGTGGTAACAAGCATTACAAGTACTTGCTGAAAATCACAGTATATGTAACAGATGTAATGTTTGTTATCCCATGGTCTTCCTTCACACACACACACACACGTGGAGTGTGTGCTGTTAGAAATTGTCTTTGGTGTTGTGTTGTGTTACATGTTATTTCCTTGTTGTCCCTCAGTGTTTCAGCTGATTATGTGTTTGAGCTTGCTGATTGTTCAGCTTCTTTGTTTGTATTTAGGGACGCTTCACTTGTGGTCCTGCATGTTTCATTTCCAGAAGAAGCTGTTAGCTGGTTGTGTTAGCAGAGATTTCACAGAGGAAGGGGAGGGTTGCAGGGTGAATATCTGATCTGGCAGCAGAAGGTAGCAAGGCACTGCTGAGCTGGAATGCTCGCAGGTTAAAGCAAAACACCTCCTGATGTCTTGCATTACCACCTGTTATCTGCACCATTTTTTATTATCCAGCATTTCCCAGCAGTCTGGCAGTAAAGCCATCATGGGATGAGCTTTTCTGTTAGTCTGCTAGTAAGTAATCTCCTAATTAACAAACTGTGTTTTGTAGGAGTTGCAGGGCTAGATCCCAACTGTTCTTAACCTTAGAGCTGATACCAAACTCATCCCTCATATCAGGGAAAAAATTATAGTGTAGGGAGTAGGCAGACTTTGAAACTTCCAATAAAAATGGCTTCAGGGAGCTGTATTTATTATAACAGTGCTCTCCAGTTTGCAAGCAAACCTATTAGACGGGTTATTAGGAACAGCATTACCAACAGTAAAAGTCAGACGCCTAAGGGGTCTGTCAGGTATGGGTGTGCAGAAGCACACCTATAACCATACACAAGGCAAATCAAATTGGAGAATAAGTCAGCAAAGCTGATATACTGCCTAAGGGGCTAATTTGGATGCCTATGGTCGTACTACAGAACCAGTCCTCAAGGATTCCTTAGTTTTCAGGAGAAACGGGATAAGTTAGCTCAGTGGAAGACCCCTCTAACCTGAACACATGCTGCTGCTGGTCCTCAGGCTAGCTCAGAACAAACCTCTGCTCCCCACACCTTCAGCAGGGATCACACCAGGCCCTCAGCTTCTGCAGTATTGAGTGAAGAAACCACATTCTGTAGGGAAAAAAAGAGAAGCTTTACTCCTTTTCCATTCAGCATTTCCTTAAGGACCATGTGGTTTGGCAACGCTTACACCAGTGTTGTGTGATTTTAGATGTATCAAGCTGTACAGGGAGATGTGGGGCAGGGTATTCTAGAGAGCATGACTGCCAGTGTGATTTTAACTGTCACCACTACATGGAGTGCTGCCCTGACTTCAGGAAAGTCTGCACAGTGGGTAAGTTCCCAAACACAGCCAGTTTCTCTCCTCAAAATTCCCCTCCCAGCTCCCTACCACACCAGTGTCTCCTCTCTGAACGTTTAAATGTCTGTTGGTTCGCTGTGTCTTTGTTCCCTCTCATACATGTATTATTGTCCCCCTCAAAAACTCAGGATAACCTCTTGCAATCCAAAGAAAATTGTGTATCCACAGGTTATTACCAGGCAAGGAACTTCGCTTTTTTACAAAAACAGAACTGGGCAAGATGGGCAAAAACAGTTTACTGTTTGTTTTCTACTCCTTAGTGCATTTGTACTGTATGTGTCTGTTTCTTATACAAAGAAAAAAAAGTGGTAAAAGCCAATTCAGGGTTTTGCAGAAAGAAATTCTGACATATTCCAACTCAAATTTAAGAAGTGTGGATGCTGTGGGGTCTAATCCAAAGCCAGGGTGTCCTTCCATGGACAGAAATTGACTCTGAATCAGAACCACATCCAAAGTCTGCTGGAAAAGATGGTTGGATGAGTTATGCTTTATGCTTTATTTGTAGGCAAAACTGTTTTTCAAAGTGATTTACTGAGCATTAAAAACATTTTCTTGGGAATTACCAATGTCAGAAATGTCAGTGATTTGTATAACTGCAGTTTGTTACACTACACTGTGGTTCCAGTAGGATTACAGGGGTAACAAATACTTCTCAGATCCAGCAACACCACTGAGTGTTGTTCGAAATGCAGACCTAGCACTCCCTAAAATTCCAGTTCTGCTGCCCTGACACACACTGGGGACATTTTGCCCTTCAGTCTTCCCCATCCTCATTTTGCTTTGTGGGGGGACATCAGCATTTCTCACAGCTAAAGCTGCAGATGGAGGCATTTTAATTATGTAGGCTATTTATTCATTGTGGGTCAGATTCTAAAGGTATTCTGGCATCTACACAACATTTAATCAAAATTTTAAGGCTGGAGGAAGTCTTCCCTGTTCTACTCTAAATCAGTGAGTCCAGGCAAGCACAGTAGGTGCTATCCTGAAACGATGCAGGCAGTCTGGTTAAGAACTGTTGTCCAGTTAGTGTGGGATCAGTGCTGACTAAATTACAAATGCCAGACATTATTTATGAATAAAAATTTCCCTAAGATAATAAAAATAATTCTCACCTGTGCATGTGGGATGGATCCACTGGTATCAACAGACTGATTCCACAACTACATTAATCCAAAAATGTTCCGAGTCTGCCTATACAGTAATCCTAATTTTACTAGATAGTGATTTTACTGTAAAACATGATTTTATGCCTTGTGTGCCACAGAGACGATGACTTCAACAGAGACTTATGTAGAGGAAGTGCTTTTTCTGAAGTCTGTAATAGCTGTGCGCATTCTTTCTAATACAACGTGGTCATTATTTGATATGAAATAGCAGTTTGGTCAGTGAAGTTTTCAGAAGTTAACCAAAAATGCAATATTAAAAGCATGTGGGTTTTAGTCATATTAAAACATGGTAGATACTCCTTTAGTACTAATAATTTAAGAACTATATTAGACAGTTCCAGACTGGTCTCTTGGAGTAACTTGGTTAACTGGTTCACACAATTAGGTTGCAGTGTTTGCCTGGACACACCAGGTACACTCGGTTGTGACCCAGTCAGGCCAATTATTTTTCAGAAATGCTTTGGTAGACACACCATTCTTGTTGCAAAGCGATGCCCTGGTGAACACCTTCCTGCAAACCCAGCCCAGAATTTCAATATCACTCTTGAGATCACTGCTCTGTGGTTGGGGAAGTGGAAGCCTCCTACGGTGGGACCTGGCTACAGTGAACGCGGAGGTCACGTTTTATTGCGCTGTCAGTCCAGTGGATTCGATGCACTGCCAGGGCACAGTGCCCTTCTGGCCCTACTGCCTGATCCAAACCCCACAGTTACAGACAAATCCTGGATCAGACCAGGATAAGCGCCTGATTTTATGGATCTGTTCTTGGCGCCAGCTCAAGCAAACGACTTCACTGTAGAGAGGTCCCAGCGTTCCACGTGAGCTGGCCCAAAGCATGACTGTGCTGCTCTGCCTCCCGCAGCCGCCTCCTGTGAGGGACGCTGCTTTGAAGCCTTCGAGAGGGGAAGGGAGTGTGACTGCGATGCCGACTGCGAGCGATACGGCAAATGCTGCCCAGACTACGCCAAGCACTGTAAAGAGGGTAAGACATTTCTCCATTGCTGTTTCTCAAAGATATATTTAAACTGAGGTGCTTTGCTGCTGCTGTGTGTAGTTTCCTGCATTGGTATGGCACGCCGCAACCTTTCTGAGAGCACCGCAGAGCATCCCTAGGGAGAGTGGGTGATCCACTTCCCCGCAGCCATTCGGCAGCCCGAGCTATCTCAGTTAATTGTCGGCCCACAACAACGCAGTGGCGGTAAAGGAGGCGAGAAGGCTCTCTTGCGTGGAGACTGCAGAAGGTCTTTATTCCATGCTAAATCTCCCAGGTCTAGGACCAGCACATGTGCTAGCCCCCATAGGCAGAGGGCTAGCACATGGCATGGTGCCCAGACCAGAAGGCGAGAAGCTGGTGCCTCCCTGGTCCCCAAAGCAGAGAGAGGAAGGCACGTGACTTGGGAGTCCCTGTCTTGGGGAATAGGGGGGCGGAGAGAGTACATGGATGAATGGTCTCAGGGCGTAGGGGCAATACAAGGGCGGAGTTAGGATAACAGAGCCAATAGGGAGAACCTGAGGGAGTGGTTAGGACTAGAGATGGGGGAAGAGGGGAGCCATGTGGAGAGGGCAGGCAGGGATATGGAATGGGGGTACATCACACTTTGCTTTGCCATAAACAAAACTGTGTGGGCTTTGGTAACAACTGGACAAAAGAAAACAGAACAAAAATAACAAAATCTAATTTCACAAACAAATCGGCCAGTTTCTCAAGCATGAACACTTTATGGACACATACAGGTAGATATCCTGGAAGCCATCACCAAGACATGAATTCTGAGGGTAAAGTTGCACTTTGCTTTAGGCTCTTTTGGCACTAGCCATGCTCTAATTAACTATCAGAGCCATTACTCAGAATACCACATGTAAGAACAAGTTCTGCACATCAATAATAGAATTCAATGAGAGAAGCTGGGGAATCAGAATAGTTTTGTTTGGAAAAGACCTTTTGAAATCATTGTATTCAACCATTCCTGCAGCACTACCAAGGCCACCACTAAAACATGTTCCCAAGTGCCACATTTACACAGCTTTTAAATCCCTCCAGGGATGGGGACTCCACCCCTGCCCTGGGCAGCCTGATAATCTAGACCTCCCCTGGTGCTCCCATGGGTCATTTCCTCTTGTCCTGTCCCTGTTCCCTGTGAGCAGAGCCTGATCTCCCCCCTCAGCTGCCCCCTCCTGTCAGGGAGTTGTGCAGAGCCAGAAGGTCCCCCCTGAGCCTCCTTTTCTCCAGGCTGAGCCCCTTTCCCAGCTCCCTCAGCCACTCCTGGGGCTCCAGCCCCTTCCCCAGCTCCGTTCCCTTCCCTGAACACGCTCCAGCACCTCAAGGGGGCTCAGAACTGGACACAGCACTCGAGGGGCCTCAGCAGCACAGGAGACAGTCACTGCCCTCAGCCTGTGGCCACACCAGGGCTGGGACAGCCCAGGGGCCATTGGCCTCCGGTTCACCTGGGCACACCTCGTTCACATTCAGCCACTGTCACCAGCACCCCCAGGCCTTTTCCACTGGGCAGATGAATAAATGAATTGCAGTAAAATGCTGAGTTCATCTTATAAAAACAAGGTGGAAGGTTCAACTTTATGGAAGGTTCAACTTCCTTAAAATCCCCACCCATCCAAAAGTGGGGAATGGCTACTCTGTGACTTGGGATAGCACTATCTGAGCCTCCAGGCCACTTGCTTGGGGTCACCACAGTCACTGGCAGCATATTAGACATGCACATCCTAGATTCTCCCCGTCTCAAATCCAACATGGGAAGAGCAGCCCAACAAAGAAACCCATCCTGTGGGGCAATAGGGAGGAGCTGGATGTTACATGTTCACACTGTAGCAAGAAAAATTTTAAGAAAACACACATTTAACCTTCAGGCTGCAAGTTCAGTCCAGGGCAGAATCGAACTGACCTGCAGTCACTTCTGTTTGTTCTGTCCTTTTCTGCAGAGCCTGGTGGGGTTTCAGCGGAGCACAAAGCCACAGAGGTGCAGTCCCACCCTAATGTAGCTTTAAGGACACCAGCAAATGAACTCTAGAAAACAACAACAGAATATGTTTAATTTCATCATGTCCTTAAACTTTCTGGTACCTACAGACCTAAATTAATTTCTGTCAACACACTTGGCAAATATGACTCGCCACCGGGTTGCTGTATCCACAGAGCATCCCACCTCCAAGACAGCCAGTTCCCAAAGCCTGCAGTGTAACACACAACATAAGTCACAATTATCATTTGGTTCTCTTCACCCAAGTGGTCCCCAAGTGCTGGGATAGTGGCTTGGCTCTGCCACACAATTGCAGTAATTTAGACTGAAAGAGAGTCTGTATTCAGCATTTTTGACTGAATGTCTAGAGAAGTGTCTTGGAAGCACATTGAGGTGAATTTGCTGCTTCTGAGGCTGCTTAATGTTTCCCTCTTTCTGCTGAGTTTATCACACCCAAACATTCACAAAACACTGTTAAACCATTTCACTTCTTCAGTTAAAATATAGTGAAGGATTAATCAACTGTTCCTAATCTTAAAGAGTTTCTTCTGTATTTTACTAAACTTTGCTTTCAATTTTTGTCAAAAAATCCAGCAGAAATCCCCCAAACCACTGTACTCAGTATTTTACTATTTATGCTATGTGTGAATAACTGAGAAATCTGTTAAACCTCTTGGAATAAATCTGCTGTTTCAGCATCCTCTGAACATTTTTTTCTGTGCAGTAAAGCCAAGTGTACAATGTATATCCAGAGCTCACTGTTATCTTCCCTGTCCTCCAGAAGCTCCTTATTCCCTGAATACATGTACACCCATAACCAAAACGTTTCCCTCCCCAACAATCGGCTTTCAAAGGAGTCATTCAGCTTCCAGAGTGATTTTATTCAACAACGACAATTTCTCTCTCTTCCTCAATAAAGGTTTCAGGATATAGTGCAATACCCAGTCTTCCTTGCTTTGAGCACTAGCTTGCTGTGAAAGCAAATCTTTTGACACCATGGTCATCCCTTGGAGACAAAAATCCCATTCCTTTTGTGAAAAACTGATTACACACACCTCTGCTAGTTACCAACTCCCTTGGTTGGATCAAAATAATTTGGCCAGTTCCCTGAGCTCCATCACATTTCCTTCACAACTAACAAGTTCCTTCTATGAAGCTATGCTAGTAGCTCATTTCCAATTGTACAATTTGACCAACAATTAATTACAGAATATTATCTGGCTCTTACTGGATGCAGCTGAAATCCCATCCACTCTTCAGAGCTGGAAAATCTGAACACAACCTCCTATTTCTCCTAAAACTCAGCCTGCTAGAAGTTATCTTAATACCTGTGTTTTTCCCTTGTTCCATGCCTGCTTTGTAGCTCTTGTCTCCTTCAAGGAAACCATTTCTTTTAAAATGTCTCTCCAAAACAATCACTTCTGTAGAATTATCACATCTGAAGAACTGCAAGGGGATTATCAAAGTAAATTCTTGGATAATATGACAGCTCTCCTATTTCCACTAGAGTGAGCTAGTCCCAAGTCATCGGTAGTGAAAAAAATAAGACAGATTTTCAAAACATAGAGCTCCACTCAGAATTCATCTCTTTTCCCACCTCAAAATTGCCATTAGCTAATAATGCCTCACCTCAAACTTCTGGGAAAAATATTCCTCCCATCCATGTTGAAACACTTCAGGATCCAAAGGGCATTTTTGCTCTTTTTCACACAAATGGTAGTGTAAAGAATCGTACAGATAAAAAGAAACTTAGTTTTAAATGGAAGATGGTCAATGAAATTTTGTAATCACTCTTATACAGTTGACACCAAGAACCTATAAAGATAAAATAATCTGTTAATGGGACCACTTCTCTCTTTCAGCACACACAGAAAAGCCAACCCCAGAGATTACTCCAGAAAATAAGGCAACGTCTAAAAGGTCCTCCACAGATGAAGAAGAGCTGCCAGAGGAAGCTGTGGAAGGTAGGCAAGTATACGGATGCACCAGGATGGGTGTTACCTGAAGGAACATTAAAGTCCATTTCCCTGCTCTGGAAATAGAAAGCTGATCCTAGACATTACCAGACAGTTACCAAGCTTGGAAGCACTTGGTTCATAAACTGATTACCTCACCAAGCCCTCAGGACTTTGGAGAGTTCACTCAGCACAGAGTGGTGATGTCTCCTGTGTCTCTATTGGATTTTCACACACATCCTCCAAAAACACGGTACAGACCATTGTCAGTCTTGGACAGTGTCCACAGCTGGAACAGGAAGGGTGGGACAGTGGTGAACTGGCAGCACCAACACAGGAAAATGTCCTAGCAGGTTTCTCTAACTTTAATCAAGCCAGGCCTTATGCTGCTTCAGAAAACACATGATTTATTTGCTCTGACTGGAAAATGTGCTGCTTTCCTGTGTTCTTTGGTATTGTGTTCCAGCATTTGAAGTGGTAACTCAGGAGATCAGTTCAAACTTGAAACACAAATGCAAAGAGACTAGAAATCATATTTTAGTCCTCCCTTCCTCTTTTTGTTTTAGATTTGGAGTACTTATTTTCTGCTGTTTCAATTTCCTATTACAAAAAAAAAAAAAATCAAACCAACAATACAGTGGGTTAAATGAAAGAAAATTAAGGAAATTCAAATAACCATTAACAGGATCCCAGCTGGCTTATGGTATTTCAGACACATGGTATGGGAGTGAAACCTATTCTGCAATACTCTGCTCATACTAAACACACAACCTTTGTGAAGGCAGAACTAAACTGCAAAATCTCAGAGAGAGAATACTTAGGGAGAGACTGAAATGCAGAAGCATTTACTGTTCTTTTTGCTGAGTATCAACAATTTGACTCAAATCGCTGTAATTATAAATACAAGTAAAGAGAGCCTTAAATCCATACATCACAATGAGGAAAACAACCCAAGGTATAAAGATGCAGTAGGAGATGCAGTCAGGGCTCTGCGTTCAGGAATTATTTTCCTCCTGCTTGCCTACCTCTCTCCTCCAATTCCAGGTTGTTGGTGCAGCCTAAGTTATAATGTAGGGCAGTAGAATAAATAAAAATAACAGACCGAGAAGGGAAGTGTTTTGTTAGAAGGACTTTTTTATAGTGTGGATTCCCTTCCGTGAAAAAGGTAGGGAACCCCAGGCAGCCTCACCAATAAACACCTAACTAAGCCCTGCACAGGGGGCAGTGCCAGGTTGGCCGAAAGGGATCACCTAAAACTGAGCTGAGCTGCTGCAAAGCCCCGTGCAGACAAAAGGAAACTCCCATTTCACCTGGTCCGGGTTAGTTTGGCCATTCAAAAAAAGGTATTGCTATTCCAAAGGAAGTACCTATAGCTAATGGGTATAATACATTTAAGGGCAATACCTACCTGCACAGCAATTCCAGTGGCTGAACCGAATTTGTACTTGTTTTGTAGATCCTGAAATCCAAGTGACCACTCCTGCTCCAACTACAGAACCTGCAGAGATGACTCTTGGAGCCACAGAGGCACCAACTACCAAGGAAGACATTCCCACAACCCCGAAGGTGAAGGATACAACTCCTGAGGCCACAGAGGAACCAGCAACCGAGGACAACCCTCCCACCACGGATACAGCAGAAGATGTGACTCCTGATGCCACAGAGGAACCACTGACTGAAGTGGACCCCACCGACATCCCACCAACGCAAGACCCAACCCCTGATGCCACTGAAGCACCAGCAACAGAGACGGAACCTCTCACCACCCCCACACCTGAGGAGACAACCCCAGAGGAGCTGACAACACCCAAACCAGAAGAGACAACCCCAGAGGAGAAAACCCCAGAGGAGCCCACATCACCCACACCTGAGGAGACAACCCCAGAGGAGCTGACGACACCAAAACCAGAAGAGACAACTCCAGAGGAGCCCACAACCCCCACACCAGAGGAGACGACCCCAGAGGAGCCCACAACACCCACACCCGAAGAGACAACTCCAGAAGAGCCCACAACACCCACACCAGA
>VXAZ01008152.1:396357-439668 GCA_013399875.1 Gymnorhina tibicen | reverse complement strand
AGGCCGCGGCGGCCCCCGACACACCCCGCAAACACCCACGGACCCCTGCGCATCCCCGCACACCCCTACCGACGCCTACAAACACCGACAGGCGCCCAGAAACTATCACATTTAGTCTGTGCAAAGTGTAGCACACGAGAGGTTGGTTTCTTTGGCCAAAAGTCCCTTGAGTGCATTCCTGAAAGGTGGTGACTGCTTCGGTGGCAGGGCATCGCCTGCTCAAAGCCAGTGGTTGGAATCAATGGCTCTTCACTGCTGAGTGTGTTCTGTCTGATTTGCTGTTAGGTTCATTCACTCACCTCTGCAGCTTGGGAGCTTACGCTAAGATTTTTTATGTTCCTTGTGCTTTTTGCCGTCAGTCAGGCATGCCCCTCACGTTTCTAGCTCCAGTGAAGGGAAGGCGGTAAGTTTGTTCAGATGGATCCCACGAGCTTTTGAACCTCTTGTGAGCCTTCTCTTGCCAGCCTTTCCTACCCCAGATGGGTCAGTGCTGGTTACCTTTTTAGATGGGATTCCTCGTGTGAAAGCATGATTGGAAAAGGTGTCTGCTCAGACATGCACAGCTTTAGTTACCAGTGTGGAAATTCACTGTTTCCATTCCTTTGGCTCCTCATCCTTGAAGAGGATGTACAGATCTCTGTTTGTATTGGTAATGCTTTTTGTTATTTTTAAATGCATGTGTTGATACTCACCAGTTACAAAACTTAGTCTTGCTGATTTGAATTAGAAGACAAAGCTCAGGCAAAACTTCCCTCCCCCAATTAGCACAGTAAAGTCTAGGAAGAGAAACACAATTTTTTTCCAACAGACCGCTGTGCTCTGGTGTTTGTGCTGAGCACTTGAGTAAATCTTCAGTAAGATAAAATAAAATACATTGCCCAAGGGGAAATTAATGTTATTTCATGGTGTGGGGTTTCAGAGCAGTCCTGCTCTCGGTGGCTCATTGCTGTACCTGGAGCATCCTTTCCCTTGGTCAGTGCTGGCTCCTGTTGAACCCGGCTGTTGCTGTGGCTCTGCAGGCTGTGCACAACGACTCTGCAATCAGATTTGCACATCATTTCCTTCCAGCACAGGCTGCTGCTGCAACAGCAGATCTCTTGGGTCTTGGATTGGTCATCTTCTTTTACCCTCAAAGAAAGATGGTTTAAATTTGTTTCTTGTCTGCTTTGCCATTGTTATCCTGGGTTTGTGCACCATCTCTCTGGCTCTGTTCCAAGCTCTCGTTCAGAGTTGCAGCAGTTATCATATCAATTACAGCAGCTGTAGGAGTGGCTTTTCCCTACGCCTTTCTGACACCAACATTAGAAGTTTGTACCTTATCTTTGGAAATTCCAGGCTCAAATTTTAATCTGATGTAGTTTACCTGAACATGAACCTTACCCCAGGCTACCAGTCTGTTCTTCACGTGTGTTTTATGGTAGAGGAGGATTTTCCTGCCTGCCATCGACCCAAAGTAATTAAGTAGAACAAACCTGGAATCGATCTGCTTCATCTCGCCCATTCTGTATTAATTCTGGATTTTGATTTACCGTTAAGAAATATCAGTATGCCTCCACTGACAGGGACCCAGCCTGGGTGTCATTGCCCCCTTTCTGTTGGATCTGCAGGACATCCTGTAAAGATACTCCAGTGTCTGGGGCTGTGGTCGTGTCACTGCTGGGGGTGGTGGCCGGGTGTGCATTTGGGGGCTGCAGTGCTGACACCAGTAGTGCAGGGGACACTGCTGGTTTGTTTACAGGAGAAAGCTTCTACTGTTTGATCTGCTATTGCAGAACACTTAGAGCACTATAAAAGCACTTGATCTGCATTGATCTACTCATTCTGGTAATAAAAACACCATAAAATCTTACTAGGAGTAATTTTATATGTATATTCCTTGGTTTATACTCAGTTGTTAAAAACACAACTTCCTAAAAAAACAAAGACACGAGAGTCACATGACCATCAGTAAAATGTACAAGTACCTGTTGGAGTTTATAGAGCTTGATCCATGGATTAAATTACCTACAGCAGTCATTGATGCTTTATTTGCGATTCTAGATTAAATATCTCAAAATGCCCACAAAATTCCCTGCACTATTAGCCCCATGCCAGGTTCTCTCCATTCTAGCTAAAAGATCCTTACTCTTTTCTATGTGGTTAAAGAAGACTTTCTTGTAGCTCCAGTTAGCCTTTCCTGACCTCAGCCCTGCCATTCCTCACAGGTGCCAGTGAGCACTGGGTACAGCTGCCCCACTCCACAGCTCTGTCAGGTACCAGAGCAAGCTCTGGCAGCTTCAGCTGCAGGAAGAATCCCGTTCAGTTCCTGCAGATCCAGGGCAAACAGCGACTGCCCAAGAGAATAATGGCTATTCAGTGTGGTGTGGACAGGAGATGGTGCACACTGATTTCATCCTCAGCTGTTCAACTCCAGTGAATCTTCAGAAAAACACAGTTTATATAGAGTAAAGAATTCAGTAAAGAATTGTAACTTGGCCAAATTCGGTCATATTTTCCTGGAAATGGGAAAATATGTCCCAGATGAAGGTAGTTTTCTGCCAATTTAAAATCCCTGCTGTAGCTTATGAAGGCATCGGAGCTTTTCAAAAGAACTAAACAACACATACTTTTCCTTACTTTCATTATCTGAATTGGTTTGGTTTTATTCCCTAAAACTTTCCAAAATTGTTAAACCTGCAGCAAATACCCAATCTGGAAAAAAGATCGAAGCTGGAGGTTCTGCAGGGCTGGGCTGCCCATACAAACAATGTTGTGTAACTGGGACACCAGTAAGAATGTGAAGGCCAGGCTGGTAACACAGAAACTGCCTTGAGCTGGGCTTGAACAAGTACGGTGCTTTCAATTTTGTTTGTTTTTAAAGAAAAATTTTGAGATTTTGTATAATGGTTTATTCATGCTTGCAAGCACCTTGTAATGATGACATTAGTGAAGAAAAGATAAAGGGATCTAATCTGTAGGAGAAAAGTGAGTTATCAGGATTCACTCTTTGTGTTTGGAATATCCAGAGGTGGGCTGAAGAGAAAGAACCTTGTACTAAATATAAATTACAAACACGACTGGGTAAGTCTGCTGCGTTGTAAGAATAAACACCTCTGGAGGGAACAGAACAGGGGAAGGAACTTTCTCTTGTGAAGTTTGCAGCTCTGTGGCAGAAAAGCTTTTCTGCTGTAAAGCTTGAACTTTGTATGGGAGAAACTGTGATTTCAGACATTTTTATTCAAAGATGTTATCTGTGCCCTGGCTGAATGGGGTGCTGCAGTCTTAGGGAAAGGACAGGAAATCTATTTTAGAGAACTTCAGCATGTGGAGTTTAAAGAAACTGTTTGTATCTTCTGATGGAAGAAAGCTGAACATTAGCAACTCTTGCTGTTTTCAGCTAGTAATAGCTCTTGTGTTTGTAAAGCTGGAAATTTTCTTTCAACGGCATTGGCTGAGGATCTTGTCAAATATTTATTTTAAGAGTATTTTTTAACCCTTGTATAATTGCAGACTTATAACCTCCAAAAAAATCTCCTGCTGCTGGTAATGAAGAAGAAGTGCACATTTGTTAGATAATTGTTCTGGAGGCTTTTTACTGTCTTTTTTTTTTCTACAAATACTGTAATCTGTAGACCAGCGGCTGCTCCTCTGAGGTGGGGTTTGCTCTCTCGTCCTGGCTAAGGTGCTGGCTGATGGTTTTTCCTGACACCTGGAGTTGATTCTCAGAAATGGAAGTGGGAAATTGAGAGTGGGATATGAAACATTCTCTGTTCCTTTTCTGGTTCACCTGAGTTCAGTAATGAGCAGAAGTTATTGGTGAGTCTGACTGGAGTATCTAGGAAAGAGACATGTGCTTAACAGTGCTTCCCAGTGATTGTGGAATCACAGACTTCTGGCTGCAGTCTCCATAGAGTGATAGGAGACCCATTTTGTGAGAAGAAAGCTCAGGAGGGCTAAGGAGCTGTGTGGAGTTCAGGTTTTGCGTCAGGTACAAGACAGTAAGCTGTGTCTTATCAGATCACTGGAGTAAGAAATCTTTCCTATGTTGAGACTTTGCATTTTTTAACTTTTGCAGATCATCCTTCAAATGTAACTTGAGGGAGGTGTCAGGCTCACTCTTTGCTGTATATTAGCAGTTTCTCTTCTTGAAGGCTCCAGAGCAGCACATATTGCAATTTCCGTTATTCTTTGCCACTGACAATGTGTGATCACATGTATGTCACACTACTTCTTTGTGTCCTAATTTACCTCACAAGATAATATTTGGTGTTTTCAAAGTGCTATGAGATTTTTCTGACAGCCTTGAAGAAAAATATTTGTTAAATTAATACTAAACCATACCAGATGGGAAAGATGAGAGGAGAGAAAATAGAGCAGAGTATTTAAAAACTGGGGGTGTACTATGTTCATATTTAAAACTCATTAATTTTCAAGTGCTGAATACTACAGGCCTTTTTATTAATAACGTGGAATATAAAAAAATCCTGCATGTGCTTAAATATTTAATGTTAAGAACTTTAGGGGGATGTTCAGTTTCTTTTACCTGCAGCTATGCTTGAGGTTCATCCAGTTCCATTGTGATTTGGACTGATGCATTAACTAGTTTGAGAGGCCTAGGTAGTTTTGTACTGAGAAAGAAAACAGTTTAAAATGGGAACATTCAAGGGAGGGGATGCAGTAGGCCCAGAAGTCAAGATTTCAGCTGTCAAAGTGCTGTGACAGTGACAGTTTGCAGTTTCCAAGTGGGCAAGAACAGAAGTCAGAATACAAAAGTACTGCCTGTTCCCACCTGAACTGATTGTGTTTGACTGCACTTAGAGCAGGTGTAAAAAGGCTTTGCTGCTGGACTGTGCCAGGCAGGACAGCACAGGCACAAACATCAGGGTTTGTGCAGCACCTGAGTTACACACACAGCAATGGGGGGACACTGCAGAGCCATCACTGCTCCAGAGACAGCACTTGGGGCAAAGCTCTTGTATAAGCGGGTGCCACTTATAGGGGAGAATCAGCTTTTAATTAAGCCATCATGCTGCAATGGCACCAGGGAAAAAAATGGTCTCGTTTATGTGCAACAAAGAAGTTAAAATAACAATCCAGATTCCTTTTTTTAGTCAGTGCTAAGATTGGCTTCTGACTTCCTGTTCTCTAATGGGAGGGATTAGGCCCTTTATGTTTTGAAAGATACTGAGCCAATTCTTGTTACAAAATTCCAGTACTGAGATCAAATGAATGAACAAAAACAACTAGAAAAAACTTGATTTGTCGGAGAGGCACCTTCATTAGTGCTCTCATCTCTTTTTTGTTATAGGAATTGTTTTTAAGCTATAATTGGATCTCACTGACAGAAGCTTCTGGCTACATATGTAAAGATTTGTAAAATGCTGCCTTTCTGTAAGCTGGTCTGATCTGTGCCAGAAAATAGGAACCAGAGCTCCTCCCCCGTGTCAGTGCCAGGGACTATTGGTTAGTTCAGCTTGAAATGCACTCTGCAGCACACGGGTGCTGGCTCTGATGCTTGCTCTTGAAAAGCAGGAAAAATCTTCCTTCGGCAGCATTTTATATAGCACTGCCCTGTGCAGAGTTAAGGTGAATTACTTACAGAGCAGGTATTTGCTGGCGCCAGTCAATAGCAGAAATTGTCTCCTCACCCCACATCCCTCTGCTGCTCCTGTAAGGAATGCAGGAGCAGAGCTGCTGCTCACATTGTCATGGAAGTGTTTGCAGGTTCCTGCAGCAGAGCTGCTGCTCACACACTGACGGAAGAAGTGTTTTCATGTCACACTGCAGCTCTGCAGGCCTGGCTGCTGGGGCAGCGCTGGTGGCTGCAGCTGCAGCAGCTTTGCTGTCCGTGCTTGCATTTCTGTCTGCAGTGCAGGCTCAGTGCCACATTTACACTGTCAGACAGGGCTGGGTGTGCTCGGTGTTACAAAACAACCTGTGTGAAATACTTATGGTTCAGGGCTCCTCTTCATAAACCTGGGCTGTGCTGCTGCTGCCAGTTCTTCAAAGCCCCAAAGCAAGGAAATGATAAAAGCTAAACTTGGCTGATGTGTCTGTGGCGTGAAGGCCCCAGGGCCTGCAGAGCACACCTGTGAAAAGTGCTCTTGGGTCCATCAGTGGAATCACCTGCCTGGATTTCTGTGCAGGTGTCCCAACTGGGACTGTAACTTTGTTACAGGTGTGCCATTTATACAGCTGGTGTTAAGAGGAAATAACCACCTTTCCCAAATGCTAGGATTGCCTTACTAGGAAGCTGGCTGTGTTTCCTGTTTCAGGGTTTCTTTGGTTATACTGTTTTTCTCGGTTTGTGCTCTACCAGCTACACAGTATATTCCAGCTGAGACGAGGAAACATCCTGCAGGATGTATGATGTTAGTGTTAAACATTTCAAATGGATTTTAGTACACTGAGAATTTCTATTCTTGCCAGCCATAGTTGTGGTAAGTGTGTTGGGAACTTTGTTTTACCATATTTCTGTGGATTATTGTCTCCAAGCATGGTATGCTCATCTTCTTACTGCTGTAACCATGTAATAGATACTTTTGGAACGGTGTCCCATCAGAGGAATGTCTGTGGAAATTGTGGTCTCAGTGTGACAAAACCAAAAACTTCTGTGTTTATTTTGTTCCTATTTTTATTTCTGCACAGGAAAAAAAAGTAATAAAATTATTATCTGTTTACAAACATTTTACTTTTGAAACAAGTTCATAATTTATACTCAGGATTCAGTTGGGGTTGAAAATCACTGCAGCTGTCTTCATGCAAGCTGTTCTGTCTCTGAGCTTCCAGTTTAATGTATGCAGTCTGCCACATTAATTCTTGAAGTAGCTCTTAAGTGGGAAGCTGTAAAAGGGGTGATCTTGGACCAAGATACTTTTGAAAGTAGGAGACACTCATATTTGGTTCCTCGTGTCCAAATGGGCTCAAGTAAATAAGCCATTTTATAGTAGCCTTCAGAATTGTGAAAGGTGTTAATAAAATCTCTGCAACTTTTGTAGTACAGGGAAAGCTACTCATAAAGTGAATTCAAGTCTCTGGAAAAAAGGGCCTTAAGGAAGAAAGGGAGGGCAGTAATACTTAACCATATGGGTTTCATTAATGTGGGAATGAGTGAAGTGTTGGAAATGCAAAGTGAATTCAAGAAACACCTGGGCTCCTTTGTGCAGAGGAAAGAGCTGGACTGGAAGTAAAAGGGCATGAGTGTGAAGGATGGAGGATCTGGGACCAAGTGAAGGGTTTTTCAGTCTAACAAATGCCTTGTGGTCAGGTGTTTGTGGCATCACTGTGTGCTGCTAATGTCCTTTTTTCAGCTGTTTGTGACTTTTGGGGCAAAGTATTGATCTTCCTTAGTTTCCCAGGCAGTGAGAAGTAAGGGGTTTGTACTGTAAATCTAATTTTTGAAAAGAACGAATTTAACCCTTGCCTGTTTCCCAGAATGGAGCACATTCCATCGCTGGTCCCACCGCTCCCGGCCGGGCCCTCGTCCGTGGCCTCGGGCACTCTGGGCTGATGTCGTGGTGTTCCGGGGAAAGGGCTTTGTGCGGAGCAGCGGCGGCTCCGTGTGCGCCCACGGGCACCTCTGCGCATCCCCGCGCTCACCCGCGCATCCCTGCGCGCCCCCGCGCTCCGCCTGCCGCCCGGTCCCGCCCATCTCCGCCGGGTCCCTCGCTGCCCGCACACCACACGCCCGGGCTCCGGTTGTTCCCGATTTCCCAGCGTCGCCATTCCAAGGCAGCAATGCTGAACAGGCTGTTTTGCACAGGTGCCTCTGGGCTGAATGGTGAGAGAGTGAGGGGCTGTGCGGCTGTAAGGAAAATTCAAATAACCCCGAGTTTATGGCTCGGTTAGGTCGGGTTTCTCCTCTCTGGCTTCTGAGGAGTCTTTACTCAGCAGTGACATTTTTTCCTGTGGTAACAAACGCAGCCGAGCAGATGGCGAGTGTGAACACACGGACTGCGGCTCTGCCTGGAGTCGGGAACAGGGAGCAGGGCTGGCGCTGCCTCCCAGTTTCCAGGAGTGTTTACAAGTTAATGGACTTGTTCCACTCGAAATAACCCATGGTATGTGCTGGGTTCAGCGGTCAAGAGATCCTTTAGGAGTAATCGAGGAAAGCAGGAGTTTTAGACACTGAGCTTGTGGGGTTTTTTCCTATGACTGATTTTAGCACATTTGTCTTTGACATGAAACTGGTAAGAGAGGTAGAAGGAACAACAGTGGATAGCAAGATGCAGCCTTCGCTTAAGGGAGCCAACAAGAAAAATGGAAAGGGACTATTTAAAAGGGCCTGGAGTGACAGGATGGGGCAACAGTCAGAGGGCAATGTTAGATGGGATAATGGGAAGAAATTCTTTGCTGTGAGGGTGGTGATGCCCTGGCACAGATTGCCCAGAGAAGCTGTGGCTGCCCCATCCCCGGAAATGTTCAAGGACAGGTTGGACAGGGCTTGGAGCAACCTGGGATAGTGGTTTTGGTGGAGCTTGTGTAAGATATTCCTCACTTCAATAGCAGTTTGTTCGAACAGGACTGAAGGCCAGGTTCCTGTTGGGAAAGGGAAGGGTACCGTACTTAGCTCACCTTTGCCTTGAAATGTAAGGTCACAGCTTCTGGGAAAGACCAAACTACTTGCTCTGAATGTGCACAAGTGTATCTTTAACACCTAAATGCTGTCAGTGATTTACTGTACTCTTTAGGAAGGCTTCTCTCTGAGTAAAGCGCTGTCCTGTGCCTTGGGATCAGGCTGTGAGCACAGCAGGGGCCTGAGGGCACAGCGGGTCCCGGCTCCCCGGGGGCAGGTGCGGCTGTGCTGCAGCTGCAGTGTGGTTACGGGGCAGTGCGCGTGGGGTTACACCGTGCGGTCACACTGTGTGGTTCCACTGTGCGGTTACACCGTGGTTACACCGTGGTTACACCGTGTTTATCCCCGCTGGTGCGCGCTCCCGCTCCCGGCAGTTCGCACTCCGAACGGAGCCTGCCCAGCCCGGCGCTTCATTGGGCTCTGGGGCTGTGTGACATCATTGGAAGCCAATCGGGGAGTGCTTTAGGGCAGAGTTTAAAGCTCTTTCATAATATATTTATATTCAGTGCAGATATTTTTGGGCTTCAGTAGCATTCATTTTGTCGCAGAGTCCGTGTGTCAATATGGCTTGGGGAAAAAAAAAGGAAAGGCATGAGCATAGCATGTTTGCCCTTGGTTTTGCACTTCAGCCGGGCACTGAAACGCCGTAGGGATCCAGCTCTGCTGGGAAGGATTTCGCACTTAGGCTGGCCTGGGGCGTGCTCCCTGCCGGGCTGCGCCTGCTTGGACACCTGCAAGGAGTGCCCACTGCTCTGGCTCGCCAGGAGCGGACATGCAGGCCATGTGTCAGTCTGTGTGCACCAGCCCGAGCCCCCGGCAGCCGGGCCGGGCTCACCCCGCCGCTTCGCTCGCTCCTCCCGGCCGGGCTGGCTGTGGCTGGGCTCGGTTTGGGTGCCCTGGGCTCCTCCCCAGCCCTGGTGTGCTGGCACGCAGGCTGTGATTCTCTGCTAGCTGACACAACTTGAAGGAGAACTGTTCCCTGACAGTATCTCTTCCAGAAAAGTCTGGTTAATCCATGCAGAGCCCCCACCATTCCTGTTTAACTCTTTCCTTTCCTCTGTAGCAGGACCTTGTGTGATTGCAAAACTATTATAATTTCCAGCCCAGAAGACAAAACAGTATTTCTTTTTACAAAAACAGAAACAGAGGCTTGTATCCGGAGTGGGACTATCTGGGCTGTTCTTCTCCCACCTAAGCACTGTGGCTGTGCTCTTGTCAGGTTGCTAAAAGTCACATATTCACATATGATGGGCCTGCAAAGTGTAAAAGTGCAGTGCTGACTTCTTCAGCCTCTTGGGATCCCAAATATTTTATGTGTTCCCGAGCAAGAGGCTTGGGAAGAAGTCTTTCAGGTGCTGTCTCTATCTCTAGCAGGCTGCTCATCATTCACAAAGGATTTAGAAAATGAGGCATACAATGAGGTGAGAACGCTTGTTGACATGGTTATTTTGAGATCATAAAAGGGAATGCCAACTGCACAGAGCTGCAGACAGGCCTCACAACATTGAGAGACAACTCTAGCCAAAACAAGGTATCAATAAATTATGATGCAAATGGGGCTGATGTGAGGGAGCCTCACATGAGTGGTGTTGGTCTGTGAACCAGCATTCTTCATTAAAAAAAGAGATCATGAAGTAATCCAGATGGCCTCGGGAAAACCTTCAGCTCACAGATCAGTTACGGGCAAGAAAGAATTGAAAGTTAGGAACTATTAGGAAAAGTATAAAGACAGAAAATCAAAACCATCTTGTGCCCCTCTCTACATCTGTGGTTTCATCTTTAACTTCGGCTGAAATTCTGATCCTGTTGCAGCAGGACTAGAAAAGGCATCTGGAACAGGAGTTGGGAACCACATCCCTTTGGGAAACAGCTAAGCAGATTTTAGTCTTCTCTTTTGCACACTCAACAAATATCCATTAGAGTTTTGGAAATCTGAAATTGCATGAGAGAGTAAGTAGAAATTATCAAGAAATACTCTCCAAATGAACTAAGGGAGGGTTTTTGACATGTGATGTATGGAACTCACAACGTTTGGAACTCACTGTTGCAGTTGTAACTGAAAGAAGATTTATATATGTTAAATTTCATCAAAGTAATTTAGCAAAGTTATCTTTCTATTTCTAGGAACTCTTATGCTGCAAATTCCTATAGGTTAGGGGAGTATTTCAGGCAGGAATGCTGCATACTTGCCCTGTTTTTATAGTCTAAGCATCAGCTGTTGGTCTCAGCTGGAAACAAGTTCCTCAGCTTTGGTTGGACAGCGAAGACATGCTGGCTATTCTTGTATTTGTGGGCAAATTTCTGCTGTACCACCACAGAACAGCATCCCAGCTGCTCACTAGAGGTTGACATACAAGCCAGCCCTCACTGATCCTTATTTCCTGCTGTATTACTCTTGGAAAATGAGTGTAATTTTCCATCTCCTGTGACTTGTGGGTGGGTCAGTCTCTGTCTGAATGCCTTCCCAATGAGCATTAGAATATTGAGCCTTTTGCCAGGCTAAATCTAACACTTCCAGTTTTGCCACATTTGCAGGATCTGCTGGAGTGTCCAAGGTGCTTTCCATCCCCATTCCTTCTCTTCCTCAGGCCGAGGGAACCAGCAGGCTCAGCCTCTGCTGGTGACGTGTGTCCAGCGCCCTGAGCATGCCGATTGTCCTCCTGCTGGGCCTGCTCCCAGGGTGTCACCCAGCAAACCCTCCTGGCCTGGGAGCCCCAGAGCAGACCCAGGCCTCGACTGAGCGGTCACTCCTCAGCCTGGCTGTGCTTGGCCCCATCCCAGCTCTGTCCCCTCTCCCCGGCCGGAGCCTGCTGGGTCAGGGCAGCTGCTGCCCTCTGAGGAACACCAGCCCTTCCTGCAGAGCTGCCTTCTTGCCAGCTGCTAACTGGGGTCACTGACCACTGCTCACCCTTATTAGATCTATGCTGACTCTTTCTGATCACCTCCTTTACTTTGAAGTGCTGGAAATGGATTCCAAAAGGTTTTGCTCCATATTTTTCAGGTGGGACTGAGGTTAGGCTGAACATCCTGTAGTTCTTCCTCCTCAGCCTTCTGGAAGCTGAGCATGACATTTGGCTTTTTTCCAGTCATCAAGAACCTGCTCTGATTGCCCTGACATTTAAGCTGATTGACAGCAGCCTCACAATGACGGGAACCAGCAGCTTTAGCATCCCCAAACACATCCGTCTGGTCCCAAAGGTTTTGTTAGTTTGTTGTTTTGGTTTTTTTTTTTCTTTTTTTACCAGGTTGCTGTAATAGTCCCTCTTAGGATCTGCCTGTCTTAGGCACTTCCTCAGATTGTGCCACTAGACAGGGACCTGGGACTCTGGGAGCAGAGCTGGCAAAAAAACCAGGGCAAAGAATGTGTGGAGTTACCTTACTGATGAAATGAGAACAGATGTGGTAGAAGGGAGCTGTGAAGGTCTCTGCCGTGCTGCTCCTGAAGGTGGAAATGCTCAGTATGTTGGTTTTTATTTATCTTAGTTTGTCTCATTGCTTGTTTCACTCCTGTTCCCTTTTGGCTTTCCTGAAGCTGAGCACGAGGCAGCTGGGAGACTGGGCACGCCACAGCCAGGGCACGCCACAGCCTGGGGAAGCCTCACAGACACAGATTGTCACGCCAGCCACAAATGGCAACAAAACACACCCAGAGCTTCTGTTTGAAAGGACGTGCTCCTTCTGGCAACAGCCTCTTGGGGAAATGGTTCTATCAGTGAGGAGCTGAATCCATCACCTGGTGCCTAACAGACCAAACACCAAGTCTGGGACTGTACACTCAGAACACATTTTGTGGTGAGTTCCTGAATGCTGCCACACCTCTGCTGCATCCCACACTTGTGTGTGCATCCTTGTTTTCTGTCTCCTTACCAAGCAGCCAATGAACTGCACCTTCCCAAGGCTTCAGCAAGATTATTGATTTGTGCAGATCATTACTGCAGCTGTTGAACAGATCTGAAGAGATTGAGGGTGAAAAAGGGGGACATGGTTTTTGGTTTTCTCTCCTGTCCTTTTTCTCAGTTGTCTAGACTTCACATATCTAATTATTATTTATGAAATATCAATAACTCTGGCAGATTTTTTTGTATTTTCATGGTATTGTACTTCACAAGGGAAGCCTGATTTATCCTTGCCTTGAGGAAATCAAATGTAAGTGAAAGGTTGTCATTAATGACCAGTTTCAGCCAACGGGATCTATGTGATGCTTTCTGGAACTTGCATGGAATTAACTTTGCTCCAAAATGCTTGCACATAAATGTTTAGAACAACAGGAAGGAAAGGACTTTTGTTTTTCTTCAGGAAGAAAATTCTGCAGCTTGTGCTCCTCATTCAGTCACATTTTGGGCTTGCAGAGCAGTAGTTTGATTTCTCTACCTGTGATAGTAAAGGTGTTCCATATGGAGAATGGGCTCCAACTCCTGCAAGGAATTCTGGGTGAGGGATATGTAGCGTGGGAGGAAAGCAAAAATGGGGCTCCAAGGCTTGTGCTCGGGAAGTTGGAGTGGTTTGACATTGCTGTGTTTGCCTTAGGTCAGAAACTCTCCTGTCCTGAAGAGAATTTCCACCTGGATGTGATGTAACCTGGAAGTGATCACCTTTTGACCCAGCTGAGGCTGGGTTGCAGCTGACAGTGAACACTCTGCTCTTAAATGGGTCATTTTCTCACTGCTCTGTGTGTTTGCTGTGTCAGCTGGGACCTGGTTCTTGGAGGCTCCAAGATGCGTTTCTCCAGGGTGCTTTTAGTGCCTTCCACAGTGTGTCACACAATTTGTCTCCCTGGATAACTTGGCTGCCTGTTAAAATGCAGCTGACTGAAGTCTCTAAAGCTGCCACCAGAAGTTTTAATCTTCCAGGCATGATTCTACATGCCAGTGCTCTTATTTGCCCGCAAGTGCAGAGTTGTGTGTACTTGATTTTTCAAAAGCTCTTGCAAATGTTTTAATCCTTTCATTACTACTATTTGATCAGGCCTCATCTGAACGTGCTATGCTGCCTTCCAAATGCTAAATTCCTCTGTAATTCCTTTAATCTTTATTTTCTCAGTTTATTCCCTCATTGTTGGATCTTTAAGTAAGTTAATAGAATATAGGGGCAACTCAAGAGAGATCTGCGTCCAGCGGCTGGGTGTGATCTGGCCTTTATGGGATGGTGGCACACAGGAATCGAGTGATCTGGCAAAAAGCTCTTTGCTTCTACTTAAACCTTTCTCTTTCAATCACTTCAAGAGCCTTTGGAATTTCAAGGCATTTTCTCCCTCTTCCCCACATCCCCTTCCTGCTTAGCAGGCAACCACCTCACTCCTCCTTTGAGTTTCCCAGCAGCCTGACCACAAAGGAATTATTTCATCTGCAGCCTGCGAGATGTGCACAGCACAGAGATTCCTCCTGCCCTGTGTGACTTTTTTCCCACTGTGGAAAAGCTTTCCTTGGGCCCCTCCTTGGAAAATGCTGTGCGGACTAGGAGCTTTGCCTCTCATTTCCCAGTGATTCAGCAGCTGTACCTCAGATAAGAGTGAAGTAGTTCCTTTAACTCAGGCTGGTAACAAGGGTTCCTCCATGAGTTTGGTGGATGCAACCAGAGGAGTGGTTTTGGAAGTGGTTATGGCACAGTTCTGGGAAGTCACCCCCAAAAATGCCCCATGTCAAGGGGGTATAGAGAAAGCATGCGGTGGTATCTGCAGGTCAGAGGGGAGGTGTAGCTGTGGGTCAAAATACCTGTAATATTATATAAATAGTAAGGTATTAGTCATCAAAGCATCAGATTTACTATTGCAGGGATCTAAAAAAATAGCAAATTCTCACTGCAACTGTGGCATCATCTTTTCAGAGGAATTTTGGATAGTAAGTGGTAATATTCTCAAGTAACTGGTTACAAACTAGAGAGGGACAGTGGTTTCACGAGCTATGGGGAATCCAGAGGCTGCTTTTAAGGCTGGCTGGAGAGGCTGTGCCCATAATGAAGCTGGATTGCTCTGGCCAGTGCTTTCTGCAAACAGATTGGCACCCAGCTCGTTAAGTCTAATTACTGTAATTCACAGCACTACTGCTGCCTGTTTTCTCCCGGTGTGACCACTGGCAGTGTTGCCCTAGAAATGAGGGACAGATTATTTTACTTGGGATATTGGAGTGATCTGTAACTTTTCCTTCTTTCTACTTTTATATTGGGGAAGACAATGACAGTGTTCATATTCCACCATGAATTATCACAGCTGGATGTTCTCACAGCTTCCTTGCTTCAGGCTTTTTGTCCTTTCTATTTCACAGAGGTTGTCACTAGTAGCACTTCCATGATCAGCTCTTCGTGTTGTCTTACCCAGTGCTTGTGGATGTTGGTTTTAGGAGGCTGTGAGTCTGAGAAGAAAAAAACTTGGGTTTGTGTTACATTATAAGTTGTAGCATTGTGCCCATGGGAAGGAGGAGAATTGCACACAAATACATGGGAGGATTTAATCCAAACGGCAAACTGGCCTCTGGAAACAGGTGAAGTTTAGAGCCTGGAGAGCATCAGCCTCATGGGAAAGACAAGCTCCTTCTTTTCCATTGAGACTGGGATTTTAGCTAGAGGTTTGGATTGCTGCACTACAGAAGAAATGATTTTATCTCCTTAATTCAGGATTAATCAATTATTTGAATCCTTAAAAACCCCAGAAGCAAACCCAGATTCCTTTCTGTATTTCTTCTGTAGTCAGTATTTTCAAGTGGTACTAATTCATTTGCATTTCTCTGTGCTTTAAAACTAATTTCCCCCGTGTTCTACTCTATTTTTATCTGTTCAGTATTAACCCAGCTAAGATGATTGCCAAATCTGTAGAATCAGGTGTGAGAGTAAACAACTTCACATTTTCAGCATTGCTTACAAAGTCAGTTATTATTACTGGAGAGCAACTTCAGTTCTGAGATGACGATTCCACCCCCTTGTCTCCTTTACCAGACAATTCCCTCAAGTATTATTTCCTGTTCTTGAGCAAGAAGCTGAATTTCTGCCCTGTTTCTGTTTCAGACATCCCCTGCCAGCACCTCACCCCCCGACTTGCCAGAGCCCTCCCCAGCTGAAGACCTTCTTCCTGGGAACTGTGTAGGTACCCAAAATCAAAGTAAGTAATTTTTGATAACCAAGAGGTTTCTAGGAAAGGTGCCAGGGTTTGTTCTTAATGGTTCATACTTTAGCACACTGTGACTGTTACATCTCAGGTCTTTGGTGGCAGCTCTCAGGGGAAGCACAGATTTCTGACCCTGTTGTAGCTTTGTGCAGAGGGAACTCTTATTCCAAGGTTTGATCCCAGGAGTTCGCACTTGGCTGATGAGCTTCCCAAATCAGTGAAGACAATGTCCAAAAGCTCACTTTGGTTACCTTCAGGTTTTACATTTGAAATGATCAGGGGATTGAAGAGTGCTCTAGCGCACTGCCAAACCTGCCAGTCCTGTGCCAACACTGCCAGCTTCACAAACACTCAGATTTTGCAACAGAATATGAAGTCAATGGCAGAATTTTAAAATGCCATAAATGACATGGGGCTCAAGCTTTCAGCACACTCTGCACTGGGAGCAGTGTTTTACAAGCTGTTGTGTGATATAACCTGAATGATATAAATAAACTTTCTGTGCAGCTGTTCTGGACCTTTGGCTGTGCCATTTTGCAGTGTGGGTGTGATTTAGCCAGGACCAGCAGCAGCACAGCCCATCCCCGCACCTGTAGCATTTTTAAGGTTTTTACTTCAAAATAGGCCCAGGAAAACTAAACCCCATTTAGTTCTCTGAGTAAGGAACAGAGGAGGGGATGTACCTTTTAGATGATTGGCTTTGCATCAAGCACAATATGGAGAAATGGAAAAAAATGCTTGTTTTAAAAATGCCTCTGAAAAAGCTCAAGATGGAGAACCCACTGCAAAGTCTGTAAAGGGAAAAAAAAAAGCCAAGCTTATGGTGAAAGTAAAGCTGCATGGCTGTAACCATGGAGACCAAAGCTCTTCTGATGCAGAAATAAATGAACACAACCTTTTCATATTTATTAGTGGGACTGATGATGAAAGATAAAGTCAAATTAAAATATAAAGCAATAGAGACAGAGCGAGTGGCTGTCTCTGCCCCTGCAATGCAGGTTATTGTAATGGATCATCACAAATGGGCTGGGGTTACAGAGAGGCAAATCAGTTATAAAAGGAACAAAATACCCCTAGTTATAGCAACCTGTTTATCCAAATCAGCTTCTTTATTAACAAAACTGGAGAGACAATGCACACGACATATTCCTGAAATCTTCTGGTTCTGACAAAGATGGAAATGAATTTTTCATACCATAGCTGTGTATGAAATGTGTGTTCTACACAATGGAAAACTTTCCTGTAACTGTACTACTATTTCAAACCTGCTAATTTCTTAGTGGCAAGGATGACAGAATTTTCCTATAAACATACCGAGTGGATATTCAGGTTTGTCATGAAAACACAAGTCAAAGGGTCAAGTATTGACTGGTGAGGTGCTGTTACAGAGCTGTCACTGTGGGACCGAGGGACAGCAGCAGCAAATGGCACCGGAGCTGATTTCAGTGAGAGTCAGAGCTCGTGCGGTGAACCTTCACTGTGCCTCTCTGACATCAGGCTGCAGAAATGTTTTGATTGAGCAGCAATCCCAGAGAGGGGAAAGGATTCAGCCACAGCCCCACACGAAGGTGCTGAGGGGAAGGGTGGCTTTGGGGTATGATACACGGGGCAGAGAACTGGAGTTCACAAAGCTGCCTGTGTGTCCCTGCTGGGAAATCCCTGCTCAGGGGCTGTGCCTCGGGGCAGAGGGCAGGGGAAGGAAGGAGGAGCACCCTGGAAGCACGAGGAAAAGCCAGGAAAGTGCCCGTGTTGGACCACAGCACCTCGGTGCAGCCTGTGCGCGAACAGGGCTTCACCATCCGGCTCTGCCTGACACCCGACAGCTACAGCACCAGCCCCAGCTGTGACGCGGGCTGGCGCTGCCTCAGCACCCCACGGGTGTCCCCACAGGTAACGGGGCACAGCGGCTGTGGGGCTGGGCACGCTGCCCGTGCCCATAACCCGCACCGCAGCCTCGGCTGCTGCACCCCGCGCCTCGCAGAGCACAGCTCGGACAGAAAATGCACTTCCCTTCAACCCCGGCACAGCGGCTGACGTGAAACCTTTGGAGCAGAGTCCTGCTGGTCCTTGTGCTGCGCTGCTCCCGAAGCCCCGGGAAGCTCCCGAAGCCCCGGGCCCCAGCGCAGGGGCAGTGCCAGCTCCAGCGGCCCCTCTGCGAGCGCACGGGGAGGGGCTGGGATCTGCTCCAGCCCTGCAGAGCGGCTGTGAAATGCGGGTAACTTCCAGCCCACGAAGTTAAGGGAACGATATCCTAAATTACACACATTGGGTTAAGGTTCTTCCAGTTTTACTGGGCTATTTTCTTCCCCTTTCTGACTTCCTCAAAAGTGTGGTTAGCCTCAAATCTGGAGAGGAATTCGTGCCCAGTGTCAAAGCCAGATTTGAGGAGTAACCGGTTTGAAATACTAGAAAGTTTATGCCAAGACTTAAAATAACCACCCTCCATCCTTCTTGATATTCTGGTAAGAGAATGGTTGTGTGCAAGACCTTTAATTTAATCACTGTATAAAATGGCATTTCCTGGAATTTTCTGGCAAATGAAACACTCTCCTAGAGCTCAGATTTCAGTCTACTATTCACTGACTACACCCAGGAGTTCAGAATACTGAAATTTGATTTTTAACTACAGAGCTTGCTAATATTAAATTTACCTTGCCAGGTACTGAGACAAATGTGATGCTCGTTGATAAAAGGGTACCAAATTGTTTATGTCATTGCTAAACAGATAAAGGTTGCTGTAGTCTGGTTTTAAGTTTTTTTAAAAGATACTTGTAACATCCCTTAAAGCCGAGAAGGACACAAAGTAACTTCTTAAATGTCTGGCTTTTCAGCCAGCAGCTTCCTGTGGCACAGCAGGAGCGGGGAACACAACCAGGTTTTCTTAGAAAGGACTCAGCTTTTCCGAAACTCCCTGCCTGGTGGTGTTGGGACACAGATTGCCAACCCACCGACAGCTCTGAGTGGGAGTTAACAAACTCACCTGATGGGCCGGGAAGTTATTCTTGATAAGTAATTTGGAAAACCTGCTCACAAAATGAGTTAAGGCTCAGCTTTTCTTTGAAAGCAGAGAAACACAAGGAGCTCTTTTGCTGATGTAAATGCCGAAGTGTCTTTCCAGTATTGTTCTTCAAACACATCTTGTACTGGAGTCCAGAGCTGGGAGCCAGCCAGTCCAACCTCCACTCTGAGGTAAAAAAGCACAACAAAGGTGGGCAAAGAACGAGACAAATCTAAATCACCTCCCCCTGCAGGTACCTGGTTTCAGTCACCACTTCACACCCAGAGTCAGTTCAACAAAGGCCAGAACTGCTCACTCCAGGTCAGCAGCACCTGGGGCACACAGCCCCAGCTCTGGCTCCACGGCAGGTACAGCTCTACCCACCCCAGCCCTGCAGGCTCAAATGTCTGCATGGGACTGCTGGGAAATGGCTTTGCCGTGTAAAACGTTGGAACACCCAGAATGACTCCTCCTTCAGAGCATCAGTCAAGTTCCATGTCAGTTTAGTTCTGGTACAGTATCAAACAGCAGGCACTTGGATTTATGAGCTGTGCTTAAATCCAACTCCCCACTGTACTGAAGAACAGTTTTGTTCTCATCACATCAGAGTCCCCTCGCTGAATCCCCTCCTCAGGGGGCTGGCTCAGCTGGCAGCTCCCTGCACAGGGGCCACGCCGCAGGCCTGGCCTGCCCACACCAATCTTTTAACAACCTCAGTTTCAGTTTTTCTGGTGTTCCAGTAACTTTACCTTCCAGGCCGGCCCAGGCCTGTGCTCCTCCCCGTGGGAATGGTCACTACTCCAAAGCACTGCCCTCCTGGCCCTCAGGCCCAGTGCTCCAGACACACACAGAAGGGTTTTCCAGCTGAGAGCAAATCTCCGTTCATCGAGGAATTCACAGACCTTGTTTCCCCAGGATGCGGAACAGGCAAACCAGGTACAACGCTATTTATAACTCTGTTTCACAGCACTGAACAGGAGCAACACATTTCAGCCCAAGTTATTCTGTAGATTATCAATAACCTTGAAGGAGATAAGTATTCAGTAAGTACTAAACAGAGAGGCCCCAGCAGGGCTCGGGTGCACTTGGAAAAGCAAAGGCAAAAAAGAAGGAATGAATAGAGTGAGGTGGGATTTACCAACCAGGAATGTAGCACTTGCATGTAATAAAGCAAATATTTACATTAAGCACAATACAGCAATTTATTTAGATGCTTAAATGAAGAATACAAAGGGAAATAAAGATCACAAAATTATACATACTACAACAGTGTGTTTATATTAGATGGTATAAATGAATACAACACCTTGGTGGTGTTAACTAAAGATAAAACTAAATATCCAAACCCAGCACTTTGTCTCAGTGTGCTGCTTCAACACAATACACTTTTATACAGATCTAAAAGGTGTCAAAATTAGTAGCTGCAAACTTGTTTCTTGCATGTGATTTTTCTTTTTTAGCTTAAAAGATTTCAGAAAATGGCTCTGAAATATGTTTGTCATCAGTTGTCATGTCAAGGATATTCAGAACAAGAAAATTCTATAATACAACAGAGCCCAGATATATTTTTATGTTGCTGGCCTCTGGTTGGAGATTGTACAAGGTTATGTGCAAAAACTAAGTTTGTCAAAATTGATACTAGAGCAGTCTCAAGCTTTGCTAGGGAAACTAGGTACAGCATTTATTACACAGCAGGGCAACACTAAAAAAGAGAAACAGATCTATGATGGGTACACAAGAACAGTTCCATAAGCTTCACTTGAATAGGTCTAAAAGACTGTACAAATATACATTTCAACTATTCAGAATGATACATGAAAACTCCATTTCCCCAGAGTCTGCTATACAGGGCACCGGGTCACTGGCACGGCGCTACCGGAGAGGGGCCTCTTGGAAAGACACAACTCAACATGGACAAGGTGAAAGGAGGGTTGAAAATGCAGATAAAATAATCCTCTGCTTTTCTCTGTGTGCATTCTGGAGCCACCAGCGTATCCGTTTTCACATTAAGTTACTGTGCTCATCCCAGCAGGAGCTGCCCAGCCCCCGGGCCGGCAGATCTGTACACGGCCCCAGGCAGCAGCGGCCCCCAGGCCAGGCCGTGCCCCCGGGGCAGGAGCAGCTGGGAGCGGAGCAGCGCGGGCAGAGCCGCCCGCGGGCAGAGCCGCTCACGCCTGCTGGCTGCTGAGCTCCACCCCGGGCAGGCTGCCGTGCATGGGCTCGGCGCCCACGGCCCCGAAGCCCTCGCCGTCCTCGCTGTCCATTGTGCTGCTCTGCCACTCCATCTGCTCGCTGGCCAGGCTCTCCTCCAGCTCGGAGGCGTTTTTCCATTGTGACTGGTCCTTGGACCAAAACCCTTCTACTTTTCCATAGGAACGATTCTTCCACTTTGACTGTTCTTCATCGCTTTCAGATCCACCCCCCTTGGCCTCCACAGTGGGTTTACTGCTCCCAGCATCTTCGCTTTGGGAAGATTCATCTGTCCACACTTCTGGTTTTACCTCCAATGCGTTATCTTCAAAATCCGAAACCTGCTGGGAACCAGGCCCGCTTTCAGACTGGGAAGCTCCATCTTTCCATTCCACTGCATCATCCTGGTCATCCTGATCCCCTTCGCTATCTGAAACATCACCTACCAGTTTTGTTGGCTCTTCAGCAGAAATCATCTCTTCGTATTTAGAGCTTTCCTCTTGTTTTTGATCAGCCTTCTCTGGAGACTGTAACGTGTTGTCCTCCATGATTTCCTTGGCTATGCTGTCCTCGGGGTTCTGCACTGTGCAGTCGGACGAGGGTTTCCCACCCATGTCAGAGACGCGCTGGCCGAAGGGACTTCGGCTCTCGTTGTATTCCTCTTCTAGGTTTTCATAGCTGTCTGAGGAACTGTCATTGTCTTTTTCTAAGTTGATTTTTTTATCAACAGTCTTACTGACATTGACTCTGGAATTCTTCTCGTCGTGGTTTTCAAACAGCCATTCGGCATCAAAATCCATCTCGTGTTTGACTTTGTTCAGCTCTTTCATGTTGAAGCCCAGCAGCACGCCGGGTTTGTATTTTTCACAATCTCTAACGCATTTCTTCCTTTTGTTGCTAAAGTGAGATGCGATATCAGATTTCCAGAGCCACAAACTGGCCGCCAGCTTTTCGATCTCTCTCCGAGTGGGGTAGGGCTGCTTATTGAAGTATTTTGTAAGAAATGTTTTCCTGGCTTCATATGAATCATCTTCGTGACCCTTGGGGTCCAGTGCTAGAACTACGGGTTCTTCAGGCTTCTCCTCAAAGGCAGAGGGGGAGTCATCGTCGTCCATCTTCCTCTTCTTCATCAGGGGGAACTCCATGTGCTCGTAGGCACGCTTCACCGGCGCTGCCGCCGGGGACTGGCCCAGCCGGGACGATGTCCCTTTGTCCTGCCCGTTCTGGGTCTTGCCCACGCCCCTGCAGTGCACCAGGTGCAGCGTTATTGTGGAGGCCGTCATGTTGCTCGTGTACACGCCCAGGCAGTGGATGCACTTGTAGGTCAGCTTCTTCTCCACGGGGTGAACCGTCTGAATCACCTGGTGCCTCTCCCGGAGGTGATGTGCCAGGGCATCAGAGATGGGGCCTTTTAGGATTGAAAAGCACAGAGGACACAGAGTTTTCCCCACATCTTTTTTGTAGGGCACTGCAGCTTGTGGAGAACTTTTGACCGGTACGTCAGATTTCTCCTGGATTTTGGGCTGCGGTTTTGGCGGAACCGGGGGCGTGTTCTGAGCGTGGTAAGCTACGGATTCGGCAGGAGCATCCCGCAGGTTGTAGGTGGTGACGAGGAGGTGTATGTTCGTGTGGCTGCCCTGCTGCAATGTCAAATCAAAGGTCAGGGTGGAGTCAGTTTTGGGTCCCATCTCCTCGTCCACGTGCACCATGCGCATGTGGGCAGCCATCTTCTCCACGTCGTTGAAGGTGGAGCGGCAGTAGGGGCACGACAGCCCGTGGATCAGCATGTGATTGAGCAGCGTGTCCGTGGGCAGGTAGCGGTTACAGTAGAGACATTTGCTCGTGAAGTTGTGGATTTTCATGATGTAGTTGGCCACTGCAGGCACCTTCTCGGCCTTGTGCTCCTTCTCAAAGTGGACACTGTACACATTTTCGGGGAACAGCTCGTTGCAGATTGTACAGATTTTCCACTTCTGTGTGGACGAGGTGTTGACAGCGGAAGGACCTGTAGCGGCCACGGGGGATTTGGAGCCAGACTGACCCAGAGCTCTGGACGCTGCCTGGGACTGCGACAGCGACGCCTGTTTGAGCTGCGCCGACGACAGCGAGGAGGAGTTGGCAGACTGCAGCGAGTACCTGGCTGAGGCCTGGGACCTCTGCTCCCCTCCCAGAGTGTAAGGCCTTCCATTGCCACTCGCTGAAAACTGTTTCATGCTTTGTGATTGCTGGGAAAGAGAAACAGGTGCGTTGCCACTGAGGCTGAGCCTCCCCCCTGGCTGACCAACGTAACTGGGGGGTACTGATTTGACCCCGTAATTGTTCTGCTGTAGGTGAACGTTTGACATCATATTGACTCCTGCGGAATTTAACGTGGGCTTTGGTATAGTGAGTCTGTTCATCATCTGCTGTGACGAGAGCGAGCGGACACTGCCAGCGGAGAGGGCACCCATCCTCTGAGGGAGTCCCATAGGCTTTTTGTCCTGGGGTTTGGGAGCTATTAGCATCAGAGGTTTAGATCTCGGAACCACCACGTTAGTGTGACCTATCATCGCCGTGACCTGGTATCCGATCCGTTCGTGGTCTTCGATCACGTGCTGGACTAAAGCTTCGTAGGATTTCGGCATGAAAAGGCATCGTTTGCAGTGGATACCCCCCTCCTCTCGGGCACCGGAGCTCAACGGAACCGCACCATTGAGGGACTTTTCGCCTCCCTTGGCTACGTAAGGACCAGCAACGTGCTGAAAATGTTCCCTGTAAATGTGCTTTCGAACGATTTCGTAGAGCGGGTCGCGGTAAGTGCACTTCTTACAGTAATAAACAGCTTGTTCCACACTGTCAGCCTGCTTGGGTTTAAGGCTCTCGTGTTTGTTTTTATCCTTGAAAGTGCTGATGCCTCCACTCGGTGTATTGGCATTGGGAGCATGGAATATTTTAATGTGCGTTTCCAAAGTCTTTTTGTCCGCGTTGAAGGTACAGTAGGGGCAGTTGAGCAGGATCCTGTTCTCAAAGTCTTCGCTGTGAACATTCCGGAAGTGGCTTTTGTAGGCTGAAAAGAACTTCGAGGAGAAGGGACATGCACTGCAGCAAAAGGGCTTTGTCCGATAGTCCTTGAACAGAGAACAGAGCACAGACTAAATATTCAACAGCGCTTCTCAGCAAAGAAACACCCATGATATTCTCTACACAGCCTTTCTAAACGATACTCATGAGACCCCCTGCAACTGTCTCAAACCTTCAATTCACTTCTCTCCCAGTTCTGGCCTGCAGATCAGGCCCTAAAAAGCTGATCACATGAACATATACATGACGTGGCGAGTGCCAAGGGGTCCCTCAAAGGTTTAGCCATGACCTCAGCAGGTGAGGCTGAGTCAGAAGTGTCTTTCCCTATCAATCACAAAAAGCCTCCTCCCTGCAGCTGAGCTGCAAGAAAAGGTCCCTGTAAGCTCCTTTCTGGGGGAAAGCCAAGCAGGATTGTTTAAGGAAATGAGACTGTATCCAGACGAGATACTGCCCACCTAAATCTGCCAAACTTTATAGATGTAAGATGGATCTGTAACTTGAGCCATTTCAGTGTCTTTATCCATTACACACTTTATAGCAAAGATGGAATTCCAAACCTATTTTTGGTGAACAGAAGGATTTAAGCTTACCAAAGACACAGGCTACACAAGCCCTTAAAGCCACCAAGCTTCTTCCTTGTGATCAAAGCATAAACCTGATTTTGGAATCAATCTTGAATGAGGAACAAAAAGGAATTTGAGAATTCCACCCTTGCAGTTTGCCTGCAGCTTTTGTCCCACTTACTGCGGTGCCAGTGCAGCTCTTGTCAACTGCTACAGCACAGTCTGAAGTTCCACTGGCCTTAGGGACAGCCACAAGCAACCTGGCACTTCAGGTGGGGCAATGCATGGAATTCAGAGTTACAGAGATTCCTCCTGAGTGTCAGAACAAGTCCTGGGCACTGAGCTACACACAGGTCACAGGTGAGGGAGCCGGAGAGCTGCACTCTCCCTCTGCAGAAGGAAGCTGGAATATCTGCTCTGGCCACCTGCTGAAGCCTCACACACCTGGTGGGCTGGAGACCGGCCCCAACAATCCGACCAACCAAGAGCTGCCTCCTTTTACATTCCAATTTTCATTCTGGGTTACCCAGAAAAAGGGACATCAGTGTATTTTATGCAAGACAGTACTAATGGGTCATTTTCAGATTAACAACAGGAATCCATCACAGGACGGGTCCCAGTTTCCTCTGAGAGCAATACCTGAGCCCTGAGGTGCTCACAGAGGGATGCCTTTGTGGAGAGGTTTCTGACCTGTCACTGCTGGGGTGACTCTGTCCTGCAGCCTACACCACTTGCTTGAACCAACAGCATCATTTCCTCCCTCCACTGCTGGCTCAACTCAAAATTCATTTATTACTGGCTCAGAAACATCTCAACAGCAGAACTTCCAGTGTCACTGAGCTGCTGTGCAGAACTAGAAATGCCCAAAGCAGATGTGGGACACAGCCTGTGGGACCCAGGGCTGCACTGACAGCGACCCTGCACTGAGCAGCAGAGCCGTGTCCAGTGGAACAGCTTCGGAAGGGAGGGAAACCAGGAATAAAATATTTCAGGCAAGGTGGAAGACTCATTGCCAGCTGTATAAAGTTGTTGATCCTTTGGCCAGAGGGCCAGTGGAATTGTGCTAGGCTTGGGAATGGGCTCCTAATGTGCAGACTTGAGCAAGGACCCACCAGCTCTGCAGTACTGGCCACCCGGGCTGCTGAGACACAGACCAGGAACAACTTAACAAAACAAAGGAAAAAGCACGTAGCTTTTTGCTGTCCCTTGAGCTGCCAACACATGAAAATCCATGAGGAAAACTGCAGGAAAAGCTCTTGGCATGTCTGTGAAATGCCCTTCAGCACAACCCATCTCCAGCCTCAGTGTCAACTGAAACTCTTACCAACCTGGTTTTTTGTAAGCGATGGGTCCCACAGTCCCACATCCTCCCATGTAGTGTTTTTCAAATAAAAGTCATTAGGTTCAAACTGCTTAAAATCCTGGAGAAGGGAAGATGGGAAGAGAGGACAGAGAGTCAGAACCAAGGCCCAAGGGCTCCCTTAAGCAAACCCTGAGCACCCCTGCATCCTCCCAGGTGCTGCTGGCCAAGGCAGAGTGGGAGTTTGGGGGGCACCTCCTGGGAGTGGGAGAGCTCTCAATATTCTCCGTATCACAAAACACCTGCAGAACATCTTCACCACTCATCCTCCTGACCAACCCAAAACTGTAGTTACAAACTCATCTCATTCCAAAAGCAATCCTGGAGAAAAATGTTCCCAAACTGATGTGTGGGTTTGGGGGTTTTTGGCTGCTTTTTTGGGGGTTGGTGGCGTGGTATTCGTTTTGTTCGGCTTTTAATTAATTTCACACAGGAAGCTTTTAAAGTTGGACATGTGTGATGTCCAAGACACCCAATTCTTATTTAAAAAATTATCTTATGAAGCATTTCTTTGGCATTTCACCCCTGGCATGAAGTCAGCAGCACGTAAGGACTCAAAAATAACATTTCCACTGAAATGAATACTGCAAGTAACACTGTCCCAGTTCAGAATTCTCCCCTTAAACATGAGACTTGCTCCACGAATTCTGCAAGCAGGAAGGACTGGCATTTCTTTCTTACACATCTCACTCGAATGCTCTTTAAAGAGACACTGAAAGAACAGGCAAAGCCACAGTGATGGAGTTTGTCCAGAAGAGCAGCACAAACACCCTTCCCTTGTAGGAACTGACCCAGGCACAGAGGTGATTCTGTAACTTCAGGACCTGCTGCAGCACAAACACTTCCTGAAAGCCTCAGACCCATTTCTGCCCCAACATCCCACACCACTCCTGGTTCTTGCAGCATTCCTGGATGTTCAGTAGCCACTAATGTTTCTAGAAGTGTTTACAGGTACAATCTACCTCAAGTTGCTAATTAACTCCTACTTTGTGTGGAACCCAAACAGGTCTAAAAAGAAATCATGGCATACACAAATACCTCACTGTCCCCCTAACTCTGCAGCATTTTAGCTCTAACCCTTGGAGGTGCCATACTTACTTCTATATGTTCTTTACAGTATTCCAAACCAATGTCACTAAGTATTTTTTTCACAGTTTTCCGGGCCTTTCTTAAACTGCCAAGGTTGTTGACAGGAAGTTGGAACATAGTTTCTATTGAAAAAGAAGAGTAAGAGAAAAGGTTTCAGTCAAATGCGTTTTGTCTGATAGTGCTGCACTTTTAATTATCAGTAATTGTCTGCCTCATTTCCCCACAAAACAGGTATCAGAGCTGTACCATTCCCTAACACACTGCCACACTCTCTGGCTTGTTCCTTGCTGAGGCTGCCCATGAGGCTGCAGAGGGCACTTCTAAACAGGCAACGAACTGCTGGAACAACTATTGCAGGAGCAATGGGCTGCCTCTGGAAATAACTTTTATTTCTTTAGAGTGTCTGTCTTTACAAACCCCTACAGTGAAGTACTTCAGAACTCAATTCTCTCCTGGGCAATGTATCCTAACTGATTTGAAAACTGGCAAGCTGAGCATCAAGGTTTGTGTCCATCTTGTAAGAGATTTCAGTGTCTCTTCAGTGATCAAGATGCCTCTTGCATTCTGCTGAAGGTAGAGTAAGAAATTAATGCTGTTTCCTCCCTTTAGTGTACTCAGAGCTTCAACTGGCTGAAGCTGTTTAGCAAACATTCTCCTAGGAAGAGGGGACCTGAAAGCTTGGTCAGAGCCCTCCAGAGAGAGAAACCACTGGGAAAAGTACAAGAGATGGCTTAAACCTCTCAATGTCCCTGGGAACTGTCAGCCTCCCTCCCATCAGTGCCCACAGTTCCACTGGGCCTGGCTGGGGCTGCCCAGCTGAAGGGAATCCAGCTCATGAACTGCTCTTTTCCTACACTCTATCCATCCTCATCTCTACTGCAAAAACCATGTCTAATACAACCTAAAGCAAGGTTCCTTTTAAAGAAACGAAGAGTAATTTCACTGCTTCAGAAACACTTCCAGTCGCTGCATGATCCCATTTTTCAGAAAAAATTCAGTGAAGCAGCTCAGTCAAGTATGTTCAGGATTTGAATTAATATTTTCAAGTGAATTTCAAATCCAAGGAGATCATCAGAAATGTTATTCCAGGTGATTAATAGGAACTGCAGAAAGAGCAGTGCATGAACACAGCGCATGTTAAAGCTCCTGGCAAGCCGGGCTGCTTTCTTCAAAACCCAAGTCCCCACTTCAAGAATGCCCCCGGTGCTTGCAAAGAAAAGCATTTTTGGTCTCATGACACAGCCAGAGTCAGTGCAGAGCTTGTCTTTAGGCACTGATCACTCGTACACTTGAGTCAGCCACAAGTCTCAAAATACTGCTTGATCTCAAACAGCTGATTTCAAAATGCCCATGAACTTCTTCACCACAGGAATCAAATGCTTTCTCTTAATTCCTGTGTCTAATACAGCTGAACATGCCCCAGGTACCATGATATAAAGAAGCTCAAAGAAAGCCAATTACTTACAACTGCCTGAAAACAACATCTCTGGTCTATCTGCAGCATCTTCTTGCCTCTGCCCTTTGCCTGCCTCAGTCAAATTTTAAAGACAAGAAATTCCCTGGATGTTCCTATCACCACCCATTATAACAGAGGACAGACTTAGATCTTCACACCTGAAACCTCAACTTTTAAATGTCAGCTTGCTTTGCAAGTTCTGCTGGATAGCTGAATCCAAGTCGCCTAATTGTAACAAAACCCCTCATCCTTAAGCAAATACAGTTAATTTTACTTAGGAAATGTCTGACTATTTAATCATAGTGAGTGGAGAGCCTGATATTACAGTCTATGACTACAACAAAAGCTTTTAGCATCTCCATCCATTTCTGTTTACAGCAAGTAACTCCAATTGTAATGTAAACATCACTGTGCTGGCACCTCCTTTGATGGGGACATTAAAGCCATTGAGATTAAGCAGCCTCTCAAATCATCATCTAGGCATTAATGCTGGTCTGGAAATGAGGCATCCTTTATCTGACCAAAAGCTGATGTTTAAGGGAAGACACCTGGAGCATCTCTGACCACATCAATCCACACTGAAGTGCTGGGTGGAATGAATAAATGACTGCTTAAAACCAACCCCAACAACACCCTGACTAGAAACAACACCCTGACTAGAAACATCCAGGTAGGATCTTCAGGTGCCTCAGAAGGCAGATCCTGAAGATCTCCCTCATCTCCAGTGTGTGTGTACACAAACTGTCTGACTGTTCCAGTCACAAAGGAATGGCAAAGGAAGCATAGTGACTGTGAGCAATATCTGGAACCTTCCTTTGCTCTGTTTGTGCAGTTCCCAGCATGAAGGTCTTGTCCACAGCCAGGTATTGACTCCTAGAACAATTCAGTAGCCAAATGTAAGCAGAAAAGACAAGCTATGAAAGAGCAAAAGATTACTAACTTAGAAGAGCCACAATCAAAGCTTTCGTTTCACATTTGCAACAGTGAATGTTTTCTTCCCTACATTGCTGTGCCAGTGCAAAGAGCCCTCCGTCTGATCTCACCCCAGCACTGCACTCTGACCCCACAGAAGGTGTGCCCTCAGAGACAGAGGGAGAAACACCAAAGCCCCACAGCAGTCAAATCATCAGAGGGGATCAAGGACAGAAAGCCTGCACCTGTCCCTACACTGCAAAAGCCATTTCTATTTTAGTGTAACTGAAATCTTAATTCTCCAACGGGTCTTTTGTATTTCGGCCCTGGTCAGGACCCCCCTTTGATGTCCCAGGTAAAAGGTGCTGGGCTGTTCCTGCTCTGACCCAGGAAATGGGGGTGCAGCTTCAAAGCACCCACAGGGAACAAGGCTGTTGTGACTCTGGGAAAGGTGCACCAGCTTCACACCAACACAGCCCTTTTTCTCTCCACTGAAATCTTCAGCCAACATTCCAAATGTGCCCCATTGTGTTACTTTCATGTCTGGACATTATTCAGGGTGCTCCCTGTGCTTGGTTCATGTCTCAGCTTTGCTACAGCACAACCAAGCACAAAGGATTTCTACTGTCACAGGCTGCAGAGTAAAACAATGGTTTTGAACCAGAAATAAAGACCTAAAGAAATAATCTGGAGGAAGATCTTGCGGTGCAAAAGAACCACGACAGCACCAGTCTAGTTTTCCAGCAAACCTGCTCTAGGTTTTATTCTCTTTATGCCTAACTGGAAACGCCACCATGTCCTGCCCACTGCCAGGGAAGCCTCCCACGACCAGCAGGCACAGAAGGTGGGGGACCCTGAGCACTGCACTGAGCAAGTGTCTGCACTCAGCAAGGTCTGGGGACAGCATCACTGGGAAATGGCAAATGAAAACCAATCATGGAATCCCCAAAAGCTGTAAACCAACCCCCCGGGCCCCCAGTGCATTTTATCTTGTTCGGGCACCCCAGACCTGTACGAGTTGGCCAGGGACCCCAGGGCTCTTCGCAGAGGCCACTCCACCTACCCCTTCTGCACTACGGTATTTTCTTCATAGGATCATTATGGGATGGCCTGGGTGGGACAGGACATTAAAGCTCATCCAGTTCCACCCTTGCCATGGACAGGGACACCTTCCACTATCCCAGGGTGCTCCAAGCCCCATCCAACCTGGCCCTGGACACTTCCAGGGATGGGACAGCCACAGCTGCTCTGGGATACCTCTGTCAGGGCCTCACAGGGAAGAATTTCTTCTTAGTGTCTTCTCATTTCTTCTTTTTATCTCTTGAGCTGAATGTTTCTTAAAAGTGTCCCATGAAATTTACACTTCCATTCAACTTCTCTAAATAACTGACCTCAGAATAAAACTGCAGATGCGATCACAACCCTCTTAGGAACATTATTAAAAAGAATGAAATAAAGCATCAGTTTTACCTTCTCTTATGAGCACATGAGGTTGACCCTTCCTTTCCTAATGCTCTCATTTATTGCTATTACAAAGACTGAGAAAACCTGAGCTTTTTGGTGATCTGACAACCAGAATTAGCAACTACATTGCTGAACAAAGCATTAGGTATGAACAAGTGTGCAAACCAGACAATTGTATAAGCAAGGTGCAAACCCAGCCTGTTCTGTGCCATCGTGACTGAGTTCACAGACACACTCAGCTCAATCTTGTCTTATTAAAACAATCAGCAGTGTAAGAACTCTTGTTCATTAAAACAGATTTTCTATCAATTTTAAACTAAAAGATACTATTTGCTGTTATTTCTGTGCATGCTTATAAAACACAACTGCTCTTCCTCTGTTTTCCCCTCTCCCCCTCATCATCCTCTGTCGCTTCACAAGGTCCATCCTTTCCGTGCTCTTTCCCCCTCTCCTCCTTTCTTTGCTGGTTCTTGGCCTTCTTGGTCCTTACCTCGCTCATTTTCCCTCTTCTCCTCTTCCCTGTGCCAATTCATAGCGTCCACATTCTTTCGTCGTTCTCTCTCATCCTGTCTCCACCGCTTCTTGATATCTTTGTCCTTAACTTGCTCATTTTCTCTCCTCTTCTCATCATCCCTGTGCCATTTTATTGTTTCTGTATTTTTCTGCGGCTCCACGCTTCTTTTGAGATAGTCTTGTCGCCTCCTCCTCTTTTTTAACATATCCCTTTCCCTGGCACGAGCCTGCTTTTCTTTCTGGGAAAGAAAAGCTTTACGGGGCATCATGAGCTGCTGCTGTACCTGCAATAATATCGTATCCATGGAACAATGCACTATACACACACTCAGTCAGGCACAACACCTCGTTTGGCGCTCAACGCTTCACACACTCAGGCAAGGCAATGCCCTGCTCCGCCTCTTCCCTCCTGAGCCCGGCTCGCTCCGAGCTGGGTAAGGCCGGGCCGGGCCAGCTCCAGGGGCCGCCTCAGCGGCACCGGGCAGTGACCCCGGGAGCCCCGGCCCGAGCAGTGGCATTTCTGTCCCCTCCCTGCCGCTCCTCCTCCCCCAGAGCCTTTGGCAGCCCCCTGGCGTTGCTGCTCCCGCTGAAGGAACAGCCTGTGGACAGAGTCGGGAAGGGAACTTGGGAACCCTCAAACCTGGCTCCTCTCTTCCTGGAGAGATACATTTAATCCAACTTAAAGGTGCTCATTTTTCTTTCCAGACCTCCATCTCCACCCAATTTGGGTGAAAATGGCTCCCTTTTCTCTTGGCTGGGAGGAGGGAGGGGGGATTAGGAGACAAGCCACAATCTGAAAAATTGTGTAAGCTTTGTTTCCTGGGGAAACCTGGCCAAAACATTTAACTGCAGTTAATGAAATAAGTCCTGACTCATCTACCCAGACTTCCTCCAAGTGTGTTATGTCTTGCTATTCACAGGAACAAAGGGCAAAAAATGAGACTATTTACTTGGAGTTTCTGCTGACAGCATTCCTGAGGAGTGGGGTTTCTTGGGGTTGGTGTTTTGAGGCTTGGGGCTTTTCGTTTCTAAAGAGCTGTCAATGGAGACTACATTTAACAAAACTGTTTTTACTTCTGGTATTTCTCTGTAGTCACCCAACATATTCACATCTTCAAATGTAACAGTGTTAATACCTGCAATTTTGAAATCATGGAAGAATTGATACCATTATTGATAACCTTTAGATATTTTTCTGTACACACTGAGCAATGTTTCAGAAATGGAAAACTGCAGTTGTGGGCCAGGTTTGAGTTTTTTGGTTGGGTTTTTGTTAAGTTTTGAAGAGAGATTTGCAGAGGTCTAATCAAAATGAAAACTGCAGAAAGGACAAAATTACTAGATTACAATACTTAAGCAAAGCCTAAAACAAAATGAAACAAATGTACTTTTAAAATTTAGCTACCTTATGGAAAGCACTTGTTCCCAGCATGCAATACTCCATCTTTTTCCTACAGAAAAAGCAATGTTTCAAACCCTTATTCTAAAAGCTGTTCCTTTCCCCTACAATGCACCCCACCCCACACACTTAAACCCTCTACTCTGGTCCATTGCCTTTGTTAGGGCTGGATCATGATCCCATGGCTTTCATTCCAATAATTCAACCCCAAGTTTCTTAATATCGATAATAACACTAAAAGGGAAGGGCTGCAGCAGAGTCAAACACCATAATCAGAAAAATTCATGCAGTTTGGTAACACATTAGTACATAAAATTCAGATTATGCTAAAAATTACTTCATTAAAAGGGCAACTCTCTACCAGACAGCCTGGGTTTGGGTATTAAATATTTCTCAGTAACAGTTGGCATTAAAATCAAAAAGCAACGGGAACCCAGGATCAGCATCCTCAGTGCAACCCAGACACTGCAAATCTGTACCATAGTTTCAGTTCTCTGTGGGCTGGGTGCCAGGACATTACTGCTGTTTACTAGAGCAAACTTAACTCATTAACTTTTTAAATGTACATTATCGTTACAATTTTATCAGTAACCTGGTTCAATTTCAATAACAATAGCATGAAGTAAATTGGAAGTGAAACACATCATGCAAATGATTCTCCCTCCCTCCCCCACCCAAGGCAAGTACCAACATTTCAATCTGTCATTGTTATATTTTCTTTCATTTGTTTTTGTTTGGTTTGTGGTTGGGGGTTTTTCCCCCTTTGGTTTTATCTTTTCACAGGATTCTTCCCTCCCCTCCCTTTACACAGCCCACTCTGACAGAGCAGTTTATAGACAAATGATAGAAAATACCTTAATAAAGAACATTGCAGCTGAATTTCCAAAATTAAACATTCCACCTGAGATTCAAATAAGTCATGTCATATTCCAAGGAATAACTTAAAGGGACATCCAACTTAAATTGTAGATCTCTGAACTTCCCTATCCCAAGTCAGAGGGTTTCCCCCAGCTTGTTTAGCATTCCAGTGTCACCCCTCCTGCAGTCTAAATCAGCTTTCACTTTCACCTCTGATGGTTTTAAACCAACAGAAGAAGGAAATTTTAAACCAGGAAACCAATTAATCTGCAGTGAAGCTGCCAGGGTGATGTAACCCAAAGCCCCCCAGCCCCTCAATTTTTCTAGAGTCCAAGTTGGTGTTCCTTTAAGTTCAAAATGTCCAAACCTCAGAAGTAAACAGTCAAAACTATCCTTTCAACTACTTTTTGCCCATACTTTGCCAATGAAAATCTTAACTCCTCCCCATCTCTTCAGTACTTCTGGTGAGGCATTTACCTCCAAAATGAATGGTGCTTGGGCGTCTCAGACTCATTGGACAAGTTTCATGCACAAGCCTCCAAAGCCAATTCTCCTTGCAGAACGCCCCCCTCAGGGTTCTGTTACACCCCCCGGGGGAGCCCAAAGCCCGGGCACAGAGGAAGGCTCATATCCTGCTGGACAAAACAAAGTGGGAGAGACAAGAGATAAGAGATGTGATAAGGGCAGTCTCACATTGATAGGTACAAACCCCAGCCCCCGGGCCCCTGTCCGGGCTGCAGGGCAGCTGTGCTGCAGCAAGTCTGAGCAGGTTTGTGCTTCAACAACCCATTCTGCCGGGGGATGCTGCCTGAGGAACGCTTCAGTGCTCGGATTTCAGCTCAGTTACCCAGTGCAGAAACCCAGCAGTCCAGAGGCTGGGAATGCTCCTCCTCACACTCCATCCACCCTCTGGAGTGCCCTGGCTCACTCTCAGCGTGCACCTCACCTGAGCGATCAGCACCACAGCACAGCTGCACCTGGGGACCTCAGGGACACTCGGTACCACCCTTGGACACTTCCTGGGAGGTTCCCATACAAACAGGTCCCGCCTTACAGACAGTGGGACATCAAACAGGTGACATGGCCTTCAGCCACAGCCCTGGGGACACACATTCCTCTGGGAAGCACTCAGATTAAAACTGGCAGAGGATGGGAAGTTTGGGGGAATGGCATATAAATGATCACAATTCTGTTGGAAGACTGATCTCTCTTCAACTCACATCACCCATGGACAGAAAGTCAGTCTTGCACAGACTGGAAACACAAAACGTAACATTAGAACCATGAAATCTGAAACAACCAAATCTAAAGTTTATAAAAGCAAAACTTGTTGAGTCATTAATAATTACTCTGCCAGGGAATAAGGCAATATAAATTGTTAGATTTTAATCTCTTGATTATTCACACAGAACATCCACAGCCTGAAGTACTGAGTGCTTTTCCTTGGCAAGTACGCTTCCAGCATAAGACACTACAACATTTTAAGAAATTAAAAAAGACAACATTCTTGAAGTACTTCATATGGTGGCAAAACTGAATGCTGGAATATTGCATCTGCTTTAACAGGGCCATCACCCATACCTTCAGCCATGCAAGGATAGATGATGGGTTATTTGTTTTACACTGGATCATTTTTGGACTAGAAGACAGACTTTGTGTGCCTGTGTTTTAACAAGTCCAAATGAACTCTCTCCCAGGGAGTCCTCCCTGCAGCAAACACACTTCTGGGTGAGGACCCATCAGCCTTGAGAGCAGATCAGTGGCAATTACTGCATCAGGCTGATGATACTGAACTCAGGGAAGTACTTCATCCCATGCTGGGTCTCCCAAACACTGAGTAGCATTTCCCTGTGCTGTGCTGTTGACAAGGATCCCCAAGCATCTGGCATGCTTCTTACTTTATGTCATTCAAATTCCTTTGATTTTGGCCAGTATTTTCTAGTATTTCAAGCTGAAGAAGTTATTGGTTTATACCTAACAGCCCAACACAGGATCATACATCAGAGCTGGCAGCAGCTCTGTGCTCCTGGGCGAGATGAAACAAGACTTGGTTTCTTGATACTGTGGCTTTTTATTTCCCTATTCCAACTGCTTTTGAAACAAGGTAACTTTTAACAATTTGCCCAGCGAACTGCATTTCACAGCATGCTCTAAAAGCCAGCCATGAAACAGATTTGCAGTGAAGGCTGGTGGTGCAACACTGAGTGAAATCTCTTAAAATACAGGGAAAATATGCAAGAAAATGAACCTGTGGTTCCCACAGCAACAGAAAAGCTGCCTCTCCGTGTATGCAGGTTAAATGATGCTCTGTGGTGTTATGGTGTAGAATACTCTATATTCACATAAGGACAGTGATGGCTGGTCCCTGGGACTCTGGGACCTGACAATTCCAGGACAGCTGAGCAAGGAACAGTGATAGCCAGGAAGCACAAGGATATCTCAGGGAAGAGTGAGCAAGTGAAACAGAAAAGGAGTAGAAGTATCAGGGAGAAGAAAGAATTTGAGAGAACAGAAACTACAGAAAACTTCCTTGAAAGTAAGAGTTGCAATTAACTCTCTCTCCTCCCTGTACCGAGTGATTGAAGTATTCCATACCGAGTTCTCACTGGCTGACATTGAGCGTTTTCACTTTCTTCCCTTGGACTCTTCCCTTTCCTCCTTATTTAAGCATTTCTGGCCTACTTTTCCGAGGGCTGTGCACCCACACTCCTGTGAAGGTAATGAGATTTGCAGTTTAGCAGCACATCAGAAATGCCAGACAACTGAGGGCTCCTTTTCCAATCCGCTATAATCCTGGAGGGAGCCTGTTTTGTAACGTGACGTTTCCAACTGAGAGCACCTTCTCAGCCTGTCCCCTGAGCCCCCTGCAGCAGGAAGCTCCTGCCCAGGAGCAGGGTGATCCTTCAGCTGCCCACAGCTCAGCTCCAGCGGGAATTTGGGGTGCAGAGCCAGCACCTGCACTGAGTGAGCCCCAGCCCTCCTGCTCGGGTCTGTATCTAAAACAGGACTGGGCACATGAAAGAGGAATCAACACAAACCCTCAATTACACTCTCTGAAAACCTCAGTTTTAAAACTGAGACTGTCGAACGGAAGGAAATCCCCAACTGCAAGATGCCACCTGGGCAAAGCACTGTAAGACCTGAGCCACCCTGCACAGGACACACTCCAGCTCTCCCTCAGACAAACAGGCAATTTGTTAACAGCCCCTCTGTCAAAAAGCCAAGGATTTAAAAAATACTAAAAACCACTTCAGAGATTAGATCAGCAACTTCCAAAACCAGTTTCAAGTTGTTCATCAAAACAAAAGGACCATTTCACACACTTCTCAGAACATCCTACACAAGCATGGCCTCAGGAGAGAAGTCCATCTAAAATGTGGTACTAAAAAAACCCCACCTTATCCTTGGGAGGAAATTCTGAGGCTAAAAACTTTTAAGCTGCTGTTCCAGTGGTTATAGGCAATTTTCAGCAGAGGTTTATGAAGCTCTGGTTTATACTTTTTTGTTTGGGCTTGCTGCCTAGCCTCAGCGTGATGACTCTCGCACTAAGAACTCCCAACTTCCCATCAGAGGAAGAACTATGGAAGGCAGTTGTAGTGAATCAGTAAGGCTGATATGCCTCAGTCTCCATTCATTCTTTATTTAAAGGCTAAAAAACCACCTTCTGCAGTCCAGCAGACAGGGATCTCCTAAGTCATTTGCACACTTCTCATTCTTGCTCAATTTCTGGAATTTTCCACTGGAGCCCGAAGCTCCATCTGGTGGGTGTGGACACTCACTGCAAAACTGAGCGGGAATTAACTGTTTCCTCATCAACTTCGGTTCAGTAGGAGGAGTCCTGGGCACTATGGCATCCCTATGCCCCAGTGTGAAATACGAAATGGTCAAATTTTGATTGCTCTGGGAACCACAACTCCTTATTTCTGTTCTGATGAACAATCTGCTTCCCTAGGCCCTTCTGGGAACTTCCTGGTGGGGTTTCTGATTTTGATGATGTAGGCTAAGGTATGTTAAAGAGTGCTGGTAGCTTAAGTTGAATGTTTTTTGAGGGATCTTTTCAACACACATGATAAAGGCCACATAACTCTGGCAACCCCTACTGCATTCTGAAAAGCACTTTGAAATCATGTCCATTCTCTAGGGCATAGGAAATCCTGAATTAAGAGGCACTCACAGCTCAAGAATTAGGCTTGCACACCTCCTGCCATCTTAGAGAATATCTTTTGTGACTGTTCAAGACCTCCACAGATAAATGTTTATATGCACACAACATGGGCAGTCAAATCAATATTCAATACACATCCTCAGTGTGAGAGCCAGGCTTGTTCAGGGCTATTTCTAAAAGATTTTGGTGTGAAATGCAATAAAGCCTGCACATCTTGCAGAAATTTGAAATCGAGACTGGAGATCATTGAAGCACAAAGGATATTATTTGCTTACACCATGATATCCACACTTCAGTGATCAGGAAAAAAGGCTGCATGAATATGCTCTACAATTCCAAAATAATCCTCATCTAGATTGTAGCTAAGCATGAACAATCCCAGAATAAAAATAATTTTGGAAACAGAAGCACATTTAATGAATGAGCAGTTACCATTTAAATTCAATCAAGAATCATCTTAAAATTTTCAATCCAAAGCTCACAAAAACATTTGTGTAATTAAACAAAGCAGCACAGTAGTCGCTATAAAGCGTGCAAGAACAAAGCAAATAATCAATATACACGTAATTTATGATTGGATTACACCGACTGGGAAACTGCAACCAGATTAGACTGCAAGTGAAAACGGTCCCCTGCCCTGTGTGTCACGTTTCCTGACATCAGCACTGTGTCAACAGCCAGAGCAGAGCCCTGATGCAGCCAGAGGAGTGGTTTGGGGCAGAGCGGCTCCTTCCCTCACCCAAACAGCGGTGCTGGGCCCGGGCCAAGCCCCGGGGCAGCAGGAAGCAGCTCCAGCCCTGCCCTGGCAGCTCCCACACACACACGGCCACACTCACACTCAGCCACACTCAGGTATTCGCACCCAGAGCTCAGAGCAGCCCGGCTGTCCCTCAGCAGCCAAAGGCAGGGCTGCGTGCGAGGGGCAGCACAAACCAGCACACAAAAGAGCACACGAATACTTTCCCCAGCTCATCCAAAGCCCCGCCAATCCATGCTTTCTCAGACAGCAGATCCATCAGATACTGGAGGGATCTCGCCAACTGGCTGCATCTGAGTTTTCCGAGGGTAAAAATAGGCACTGAAGGAGGCTGGTGCCGGTTGTTTTCCCTTGCCTTACACTTCACACACGCGAGGCACAAACGCTGCCATTACAACACGGGGGAAAGGCTGTAAACAAGAGCTTCAAATCAGTCTTACCACTGCACATTTCTTACCTCTCTCCCTTTCTGTCTAAGCATAGCTCCCAAGGGTTCCAATCCCTGCCTATGTTCCAGCGTTAGTCCACCCCAGCTACTGCTGTCTTCCATCTGCCTCGGGAACCTTCGATAGGCAGAGGGCTTCATAGCAGCAGCAATGGGGAAACAAAACAAAAAGGAAGATCACAAACTTGAGTTTGACTATTTAGGTGAAAAAAAGTATTTTAAGACCACTGTCTTGCCCACTTAAGATTTCCAGAGCCATTTTGTCCCCTTACTGTTGCTGCTATGAAGCTGCATCACCAACAGCTTCCTTGGCCCAGGGGCAGCATAAGCACGAACTGTGAGATCCAGAGTCCCACCAGAAATCAATGCACACAAGAGGGAGAACAGGGTGAAAGAAAGCATTGGCTGAGACCTGGGAGAGGAGCTAGGGTAGGGAAGAAACAGCCAACAGTGAAGGCAGGCTTGAGAGCAGGCCCTTTCCTCCACCTGCAGGACTGGAGGAGTTGCAGCGCTCCCTCAGGGAACAGCTGCGCACACAGTTACTTTATTTTTGTTTCTTGTAAATTGTTTTAGATACTACTTGAGAAGTAGATATTAAATGAAAGATTTTTGCCACGTGATGTGCACACAACTGCAGGTGTGATGTGCCCAGAGGGTCAACTACACAGGCCTTGGACTCAACAGCCACTCTCAGTTTTCATCTAAATAGTCTTTAATGCCACCTTAAAAAAAAAAAAAGTAAGAATATAAATGGTGGTAACTGAAAGTGACTCACTGCAGAAAAAATGGTATTTACTCCATTCTTACTCCAAACCATCAACTGTCATTCACATTCAAGAGCACTACAGTGAAATGAGAGACACTAAATACAAGCTCCTGTTTGCCTTTTGACACCAGAGCTGCAGTGAAGTTCTGAACAATGCAGTTCTTGCCTTGAGGGACATGGCCCTCAGGTAGATAAACAGGAGTTACACCCTCTTGAAGAAGCCTTTATTCAAATCTGGAACACCCATTCGATTTTTAAACCAGACCTAAGTTCTTCCTGAAAGCTCAAAAGAACAGGCCAAATTGGCCATCCTGCCTAGGAAAGCAAGGGCATTCTTCCTAAATGCGTCAGGTGAGGCAAAATAAACCTTCCACATATACTCAAGGTATAGGATTTATTTTTAGTAAAACTAAATTAACATCAACAAGGGCTCTTTTTCTTCCAAACCAAAGAGACTCAGAGCAGCACCTTTCATTGTCATCTCCATCTCTTACACTATCAAGAAACACACCTCTATCAACAGATTTATTTATATGAGCAGGACTATCTCCACATTAAAAATTATCCTGTTACAATTATGTTCATAGGAACCATACTCTCTCCCTATATATAGATATAAATCTAGGCACAGAGCAGATCTTGACTCAATATAACAAAAAAAATCGTGTGATGCTTATTTAGATGCAGACCAGCACAGTCAGCTGTTGCCTTTTTAAACAAGCATGTCCCACTAAATGTAGCATTATTAATATACAAACTCAGCTGAACTAATGATTTTTAAAAATCCCCCAATTTTGCCCATGCAGATAGAGCAGCTCCAATGGCACCTGTGAAACAACGCACTGAGCAGCTGAGCAGTTGCAGCCCCAAAGCTGTTCCCTGCATCTCCTGGCACCTCTCCTACAGTCTTTAGACTGGTCCTCCTCAGATCTGATACTTCTTTGTTCATTCCCAAAGGAATTTTGTCTCCCTCAAACATCTCAAGTAGTGGAGCAAAGATAACTTTCCCTTTCTGAAAACAAAACCCCACAAAAACCACTCCAATACATTTCCCATTAAGCTGCTAAATTTTACTTGCAGCCACCTCAAAAGAAACACATTAACCCAGGAGCAACGTCTTTGCTTCCACGAAATCACTTGTTTCAATTTCGTTCTTTGCATCAATCAAATCAGCTGCCATCTTAATAACAAGCTATAAAACATACATTTGGACTGTATTACTTATGACTACTGATAAGATTCTGATATGTTTCTGTATTCCAGGAATTCTACTGTAAACTTCAATGTTTACTTTCAGTATTTATGTTATTACAGAGTGGTAAAGCTGGGCTGGGAATAATCACCCATTACTCACCCTGCAGCGTGTGAGCAGCACAACTCACCTGCCCCAGAACACGTGTCCTGCCTTTCCCTACCGCTCACAGCGAGCTCAGGAACAGCACCCCACAAACGAGACTTTACACTGCCACAGCTGAACCCCCGCACCGGGGCACTGACAGGGACCGCTGTGGCAGTGACAGCGAGCACTTCTGAAATGCTAAGGGGCATCTTCTGACCACTGAGCACTTCTGCCCTACACACACAGGAAACCCATCGAGTTCTTCCTCTCAGCCTGAGGAGCACACACACCTTCCTGGGTGCTGTGTTTGTGCAGCTGATGCTTAACACTGCAGGGCATGAACTTTCCAAAACAGTCAAGAAGTTCCTCTCCTGTGAAGACTTTTCATTCCTGTCACACTTGTCTGTCTCATCTACAGGCAAAGGAGTCACCTTTCACCTTCCTCATCTCCTGCACATCCAACTCCCTCCCAAAGCCTAACACAACTGAACTTACGGGTTCTTTGTGACAATATACCCTGAAGCATAAATAGTGGTAACCTACAGAGATGCCTTCTACAAATCCGTCTGGCAGACCATCACTTCAATTCAAAACAAAACAAATTCTTTTTAGTAATGGGGCACTAAAGCTGTATCAGTTTGCAATGATCTCAGAGATGTCCCCTGGGAGCATCTCACGTCTGTTGGATACCAAAAAGTCACTCTTGAACGCTAACTAAGAAATAATATTGATTTGAGCAAAGGGCAGCTAACCACCAAAAAATGGTACAAAACCAGCCAGCTTAGTATCACTTTTGGAGAACAAGCTATTTGCTGTGTGTCAAAAAGGACATCTCTGTTTAGAATGAAGCTGCAAGTATTTGCTGCAATAATCTTCAGAAAAGGTAACCATTATGTACAACCCATCAGCATCTGGTGCAGGTCTCTTAACAACAGAGTGTTCCTCTTCTGTTGTCTCTTTCAAGATTTCAGCACATATCATGGTAGATGTCCATCTGCTGATATCAAATTACTACCCAACATCTGCAACCGCACATCTGCAAAGGAACCAAGCTCTGGTTTGGTTTGTTATTAAAAGCAGAAAAAGAAGGCTTTTCTGTTTCATAAGCAGACTGATCCATCTTTCTCACCTAGAAGGATGACAGCTTGTGATTATGAGTTCCCAGAGTCCTGAAGTGAAAGTTTTCCCGAGTAGGAGACCCTGCAGGAGGGAGCACTGCTGGGGCACACAGGGCTGAGCTGCACAGCAGCCAGCTAAGGTCGGTCCATGCTACCCTGACAGGCGGGAATCCTCTGCCTCCGTTACCTCACACCTCGCACCTCCAAACAGAAATAGAAAATAGCAGCAAAAATAAATAGAAACATAGCTAGGAAAAAAACAAACTTAAGAAAAAGCGGAATTTCTCTACAAGGAACGCAAACCTCTTCGACACCTACCAAACGGCTTAAATACACCCAACAAACAACGACCATCAACACTTGGAAGCGCCCAGTTACGGGGGCTCTGCCCTGCGGTCCCAGACAAAGCCCCTCGAGGCTCGCCCCACACCGTAAGCTGGGGGCTGCAGCCATGTGCCCAGAGCTGGGACAACCACCGGCACGGCGAGCCCCGGCCGAGCTGTGACACGACCCCGGCCCGCGCCGCCCGGTGNGCGCAGGGCGCCCCCTGCCGGCTGCCGCCGCGCAGCGCCCCGGCCGGGCTGCGGTGGATTTGGGGGGGGCCGGGGTGTCACGCCCGCGGCCGCTGCCGGGAGGCACCGGGGGGACCGGGGGTGCGCATACACCCCGGCACCGCGCACGCACTGCGACTTGTTTTGGAACCCCCGCCCGGGCTGCAGCCGCCGGGGGAAGGGGGTGCGTGGCACGGGGGTATCTGTCCGGTGCGGCTGCGAGGCGCCGGGTTTGGTGTCCACCGCCTTTGTCCGAGAAACGGGTGTCGGTAACCGTAGCCCGGGGCAGGGATGGGTGAGGCAACGGCGCTCCATCCCGCAGCTGCGGCTCGGGATGGCAGCGGCGGATCCCGCCTTTTCCCGCGGGCAGGGACCCCTCGGCTGCTCCCATTCATCGCATCCCCGGCGCCGCTCCAGCACCAACTCCGCCGGCGGGGCCCGGTGCAGCTGCACACCGGGATGCTGGACCCGGCCAGCGGCTCGCGGTCCCGCTCCCTCGGGCTGCCGGGACACGTCCGTGTGGGGAAGGGAGGCGGCCGGGGCCGGCGGCGGGGAAGGAGCAGCGCCGCGGTCCCCGCAGCCGCCGGGGCTCCTCAACATGTGTGCGGGCGGGGAGGGGCCGCTGCCAGCTCCGCACGCCCGGTGCGGCGGGCACGGC
>VXAZ01008152.1:381905-395566 GCA_013399875.1 Gymnorhina tibicen | reverse complement strand
CCGGCCCGCTCTGCCCGCCCTGCCACCCCGGCCCCACGGGCCTTCGAGCCGGCCTCGAGGCGGCCCGGGCCTGCCGTGCCCGTCCATCGGAGGCTACGAGGATGCTGAAGGGCCTGGAGCATCTCCGTGCCCAGGAAAGGCTGAGGGAGCTGGGGCTGCTCAGCCTTCAGAGGAGCCCCAGCTGAGAGGGGCCCTCAGCCCTGGGTGTCCCTGGCTGCAGGGAGGGCTCCGAGCAGGGCCCGGGCTCTGCTCCGCGGCCCAGCAGTGGCACCAGAGGGACGGGCAGGGACTGATCCCCGGGAGTTCCACCTGGACAGGAGGAGGAACTTCCTTGGGCAGTAACCGAGCACTGAACAGAGACCAGAGAGGATGTGGAGTCTTATTCCAGAACAGTCTGGACACACTCCTGTGCCAGGTGCTCTGGGGTGGCCCTGCTGGAGCAGGGAGGTGGCACCAGCTGAGCCACTGAGTCCCTCCCGGCCTGACTCGCTCCGGGATTGTGCCCATCGCAGCACGGCCAGGGCTGGCAGGGCCCAGGCCCAGGGGAGGGAAGGAGGCATCGCGTGAGGCGATGGCCGTGTGGGAGCCTCTCTGGGGCTGCCAAACCTGCCATGGACTGGGACGGTGGCATTGATCAGGGGATTCCGTGAGGCGACACAGGACCTGTGTGATTTACATACTGCCGTGCTCTGAAATCCAGATTCGTCACAGAACCACAGAATATGCTGAGCTGGAAGGCACCCACAAGGACCATCGAGTCCAACTGCTGGCCCTGCACAGGACAGCCCCAAGAATCCCTGCATGTGCCTTCATATTTTGGGTTAACACCCTGAAGCCAAGCCAGCACCCAAAGGCAGGGCTGTGATCTTTCTGGTGTGCACACGTGTTCACACACACCTGTGCAGAAACTCTCGACATCCCATTTTGCAGAAGGAACATTGGATCAGGACAAGACCCCACATGGGATTCTTCCTTGTGGATCATGACACTGCTCAAGATCTCTTCAACAAGTGAGGACGAATTCTATAGCACAGTAAAACTGTCTAGGAGTGAGAGGGATCAGTGGCTTTTGTTACTTCAGAAAGACACAAGCACTTGGAGGATGAGGTAAAGTGTAATTCCCTCCATCCTCAGCATTCACACCCTTTCTGGTTCAGTGACACACTGGAGTTCAGCCTCACAATGCTAGAAAGGAAAGTCCATTTGATTCCTTGTCTGAAGTATAGAAGTAGAGAAAAGGTGTCACCAATTCTTTAGACTTCATGTAACTCAAGGATCTCCTGCATTTTCAAGTGACTGGTGTCCTGACAATGTGTACATGCTGTTTATCACAATTCACTGAAATAGCTTTTATGAAGCATTTAGTGACATTTTGTGTCTGAGAGGCTGCTTTGAGACTTTCTCGCTCAGTGGGACATAGAAATCCCCTGCACGTCACTGCAAGTCATGCCTGGGCTTCACTGGGTGTCTCCATGGCCTCTTCACATCAGTGGTCATAAGAGTCAGGAAGTCACAGAGTCTTTCTTTTACATGGAAATGTAAATTTTAAGAACTGGAAATACACAAAACTTCAAAACCGAACCTGGTGCTTTGGCATTAAAGAGCTCCTAGAACTGAGGTCCTTTGAGAATTCCTCTGAGACACGTGTGGAATCTGTCTCAAGGAAGGAAAGCAAAGAGAGCTGGTTTGGTTTTCCTATAACAACATCATTTTGCCTTCCAAGAGTACGTATTTCTTCTCTGATCACACAATTATTTGAGTATGTTGAGAAACATTCCGAAATGTCACTAAGTCAGGACCGTGTCCAGAAACTCTCAGTTAACTTCATGGCTGCTTGAGCCAGTCTGCTCCTGCCTGAAATACACAGCCCCAAACCTGAGCACCTTCCTATTTCAACACTATTTTATTTATGCCTTACCACTGACCACTTCTTAGCCATCACTTAATACCAAAAAAATACAACAGAAAAACAACCCACAGACCTTCTACTCTGAGGGATGAACTGGAGAAAGCAGAGGTGTCTGAAGGTTGGAGGAACTGAGTGTTGTGGGACATGATAATGCAGCCAGAGATGGAAACGATATTTGGTAGATATTTAAGGGAATGAACACAACACGATGATGTGTGCAAAGGACACAACAGCTCAAACACAGAGACTTGGAATCCGGACAGGAGAACTGAACAGGCTGTTGGGCATCATTCCTTGTCCTGAATTCTGGGAGCAAGTGGAAGTATCTGAGTAAGTTTGGATCTTGCTGTATATACTTACCAGAAGATAAGGCTGGGCTGGAGGTAGAGGTGAATAGAGAGTTCCCCAAGAGCAGCAATATCAAGGAGTTTCCAGCTGGGAACATTTCCAGCCATTATGATGGTACTCAATCCATAATTACAGTATGGAAAACCATTTGTGAAGAGTTTAGAAACTGGAATTTGGCATGGGAGGGGATGAAATTAGACCCAGATAGAAAGAAGAGTGTCAGGAGGCAGAAACACTCAGTGCACAAAAGGGGTGGTGAGGGAGAGAACCCTCAGGTGGGAGGGAAAGGTGATGTGGCAGCAGAAGCTGGAGCAGAAGGGAGCCACTGCCTGCTTCGGGGTAAAGTCTGCAATGACTGGGCTGAGAGCGAGTGTGAAAGCAGTCCTGAATGATGGACAAGATCTTGTTCTCATTCAGCTCAGGAGGGTTCTTGTGGTGGTTTGCACAGTGTGACAGCTGTCAACAGAGAGCTGGGGAAAAAAGATGAGAATTTACAAAGTTTATGTGAAAAGATTGATGTTAAAGCTAAAATTCAAGCAGTGGGAAAGAAAGAGAAAAGGAGCCTTGACATCATTTTTCTCTTGTGTGTACAGAGTGAACAAAATGAAACAAGTTGTAAGGTAATAGTCTTAATATACCTTTTCTATTACAGAAATGGGTATTGTTTCTCACAATACAGCCACTGGAAATCAGTAAAATCACTGCATTGTAAGAAACGAAACACTTCACACCAGAGGGGAGACAATTAGCACTCCCAAGCTGAATAGGTTTAATTGCATGTGTTGTGCTGCTGCTTCAGGTCAAAATTGTGCCTAGTACTAGTTCAGGAGCAGTGTCATGCTTGGGTTTTATTCAAATACAAAATAATTAAGACAACTATTGATGGTTTTACATGCAACTTAATTAATTATATAATAAATACAAATAAGTTAATCAGCATTAAGACCAGGGGTCTCACAATGATCTTTAAGACCCATTAAGCCACCCAGCTCCTGTGCTGTTCAGACCCTTCATCACCTGACAACATTGGTTGCCAGTTTCTGTGGAACAGTCAGTGCAACCACCTTGCAGGGATAACTTTACATTTTATGCTCTTTGCTTTGTTGAAATCCCTCTCAGTGGCTGAGTTTTCAGATCTAGTTTTAGATTAAAAGTTGCAATTTGGTTTTCTCTGTCCAGTTCCAATATATTTCCCCCCAAACAGTAACAATCAGTCTATAAGAAAGTTTTTAATTGCCACGATGCCTGGAGAGAGAGGGTAAAATGTGGCAGCAACAGAGGAGGAAATGATGCTCAGAGTGTCTGTGCTTGGCAGTAGTTACCTTCTTTGCTCATGTCTTCTGCAGCATGGCACAGGGGAGGTAGTATGTTCTAAAACAAGGAAAAGTTTGATAAGCAGTGCTGTCCTCTGCACACCCCCTGTTCCTGCTGATCCTGATATTAGCATTTGCCTCAGCTCTGAAATGCCAGCCACTGAAATCCGTCGCTGAAGTCATCCATGCACTGAACTCAGCAGGCAATCTGTCACTGAATTCATTGTGCCAAGATTTCAGTCCAGGCTTACACTTGGGATCCTGATAGACCCTCAAATAAATATTATTGATTAGTCATCATTATTTTTTACCGTTGATATGCAGAAGGTTGTGGAGCCTTGCAGTTGGATTTCTACACAGTCCACTGGAAAATCTGTTTGACTGTAGTGTTTATATTGGCAGCGAGGTACATCTTTATTGCTGGCTGAGGTTAAAGCCTCAGATTTTGTCAAAAACCCAAAGCAAAAGTGAAGCTGACTCCCCTGAACCTCAGAGCAGACAAATCCTCACCAAAGAGAGCAGCTAGGGATCTGGGATTGACTCTGGATTCACGTTCCAGTAGATAAATAAGCCAGGCCTTGGGGTCCAAGCGCTTGTCCCAGCTTCAGCATCCTGCTGGTGTGGGTCAGAGGGATTGAACTGCCGGGCCTCGTGCACGACACACCCAAATCTGCTCAGGGGACAGGGAAGTCACTGGTGCCAAACTGAGTTACCTTCTCCCCCCTGCATGAAACGTGCCCGACTACAAACTGACGGGAGCCAGGAAGCAATTAAAGCTCCTGCTCCTGCCAGATGATTGAGTGCTTGCAGACACAGATTCCTAAGAAAGTATAATAGAGAAAGTGCATTAGCAAAGTATTTGTGCCTTCATAGGAAATGAATATGGATGTAATTAAGAAAAGCTGATTTATGTGGAACTGTAAAGCCAAGGACATAAAATGAAAAATTCTCAGTAAATGTCAAGTCAGTGTTTTGTGGTGGCCAAAACAAGGCAAGGAGAGTATCGCAATGGTATTAAGGAACTGAGAATTAAAATGCCACTATATAAATCCCTAGTCCCTGAATATTTAAGACATTATATGGAGTTTCAAGCACCTGATCTCCAAAGATTATAGAACTGCTGTTCCACTATAGTCTGTTACGAACATTTTGAGAACAGCAAGATCACAAGACTTTTTTTTTGCTAGGAAAAGCCAAATGGTTTCCATGGTGTGTGTGGTAAAATGTGTGTTTGTATATCCCACTAAGGCAGGAAAGCCCGGATGCTCTTAATGCTGCCCCTGTCCCTGGGATCCAGGGATTAGTTCCTTTCAGAGGGGCTTCCTACAGGCAGGTGGGTGCAGGAGACTGAGATCAGTTTTTCTTAGGCACTGTGGTGGTGTCTGCTCCTGTCCTGATGCCATGGAGCTCTTGGGTTTGTTTCTTTACAGCACTTTTTTTTCCTGGTAAATCCATTACCTCTAAGCATAGTGAGGAATTTCACCTATTTACCTAAAACCTGAGTGGTGCCCTGTCACATTTCAAACTTTCACACACTGCAGCACACAAAATACTCCTGTATTACGAGCCTAATTGATATGTGAAAGCACCTTCCTCCAAATGTGATCTCATCCATAAATGAAGGAATTTTAATAGGTAATTTTCATAATTAAAAAGTAGCCATAGACCTTCTAAAAGCTAAACTCTAATTCACAGCAGTTACATGATGAATAATTCATGTACTGGACTCCAGTTATATATCCCTACATAAAAATGAGGAAAAGATGAACTTCTTGAGGCTTAATTTGCATTCTAGCAAATGATCAGCATTATGTAAATTTAAATAAACATCTGAACCCTCATTATTTGGTCATTAAAAACTTTGTAACTATTTTTAACTTAAAATAATGCTTTTTGCTATGAAACCTCCAAATGAGACATAAATAGATAAAACCTATTTACTGCAGATTTCACTGGCCCTTAAATCCAGAGATTTATCTCTATATATATATTATTGCTCTGATTAGTCTGCAGCAAATGAAATTTTAAGTAATTTTCTGAAAAAGTACAGGCAGGTGTCACAAAATGTACAGTTCTGTCACTGTGATCCAGTTCCGTGTGGATTCAAAACCTACAGCTACATCTTTTATTGTTTTAAGGCAAATTGTGTCTGAAACATTTGCTTTGGACACTCAGCAAAGGAGAAACTATCAGAATCTGTAGAACTCCACTAGAGAACAGAGGAATAGCTCTAAAGCAGTCCACTAGAAAATAACCTTCATTGAAAGCTTTATTTCTTTATCAATGTGATGACTCTGAAATACAAATTTATCATTTATCTTCAGACTTTCTACATTTTTTTCTAACATTAACAACTGCATCTAGTGTGCCAAAGGAATGCAGACAAAAATGAGCCAAATAGGCAGCATTTTTAAGACACTTGTTGCTTCTCCTGTCACACCACTGATTTTCTGATACAGGTATCCACAAACTCCACAGGTATCCACAAAAAAAGAAGAAAAGGACATATTTTTCATATAAATATATAAAGCCATTATCAGAATAATATCATCCTCCTCCCAAATGCACATTTGATTGCAAGAGCTTCATCATTGCTGAGTTCTGGCTCTATCAAACCATGAAACAGAAACTTGTATTGCTCTGTTTGTACTTCCTTCCTCAGGATCTGGAGCAAATACAGACTTGGCATTGCAAACTGGTACTTGACATAAGGAAAAAATCTGAAATCTCTTCCCTGAGGTGAACAGGGTCTTCTGTTCCCTAAACCTGGTGAGATCCCGTTTCACAGACTAAGTATGTTTAGTTTCTAAAGAAGGTAGGGAAAGGGACTCCTCTGCTTCTGGACAAACACACAGAATACAAAGTGATTCCACACATGTGGTTCTCTTCCCTATCCAAAGAATATTCCTTCTTTCCAGTCTAGGCACAAACCACTGAACTCTGTATTTCCTCTTAAGCTACCCCAGCCGTGAGCAGTTCTTTGTAGCTGCTTCACGACACACGTGTACATGTGCTGAGGAGAGAAAGGACACTAATTAATATCTATTTAAATTAATATCTACAAACCACAGGACAAAGACAGAACACATTCCAGGGGTTTTTTTTGCCCTTGCTCTTCTTTATTTCAAAATCATCTTTAGCTTCTGCTGAATAATGATTCATTTCCAAATGCAAAAGATCATTTAGCTTTGTGTTCTTTATTAAGACTTAATTATTTTTACAAAAATAGAAAAGCACTAGCCTTTATTAACTTTTAGTTTAACATACAGTGCATTTCTGCAGGAAGGGGCATTCTGGGCTGCAGAATGTTTGATTTATTGATGGTTGTCTAATTGTCAGGTCATAGCAGGTCTCCTGGTCACCACACAAATTATCAAGCTTTTGCTATTATATGTTTAAATCTACACAGATGTCTGAAAACGTTTGTCTAAAAAAGTTACTTTAGGATGAACTCTCAGGTTGTAGCAAACAAGGTCAAGAGCCCCTTTAAGAAGGAGACAATTTCATTGCCTCCCAGTTTGGATTCTCCATAGACACGGTCCACAAATGAAATGGGAACCTGTTGAAACAAGCAAAACTGTTTTTAAGGTTCAAAACCTAAATCATCCGAAATTCTGTAAACAAAAGAATGGCCTCTGAGCTAGAGCTTGTTCAGGCATGGGGAGGAGGCAAGCACCAGGCTGGCTTCCTTTGTGTCAGCTCTTACCAGGGCTTTAATGATGCCCCATAGCTGGGGAGCATGGAATTACTTGGTTTATCACCTTTAAAGCCGATCCAAAGACATTACTCAGTGGCTGGATAATACACCCAGGCAGAGCAACTTAACAGCTCACAAAGCCTCCAGCATTTCCTTGTCAGCCACATTCAGAGCCTTTGAGTCAGTGCCTCAGGAAGCACAGATCTGCCCCCACCGTGAAACAGCTCAGCCTCACCGCTGCCTGGGAGATGACTTTGGAACATGACAGTGCATATTGTACAAACAAGAGCTGTTTTTATCAGTCTTGGGCCATTTTATAGATTATTTGCAGGATTTAAGGGCATTTAACACATTAATTTTGGTCTCCTTCACAACGTGACACTGTCCAGATGAACTCACTACTCATGAGATGTTGGGAAATGTTCTGCTTTCAGTCCTCTGACCACACACAAGGGACACATGGCAGGACATTCTGCCAACCCTGTGTTAGAATATTCAAGCATTTCCATGTATGTTTGTCTGCAAAACTGAAATACTTCAGGACTAAAATAAAGAACTGCAATTGCAGAAGGCATTAAAAAATTGGCTTGGTGTTTTGCTGGCAGTGTCAACCAGAAATCAGCTGGCAAGAGGAACACACAAATCCCCAGCCCCCCACGTGTGCCAGAGGGTCTCTCTCAATTCCAGCACGTCAGGCCAGGACAGAAGAGAACCCAGGACAAGAAGATGGGAAGAAGGTGCCCAGAAAGGCAGGCAGAGAGACTCAGCAATGACTCTGCTGTCTTAGCAGTGTCACCTTGATGATCCCAGTGACAATCCTGGCAACTCCACACAGTTGGTCTACAGGGCATGGGCAGAAATCACTGAATACAGAGCCAGGGCAGGATGGCACAAGTGGCATTTCCTGACCAGGATAATAATGGTTAATATCTCATCTAATGAGAAGGCTCCAGTGTTACCCTTCAGCACAGGAATTAAGCAGTGTGTTGTTTCTGGGCTTCTGCCTTCCTTGCCCAAGAGGTTCTAGCACTGCTCTCAAAGGCAGCACTTTCCAAGGCTCTATTCCCTGTGCTGGAGGACACTGCACACGTGGTGAAGTACAGCAGAACGGGAGAGACGTGCATGCAACTCTGCAGGTACAGCCTGTGTCAGTTCTCACCAGCCATTTGCTCCTTTTAAACTGGCAGAGCTCAATCTCAATTCTCAGCTTCGCTGAAGAAATATTTTTCCTTTGCAGCCACATTTTACAGCTGCATCAAAACTCCCATTCTGCCTGTGGAGCTGCAGCAAACCAGGAATTAGATGTGCAAATGTCACCTCGTTTGGAATTTCAGTATTACTATCTGGATAATTATAAAATATATGAAGATCCTGAGTTGATCAGGAACAGGAAATAGTGTATAAATGTATTTGAAATGTCATAGAAAACCATCCTGCTCTGGGAAGTGACAAGAAAAATCACTAAAAATACAATAATCTTGTTTATATGAATGTGTCAGGATCTGAACAGTGTAAGCTTGTTACAGGTGTCACAAAGGAGTCTGAAAGACAAGGCCAAAGGAGAAGAATGAAGCAGTTTTTCAGACGTCAGAGAGAAATCTCTTCCCACATGTGAGGGAGGGAGCAAAGGAGGAGGGAAGAAGATGCTCCCCAGGGAATGCTCTGGATGGCCTGTGGAGGGTGGTGGAAGTGCCCACCACACAGCAGCCCGTGCCCAGCAGGGACTGGGACACAGCAGCCCTGAAGCCTGCCCAGCAGGCTGAGAACTGCAAGACAAATACTTTATATTTGATGTCATACAACCACTACAGGCTGTCAATAGGTGACTGGCAGGGTCAAATAACAGGCAGAAAGAAGGTCTTTGTGGCAGCAGCCAGAAGAGGTACAAGCAACCCAAGATTCTCAGGTTTTTTGAAGCCAGAGAAGTGTGTTTTACTGTTTTAAAATGTATATTCAATAAAACCTCATCTCAGCCCAGGTTTCAGTATCTTGATGCAGGTGAGGAGTTAATTCAGCAATATTAGGAAGCAAAATGCCAAAGAACTTGGGGTCAAACTCCAGCTACAGACAGCACAGGGGTGCTGCTGCACAAGCAAAAAAGGGGGAAGAAAAGAGCTGCTTTGTTGTGAGGAAATGCTCTACCCTGTGTTGATGGAGAAATGCCTCACACGAAGTTTAGAGAGAGAGAAGTACAAGCACCAGAGTTCTCTGACAATTCATATTCCTGGAAATGAGGATGAAGAACTGGCTCTGAGATTCTCCTGCAGAGAGATTCCCAGAGAATCATCTTTAAAGAGACCAGCAAGAGCAATTCAATGAAATAAAAAAGGCAGCAGACTGCTGGAGATAGAGAATCTAACAATTGCTTGGAGTTTTTTCATTGACTGTAGACAGCACATTCAAAGAGTTTAGAAGCAGAAAGTTGTGATAGAGATGTTGGGAGAAAATAACAAGGCAATAATTGACAGAGAACAAATCTGAAATAGAATCAGGCTGCTGGAGAAAATGAAATGATTTGTAAAGGCTTGAGTAGAGATGTCTGTACAATAGGAGCAGGGAAGAAAAGGCTCAGAGCAGCTTTGTGGTGTATCTTGACTTCTTTCCCTCCTTTGAAGAAGCTTGTAAACTTGTGTGCTGCTAAAGGAACGGCAACAGGAAGAGGGAAGGATCTGAGAAGCACATCAGCCAGGGGAATAAATAACTGCAACTTCAGGTCTGGCATTCACCTGGCAAAGCTGGAAATACAGAACTCTACACATGTCATTTCTTTATATTAATTTGAAAATCCTGGCTGCTTCTTGGAAGTACCCCGAAGTCAGCAATCTGTGTCTCCTTTAAAGGAAAGCACAATGTTCTTATCCCAGCCTGCCCCATACCTCTCCAATGGTGTATCCCAACTGTCTAGCCCGGACAATCATCTCCATCTGGAAGACGTATCCTTTAGAAACACACTTCTCCATTAGTTTCTGTAAGACTTCTTTTCTGTACAACCTGTAAACAATTCCAAACAAAATGAAACCTGAAGCACAATTTCTGGAATTTAGAAATCCAGACAGTGTGTAGGAATCTGAACTGCAATCACTCAGCTCATTACTATTTATAAAACTCTCTAACGAGGTCATGGGAGCAGCAGCTCTTGCAATCTAATCCACTATTTCTTCCACCCTTTCCAAACAGATTTCCTAGTCCCCAGGAAAGAAGGTCTGTTCTTACTCCAGGTCCTTGTCCAGCAGTTTCTTAATTTCCAATAAAATTTAGGAATTGCAAACCAGACCCATACCTGAAGCTCCCTGTTAGATCTGATGCCCCTGGTCTCAGCAAGACCTGAGTCAGAAAATTGGCTCCACGACTGTGAAAGAAAACATCAGTGTCAAGAGTTGTTTAGTACAAAAAGATGGGCACTTATTCCAGCCATTAAAAACCAGGAAAAATCCCAATCCACTCCCTGTGATACCACCTCCAGATCAGACTGTAACACAGCTCGTGCTCCAGATTCTCTGCAGGATAAATAAATCACCATTATCTTCTGCCCGTTCTCTGAAATCAGGTGCTGGAGAGCAGGACTCCCCAGAACTCTGTGACTCCCTGTGAGTCCCTGCAAGCCCTGCCAGGGCAGCCTCACGTGTTCAGGGCAGCTGGACAGAGCCTTGGCTGTGGTGAAACCCCTCCCTGGTGCCACTGGAGTAAGGCCTAGGCAATCACTGATTGTGCCACATCACTCTTGGATTGTGACACACGGCGGTGCCACCGGGGGGGTTGGCAGGGGATTTACTGGGGAGGGAAAGGAGATTCCAGCTGTGCAGGCTGAGGGTGTCCTTCACATCCAACAAGTGTCAGAGTCTCAGCTCGTTCCTTGGATGATGGTACTGGATCTCTGTCCCAACCTGGGGCCACTGTTCCAATCCATTTTCCAAGCCCACCCATGTCATTCCAGTCCTTCTTGGTGGATTTTAACCAAAGAATTTCCAGTGGTGGGTGCTTCTGGTATTCAGTGTGATTCGGCAGCCCAGCAGGGACAGCAGTTCTGGGGACTAAAGACTCAGTTCAGCTTACAGGGATGGAGTACTTGGAATTATCATTTATAAATAACAAATTTCTGTGTAAAGAGCTGAAAAGTACTAACCTGATTAACTTTCGTTTCAAATCCCAGCCATACACTCCTCCATTTCCTTTATATCTTGTTCCAGATACAATATCAAAATTGCCTTCTTTCTGCTTTCTATAAACAATTGGTTTTATCAGAAAAACTGGAGGAATGGTTCAAAGTACAAATTCCAAAGTAAGAACAATCAATCTTCCAGTACAAAATCTGCATTTTACAGACTTTTGAACAAATAAGAAGAGAGGAAAGCAGTAGTTAGGGTGGCTATGAGCATTATTTAAACACCTGTTAATTGTTCTCTTATAAAGAGCTACTTCGGGGAATCTTATTATTACCTTTTACCCACTATGGCATAGAATTTCATAGACTGCTTCCTAAATAATTTATAAAGATCAACTTTCACACTATAATTGGCACCTACCTGATAAACTCTGGAATAAATTTTGGCTGAAATGGAAGAAAAACAGGTCAGAAAAAAGGGCGGGGGCAAAATAACAGCAACCACTGAAAGCTGAATTATAACAGACGGTACCCACAGTACATAAAATCTAGCCTTACATGGTGGGAGAGGTCAGCATCCATAATAACGATGAAATTCCCAGTGGCATACTTCATTCCATGAATATAAGCAGTGCCTGATGGAAACAGAAATAATTTCCCTCACTCTTTTGACACAGAAATGCACAGAGAAACGTCGCTTGAGGAGCGGGTCGCCACTTGAAATGTCATTTACAAAAGCACCACGTGCACTTAGGAGCCACAGGAAACAGGACTCAGGCTCCAAATCATCACCAGTAGTTCAAACCCTCATTCTGTGCTCAGTGGATACAGGGCAGCAGGGAGGATCAGGTCTGAGGTTCTGGGCAACATTTAAAGAACACACTGGGATTTTTATGTGTGCATTTTTTAAGCTTGTTTGTTTACAAGCAACTTGAAGAAAACATGTTTGTGCTTTTGGGCTTTACTGTACTTTTTTTCCTGGATCTTTATACGCTGGATCGATCAAAGTATACAGCAGATTTTTTTTTTTTTTGTACTAATCAGAGTTAATAAGGACTTACCCAGGCCCAACTTCCTTGCTCTGGGTCTTAGAAGCTACAGGAGATATAAAAACCACGTAAATTACTTGACATACAGTTTTAAAAAAGAGTCTAAAACTTCCTATATATATTTTTCTTAAAACAATCTTCATAAATGCAACTTAATCCAGAAATACTTTAAAAAGCTTGGCATTTATGCAGTAACAGATTGGAAAAGTATCTGACTGCCACTAAGTAAATGACAGCTTCTTATATATAACTGAGGGTTATGCAGTAATATATTACATAGATAAAAATAATAAATAAAAACCTCCTGGTCTTGAGGAATGCAATGAGACAGATTAAAAATAGAGCACAAGCCCCGCCCAGCTTTCATCTTTCCAATCTCCTTACTCCTGCAGTCAATGAAAATGAAATTCTTACCCAAACCCCATCTTTTCCCCAGGCCTGCACCAAGTGCAGCAACACCCACCAGTCGTTACTCAGGAGCACACAGCAACGCACAAAGTACTGACAACAGTTTGCAAACATCCCTTCACCATTTTGCATATCTGTTCAGAATGCAGCATTATGAACTGTCATGATCTCACACTCGTCTGAAGGGGTGTACAACAACTTGTGAAAGGATGTAAAGAAAGTGCAGAATCCGGGGAATCCATCCCGGTTCTCAAGGACTTATAGTACTTTCCAATACAAAAAAAAAGAAAAACCAACCCCAAAAAACCCCATAAAAAATTACCGAATGCACAACTCACTATTTTATCTGATCCATATATTTTTTCCAGTTGCTGAGCAATTTCCTGTGTCCCATCCGGGCTTCCATCATCTATGATGATAATTTCAAAATCGATTCCACTGAAACGAGAATTATTTCCCGATGAAATAACTCCCATTGCCATGAAATTACTTCCCATTTGTGCCGCCGCTGTGTCACTTGATGGCCGCGCATTCCCTACAGACACAGCTGTCGCTCCTCGACCCTGTCCGAACGCCACACCGGGAGCGTTTATCCCGCTGCGAGCCCGGGCCGCCCCCCCGCCCGGTACCCGGCGGAGTGCCCCCGGTACCTGTCGCTGAAGGTGCGCGCCAGCAGCCACACGACGAGGGGCAGGTTGTCGCGCTCGTTGTAGGTGGGCAGCAGCACCGACACCCGCTCGGGGCCCCGCGCCGCCATGGCGGCAGTGACGCGGCGGCCCGGCGGAAGCGGCGGGGCCGGCGGGAAGCGGCGCGGCCATGGCGGGCGCGGCGGCGG
>VXAZ01008152.1:363391-381626 GCA_013399875.1 Gymnorhina tibicen | reverse complement strand
AGTGCCCTGGGTCTGGCCTGGGGCTGGTGGATCACGACGTGGTGGAGACGAGCAACCTGCAGCGGCAGGTGCTGCACGGCGAGGCGCGGCGCGGGCGGCCCAAGGCGCGCTCGGCGGCGGCGGCGCTGCGGCGGCTGAACTCGGCCGTGCAGTACGTGCCGTACCGCGGGGCGCTGGGGCCGCGCTCCGCGCTGCGCCTCGTGCGCCAGTACGACATCGTGGCCGACTGCTCCGACAACGTCCCCACGCGCTACCTGGTGAGCGACGCCTGCGTGCTGGCCGGGAAGCCGCTGGTGTCCGGCAGCGCCCTGCGGCTCCAGGGGCCACCCCCCGGGGGCCACCANGCTCGAGGGCCAGCTCGCCGTGTACAACTACCGCGGCGGGCCCTGCTACCGCTGCCTGTTCCCCCGGCCGCCCCCGCCGGACACCGTGACCAACTGTGCCGACGGCGGCGTGCTCGGGGTCGTCACCGGCATCATCGGCTGCATCCAGGCCCTGGAAGTGCTGAAGATCGCCTCGGGAATGGGCTCCTCCTTCAGCCAGCACATGCTGATGTTCGATGCCCTCGAAGGGAGATTCCGCAACATCAAGCTGCGACCGAGGAAGCCGGACTGTGCGGTGTGCGGGGACAACCCCAGCGTCACCTGCCTGCAGGATTACGAGGCGTTCTGCGGTTCCTCTGCCACGGACAAGTGCAGGACTTTACAGCTGCTGCCCAGCCAGGACAGGATCTCTGTGCAGCAGTACAAAGAGCTGCTGGATGAGCAGGTTCCTCACGTGCTGCTGGATGTCCGCCCGCAGGTGGAGGTGGATATCTGCCGCCTGGAACACGCTGTCCACATCCCTCTGAGTAAACTGGAAGAGAAAAATGAAGAATCTCTGCAATATTTACAAAAAAGAATTTGCGAAGAAAAGCAGAGGACTGATGACCAAACCTCTCTCCCTGTATACGTTGTTTGCAAGTTAGGAAATGATTCCCAGAAGGCTGTAAAAATTCTGCAGGAGTTACCTGCCGAAGAATTTGGTTCTGTGTTAGCTAAGGATATTAAAGGGGGGCTCATGGCTTGGGCCGCTAAAGTTGACTCAACGTTTCCTCAGTACTAGAATTTTAAATGGTGAAAAAAACCACAGACTTTCATAGTAAGTTCTGTAGGGTTCCAGCTCCTCTGTGTAATGGCTATATCACATGGAAAAACCGGATAGAAATACCATGCTGCTTTTTTATGTTACCTTTTCTTCCCCCCAAAATGCGTATTTTTGTAGCTGTCCGATTATTTTTATAAAAATGTAAATCCATCCATGAAAATGGAAAGAAATGTGTTCCTTGGTTATGATTTAGTAGTAAAAACTTGGCCTTACTACTGACTTGTGCACGTCATAATTGAGAATAGCTCCTAATTAGCAATTTTAACCTGGAAAACAACAAGTCACAGGAATCCTGTTTTTACTCCGTCTCTAAACTGCTTAACGAATTGAAACAGTGCATGAAATGAATAAAAAATAATTACTGTTACTCTCTAGCCAGTCTGTAGCACTATTAATCTGTCACAGGGAATGGCCAGGACAGCGCTAATGAGACCATGGTGCTCAACATCCTTCAGTTCTCTGTAGAAGCCTCGTGCACTTACGGACTAGAACAGCACCAGGCTGTTAAGAACTTCCGGAGCCATCCATCCTCATTTGTTGGATGGCAAAGCAGTGGATTCTCCAGCTTGAATAGAGAAACTGAGGCTAACTGTTAATAAGACCTAAGTTTGACCCCGGAAAGTTTGTAAAACAGACAGAAAATGCTTTTATCAGTGCTCAGAAGATTTCAGAGATTGAGAGATAATGAGGAGGTGAGAGAGGAAAAAATAGATATTTATCCTGTCTCCTGCAAGGCCAAAGACCCGTTTCCTGAGTTTTCTCCCTGCTGCTGTGGCAGTTGTACCTCCCCAGTTGCACTTGCTCGCTGGCATGAAGAGCTCTGCACATCTGGGGAGCATCTGTACTTAACTGAATGAAAAGAAAGAGAAATAAATAGCTTCTCAACAGAGCTGCCTGAGGCCTCATCACCTCAGCATAGTAATTATCTCCTTATATTAATTAAGGTATGGATTTCTTTACTTCCTGAGGAGGAAAAAAACACCTGTCATGACTAATCTTCACTTTGTACCAGGCGAAAAAAAAAGAATAGTGCCATTATAATTAGTAGTTGAAAAGGTGTATTTTGGTAAAATAAATTTGAGAACAGCCACACTCCCAGCTGTATCCTAACATGCCATGGTTCTAGCAACGGCAGTCTCATGAAGGAGCAGTAGTGACTTTGTAAACAGAGTCAGATCTTGCGGTTTAGAGGACAATGGAAGCACGGAAGGCCAGGACTTAAAGTAAACTTCAGTGATTCTGGTGTGTGCCCAAGAGTCATTGGGGTGTGGAGGCACAGCTCAGTCACGATGTCTGGATTCTGGGGGTTTCCTCTCTTGGGAATTAGAAACCAGGGGGGCTTGTTTGAAATGCCTGACCAGGGTTTAAATTCTTCTGTCTTTACTGCAATTCAAGAAGAGACTGAAATGTAAAAGGCAGCAGTAGCAGTAATTCTGCAATACCCACAGTGGGTGGTGTGTCACACGTCCCTCTGACCTGACAAAGGCATTCCTTTCAGTCATTCCAAGCAAGGTGAACCCAAGCATTTGGGGAGAAGGGAAAAACTCTGATTCTAAATCTGAGCGTGTAGAAATTGTGTGTAAAATCCTTTCCCTTGTTACGAGATTGTTTTGCCTAGGTGTTGTCCTGTAAATACAATCCTTGGCACTGCTGGACTCCTTGAAGATAGGCTGAAAAATCAAGGATCCTAAAATTGTAACTAAGCCCAAGCCATTCTTATTATTGGAGGCTTATCTTTTGTTTTGACTTGCTTTAGTTCTTGAACTCCAAACATGTGGTTTCTCTGTTCACCAGGAGAAACTCTACTTAGAAATTCTAAGTGAAGCACTAAAACGTTACGATTTTGTATTGCTGCCAAAGCACTGTTGAAATGTTGGGATGTGTTGACATTGTGAATGAAGAGAAGCTGCTTTGGCCAAGGAGCTCTGAGCGTTGTGGGCTGTGTTACCAGGAGGGATAAGGTCAGGACAAGATCGCCTTGTCCTTCGCCCTTGATGTCACAGGGTTCCTTTTTCTAATAAAAACTTAACTGTTCAAAACAAAACTTTGCATTAGGTCCTTAAAATACTGCAAGCACAAGTTTGTCCTCTTTTTTAATGCAAAAGCTTCGAGCTGTCCTTCGTGAAACTACAGAAAGAATAATGTGAGGGCTGGGTGCTAGGTGGCACTGCAAGTTAATAAACCACAGCATTCCCAAGCTTGTGAGATGCAATTCAAGCTTAGCAAGAGCTGAGGTTCCTTGTACAAATCCATTACTGTGCAGGTCTTTAGAAAAAAAGACCAGGGACATAAAATAAAATGGAGATGAATATTAACGTGGATTAGGGTGGCAAAATTTGGAGCAACGTAAACGACAGGAAAACGCACACACGAATTGGTTTGTGGCATTAACCTTTGGCGGTTTGCGTTACTTGGTTAGATATACCAGCGCTGCAGCTTCAACATCTTGGTGTTCAGCCAGAGAAGAAACTATTCCTAGTCTGCACTGGGGATAATTAAAATGATGGTATCTGCTGAGAGCCAGAGTCAGGCTAGAGCTGGAGCCACAGCCAACACGTGGAAAGCACCAGCTGGGCAGGACAACGGGCGGTACCAACACACCGTGCATGGCTCCAGCTGCTGTCCTGCTCCCCGGGACCCTGAGCTGGGTGCTTGCTGTCGCATTTGGTGCCCTGACCCTTTGCTGGCAGTCGCTGCAGGAGGGCACCGGCAGCGGGATGTTCCCGTGGCTTCTCCGTGCTCGTGGCACGGGCCCTGCTGTGAGAAGAAGCTGTAGTTTGGTTCACAAGGTGTTCGTGCTGTTGCTAGGAGACCAAATCCCTGCTGGTGAAGAAAGGTTATCTCCAAATTTAAAATGGCTCCTTAGCAATTTGACTGGGAAATGAAGTCTCTTAGGCAAGTGGGCATTCACCTGCTCAGGAGCAGTGGAAGGAGTCATGGAGTCACAGGATGGTTTGGCCGGGAAAGGGGCCTTAAAGCACATCTCATTCCAACCCACCTTCCACCATCCCAGGCTGCTCCAAGCCCCATGCACCCTGGCCTTGGACACTTAAGGGATGGGGCAGCCACAGCTTCTCTGGGCCACCTGTGCCAGGGCCTCCCCACCCTTACATTAATAAAAATATTCTTTATCATTAGTCTGAATCAGCTCTTTTAAGTTTAAATCAATTCCTCTTGTCCTATTGCTACAGCCCTGCTGAAAAGTTCTTACTTAGTGAAACACCCTTCTAACTTCACTGTGTAAGGGCTTGGAATTCTTAAAAAACATTAAAATGTTTAAATTTGCCATTTTATATATATATTTATATGGACACATATGTATGTGCACATCTGGAGGTGTATTCCACACGTGGGATAGACATATTTTAGGCAGAATTTATAGAAGTCGTTTCCAGGACCTGCATGTTGTCATTTCAAACATGCTTCTGAAACTCTGCTCTCAGTTTCACTTTACTACTGGAGTAGTGGGAGGTAGCAGGTGTGACAGTGATTTGAACTCATGAGAACACTCTATAGCTGCCTTTTCATCCTCAATTAGATTACTATCTTTTTTTTCTTTGAAGTAGATCCTGTCATTTCTTCTATAAATAAAACCATAACTTTACTTACCAGGCTGCTCTTGTGCAAGTGGTGGAGGTGTTTACATTGCCCCATGTGACCTAGAAAATCTTAATTTTAGTCATATGAAGTTACATTAGCCTTTTGAAAAATACCGCCTATCAAGATTCCAACCAAATAAATGCTGTATAAATATTTGTAGGAGTTTCACACTTCCCAGAAGTGATGGTGATGGTATCTTCATCCTTGTTTTCTTGCAGATCCAGCAGCCTGCTCTGGAAATGAGAGGCCACGTGTGCAGTGCAATGGATTTAATATTTTCCTCTGGATTTTAGAAAGAACCTCCCAAAATATTTTATCTGCTCTTTTGAAGTCGGCTGGTGCAGGTGGGTGCTGTAGGACAGGAATTTGCCGGGAGCGGCCCGTAGATGGCAATGTAAGATCCTTGGATCGCCACGGTCCCGCTCCGCATGGATGGAAGCCCGTTCCGTTCCCCAAACACTGACTCACTCCCCGGATTTACGGTGTTTCTCAGTGATCTTGGCTCTTCCAGCAGCACGGAGCCACCTGTGGGGCCAGGTGGGCATTTGGGGCACTGTCCCTCTCCTAGTGAGAAATACAATCATACACAAATGCAGCAAATAACCAGAGCTGCATTTACAGGGAACACTTGTCCTTTGGCTTTGCCTGTCAGGAATGTGCAGAAATGTAACTGTACCTCATCACAGCATCCCAGTATCCCAGTATCCCAGAATCCCAGAATCCCAGAATCACTGAGGTTAGAAAAGACCTCCAAGAAACACTGAGTCCACCCTGTGCCCGGTGCCCACCTTGTCCCCAGCCCAGAGCACTGAGTGCCACGTCCAGCCCTTCCTTGGGCATCTCCAGGGATGGGCACTCCAAACCTCCCTGGGCAGTGCTGCCAAGGCCTGAGCACCCTTTCCATGGAGAAATCCCTGCTGAATTCTCCTGGTGCTGTGCAAGTGCTCGCAGCACCTCAGCTGTGCGCCGCAGCTCCTGCTGTCAGCGGAGGGCGAGGAGGCAGCAGGACAAAATGCACCGGCAGCTTTCCCCACGCCCCTCCTAAAGGAAAGTTTCCTCAAACCAATTTCAGGGCTTTTGGAAGCCTCCCCTCACTCTGCCACGTGATGCTTTGCAGCCTTAACTTTGCCCACTTATGTTGTCCCCAGAAATATTCCTCTCCAAAATTAAAGTCACCTGCAATTGCGCTCTTGGGTTTGGTTTGCATGAGGATATTTATCGATTTCCCAAAATGTGCTTTTCTTTATGAGGGGAAGAAACTGAGTCATCTTTTCCTTGGCTGACCTGGGAGCTGCCATCGCTGTGAAAGTTGCGGATGGTATCTCTCAGCTGCTTTGTGACATGAGGTGCATCACTAATGAGAATGAGAGCAGCACTTCAATTTATCATTCAGCAATTCTGTGTCAAAACTGCATTTCTCTATAGAATTAACTGTAGAAATTTATGCTGGTGCCTACTTTGTTCCTGAGGTAGGCACCATTTAAATCATATTGTTATCTTTAACAGGAAGATAAACATTATTATCTTGCTGACCACTTCACTTGCATGATTGAGAGCTGTCAAGTTTTTTTAAAAATCCCAATCTCCAGATGATGGCTGGGAATTTCTTATATTCCAGATCAGTCCCCTGAGCAGGCTAATTATTGTAGTTTACAGCCCAGGTTTTCTGGACCCACACTGAATGTAGGAGTTAAATTATGACCATAATTAAGGATGGCTACAAAGCTGCTGTCATTAACAAGGGAACCTGACAAAGGAGGAGCTGAGACAGAGTTACACAGGTTTGTGTGCCCTGCCTGGCTCTGGTGCTGCACAAGGCTCCAGCTCCTGTCACAAGGGCTACAGGGATAATGAATGAATATTTATAAAGTGGAGCAAATATGCTCTAATTACCCTAACTGGCCTGCCGTGGTTCCAGTTATGGCAGAACTTTATTTCTGTTCGAGTGACATTTGCTTCTGGATTAGTTCCTGCAGGCAAAGAGAAAGTAAAAGCCCTGCTGAAGAGGGCAGAAGATCCCCTGATATTCTGATCCTGCAGTTTCCTCACCATGCTCCTGGCAGGCTCATGGCTAATAACATTCCTCATCTCGTTAGGGATTTCTAGGGAGTATTTCAGACGATGTGAGACACTGGGAAATGACAAAGGAAAACAATGAGCAAAAAGGGAGGGAGACTAGTTTTATTGTTAATAATTAATAGGCCAAACTCTGAACATTTTCAGTGTGGCAGCACACAAAATTTCCTTGACTTTATTTGTGGTGTAGAAATGTATCTTTATTTGTGGTGTATGGTTTTGCATGGTGACTGACAGCCACCAGACAGGAGTCCCGTCGAGGACGTGGCAGAGGAGTGAGTGGGTAAATCCAGTGGTTTGCATTTTCTGCTGTAGCAATGGAACTTTGGAGGTGCATTTTTGGTGACAGGGGTGCCATTCATCTGCTGTCCTGAGCTCTAGTTCCATGCCTTCAGAACGTTTGGGATTCCCTAGGCTGCCCTCTCTGTGTCTGTGGGATACTCCAGACCCACCAGCTCATTGCACTTGGGATTTCTTTCTCCCTGTATTTTGGTACCACCATCATCTTTTGGATAAATAGATACTAAATCCACTGTCAAATCTTGCATGAGGGTAGCCAACAGAACTATTAACACAGAAAAAATGGGCCATGTAGTATTGTACCAACTCCTGGTAGTAAATGGTGAGTAATGACTGAAAGTGGTAAAATCTCTGACACCCCAGCCAGAGCCATCTGCTCAGGGCAGGGGTTAATGGCACTGACTGGTGTGAGCAGGGATTGATGTCATGGTCTTCAAAGTCACATTTGACACTTCTTTTATTGTTTAATTTCTTATTAAGCAGTCAGTTCACTCTGTGTAAGTTTAGGATTATCTAGTCCAGTTTTCAGCCTATTGCAAACCCAAAAGAGGGATGTGAAATTTTGCAGCAAACAATGTTGCTTTTGCATCAGGCTGAAGTCCCGATGAAACTCTTCCCACACGACTGTGGAGATCTGGGGTACTGAATTACAGTGGGAACATTGTAAAGGGTCAAATGGAAACAAGCTCTAAATATTCCCTACGGAGAATTTTTTAAGACCTTGACCTGTAGTGAATGTTAGCATAATATAAATGATTTCAGCTCACCTTCTCTGATGTACTGTTCGAGAAGCCACGTGGCTCTGCCTTCCTTTCTATGTTGCACCCACCAAGGGGTTTGTGTTGGTTTTGAGGGAGGAGGAGAGTGGAAAGAGAAGGATTTCGGAGAAAGTAATTTAATGTACTGCCTTACCTGGAAATTCTGCCTTCATCGGGGATTTGTCTTTCTCAATTTTCACGGATCCTTCCTGTTCTCTTCTGAATCTGACAGATTCTTTGTTAAAATATTTTGAAGTTCTGTCCCAGTGAACTGTGATTGTGATTCTTGGCACAGCATGCATGAAGGAAGTTTCCCCACACAACCTTGTTCCTGGATTTTCCTGCAGGGAGATAATCTTCTTTGCAGGCCCGAGCTGTGCCCGAGCCCCGCTCCCGTGCCACTCTCTGCTCCTCTGTTCCCGAAGGAGAGCCTATCACTTTATTAGTGCAATGGATGCAGCTCATGCTGTGGGATTCCAGCTGCCCAGGGCACCGAGCACGCGGAGCAGGAATCAGAGCAATGCAAGCCCCGGCTGCCGCACACGTGCACCTCCGTGGGGCAACACGCACAGCCCTTCCAGCTCCAGCAAAGCATCCAGTGCTTGGGCTGCAACTTTCCTGCTGCCTGCACATGCTGCTAAAAGGCCAAAAAGGAGGGACAGCCCTCAGCTGTGTCACAGGAAACAGCCAACTTCTGAGTCAAGCCATGATTTTCATGAATTCGACTGAAAATTCAGATGATAGACTGTAAAGAGGCATGATCACCTGAGACCCCCAGCCTTCGCAGAAAAGCTGGAACACAGCAGGTGGGGTTCACACTAAAGTTGTGCTCTTAAGCCTCCGAGCTGGATTTATTTAGCACAAGGACTACAGTAAGTATTCCCCCTGAAAAACACACCAGGGTGGTTACAGCCATTCAGAGCCAAACATGTCAAGATGGTTACAAGCATCTGCTGCCAAGTACAACACGACACAGGGTAGGTACATCCCCAACAGCTTATCCATCCCTGGCTTGGGCACAACTTGCAACAGGCAAGATGCTTTCAGTTTTCCTCAACCAACACCCAACTCCAGGGTGATATTTTAAATTTATTTTTATTGGACAAGGGCTTTAGAATCAAGCTCTAGTTGTGGGATAAAAAAATTAAGTGATACATGAAATAAATGAGCATTAACATAAAGACAGTGAGAAAATGAATGGCCCTACAGCATTTATTAGCTCGCAGAACATGGAAATGAGCTTAGGTTTTATTTGGTAAGTCTTGATTTCTCCTTATATTCATGTACAGCTTCTTATTTATGGCTCAGCCTGTCAAACACATTCTTAGATAAGCAACTGTTGCTCACAGGACTAATCTAATTACCAGTTCTTTTTATAACGAATGCTGACACAAAGGTAGAAGATGTATAGCACTTGTGCTGGAGCCAATGCTCCAGATGATCAAAGAGTTCTGAAATTTTAAAAAAATGGGAAGAAGAATTTTTTGTCACGATGTTCCTGTTTTTTGTCCAACTCTAATTAAAGATGAAGAACAAGAGTGAAAATCTGGTTCATTTGCAGCTTTGGCACAGAATTAATTGCCAAGAGTTTAGACTGGATATTTTAGCACTCTGCAGTAATGTTCCATAGGCACATCTCCCTACCACAGGCTGGAGAATGCTAGAGCCCTAATTATTTGTAAAGTGCATTTTAAAAAGTTTTGGAGTTTTACTTAAGGAACAAGCATATCAGAACAGCTTCAAATTGTATTTAAAGACATTTGAACAGAAAATCAGCGTGCTGTGGGCTTAGCCAAACAGCACAGACTGAGAATCTGATTTTACTTTATTTGGAAGGGCAGTGTTGTGTCCTTGGCCTTCATTTAAACCATAAAACCATTATGCATTCTGACATTTCTTGCAACCTGCTCCAGAAATGCCAATAAGAAATAGTATTTCTGAAAATTAAGATAAAGAAGCGTTGGTCAGTGTGATGAGGACTTCTAAATTCCCCAAGCTCTTAACTGCTGGTAAATAATTTTACTAAAAAAGAGTGGAAAATAGGTGAAACTCTTTAAATGAGCTTTTCTTTACCTCTAAGCACACATGAAATCAAACAAGTGGATTTAATTATTTTTTAAGTTCTGGAGCTTTTCTCCTGAGCTGTTGGGCAAGTCAGGGTCATTCCCTCTACAATAAATGGGGTCTGTCATTAGCCTGCACAGAAACCAGTGCCGAACCCGAGTGTCCCACTGACCCCTGTGCTCCCCCTGACCTCAGCACAGAGCCCGGACCGAGATGAAGAATACATGGTTGTGCTTTAGGACGTTCACTGCTTTCTCCTGTCCTATTTAAAATCTTCCCCGTTACCACCACGCGTGTAAGGGTGGCAGAGGTAAAGTTAATCCTGGCTTGAGTCCCTCCTGACGGAGGACAGTGAAGCACAAAGCTGTCAGTGCTCCCCCTCCATGACTCAAATCATTTTTTCTTTTTTCCTCACTGGCACCTTCCCGTGGGCACAGATTTCCTGCTCCTGCCACAGAACCAAGAGCTCCATGGGAAGGCGTGGCCCCAGTTTGCCCAGCCGTGCTGGGGGGTCCCTGGAAACTGCCCTCTCCCAGTTCCCTTTCAGAGCTGAGGGAAAGTGAAGCTGGGAACAGATGGTGGGGAAGGCTGGCATCTCCTCATGCATATTTCATTGGGTTTGCAGCTAGTCACCTCTTGATAATAATATTAAGTACTACAAAACTCCAAGGCTTTGTTCCCTGGAATGTTGCATTCGATGGCATCGGATCAATGCTGTAACATCAATTAAATTTTGAAGCTGGTGAGCTCTGAGTATTTACATCCTTAGCAAGGCTATGCTATAAACAGCTCGATTCTTCTGTTCTGCTGTGTTTAGGGCTGACTTGCAAAGAAAGAGCTGGTTCTGTGCTGAGTGACGAATCTTACTTGACGTTTTTTAAAAGCACAATGGGACAAACATCTGTGCTTATTTCCATTACGCTCTAAGGCGTGTTACTGGGAGAGAATTTAGCCATTAATTCTGTTGTATTTACATTATTTATATACAAGAAGAACAGGAAAAATGGCAGCCCGTTTAATGATTATGTACATTGTGATTTGGTTGGAAAAATGTGTATTACAAATGGCAAAACAGCCTGTCAAGTGCATAATTATATGTTGCTCTTTTTTTTGTTGTTGCCAGAGAACTTTTAATTCCTTAAATTCCACTGCATGATCTCAGTGAAAGTTCTGCCCTATACATTATATGGGGGTGAGGAAGGAACAGCATAATAACAGACTTCTTAAACCACATCAGGTCCTGGTTACAGCTCCTTCTCTTCATTTTAATATGAGGATTACCTTTGTAAGATGCTTCCAGAGCAAATGAAAAGATGGAATCTGATACAATGACAGCAGGAGAAACAGTAACGTGAATTTCATTCATTGTCCCTAGTCTCGGAAGAGAGAGTGGTGAACAAAACCTCGCTGCCTTGCGACTCGTTGCTCATCTGAGACTTGGCTTTCAGTAAGAACTGTGCTCTCCTATACATGATCCTTTCCTGTTCTTGCTTCAGCTCCAGGTAGGAGCGTGAGAACGTGTGGAAGATGGAGGTGACCGGGAACGCCATGAGGAGGATGCCGCTCAGGATGCTGCTCAGGGCCACCACCTGCCCGGGGATGCTCCTGGGCACCATGTCCCCGTAGCCCACGGTGGTCATGGTGATGACGGCCCACCAGTAGCAGGCGGGGATGCTGGTGAACTCCTGCGAGTCGGCCATCTCGTTCTCGATGACGTAGAGCAGGGGCGCGAAGAGCGCGATGGCCACGCACAGGAAGAGCAGCAGCAGCCCGAACTCGCGGGTGCAGCGGCGCGCGGTCAGCCCCAGCGTCTGCAGCCCCAGCGAGTGCCGCGCCAGCCGCATCACGTACAGGATGCGCAGCGCCCGCAGGATCCGCAGCACCAGCCCCACCTTGTCCAGGTAGATGTTCCCCGAGCTGGGCTTCCTGGAGCCCTCGGAGCCCGTGTCCACCAGCAGGGTGATGTAGTAGGGCAGGATGGCGATTATGTCTATCAGCGTCAAGGGCCTCCGCAAGAACGCGAACTTGCTCTTGGCCTGGATGAATCTGAGCAGGAACTCCAGGGAAAACCATGCCACGCACACAGACTCCACAATGAAAATATTGTAGCACATCTGGGAACACTCACCCTGCAGGAAAGAGGAGGAGTTTGTAATCGGCACTGGATAATAACTATTTTAGTTGGTGCGGTGACAGGAGGAGAGGATTCTGTGTTGGTTTTTTTATACCCAAAATATTAAAGGCATTGAAGCTGTTGCTATGGGGAAACACGTTGGCAGTTTGGAACATGCTAAATGCAAAACTTAGAAAGGCACTGCGTATTCCACAGAAGATACTGCTCTGGAATTTCAGGCTTTCTAAATAGCAAATACAAAGTCTAACAAGGCAATATACAGGAGAGTGCACGCTAACAGAATTTTCTTTGGACGTAAAACTGGATTTGATTAATTCTCTTACAAGTAATTGAACAGTCATGTAAGATTTCAAATATTCTTCATGATATTTTCCCCCCTCTAAACACAGCTGCAAAATCCCCATTGAAATCAATAACCTCAGACCTTGTACTTGCTCTGCTCTTCCCAGCACATACCACTTGCCATCCTAAAAGCTAACTTACCTTTTCCTCCTCCTCCCTCAGGTCAGGCATGGTGCTGATGGATAAGTTCACTGCTGTAATAGTTACAAACAAAACAGACAAACACGCAAACACCTTTCCAGGAAGGCCAGACTGGGGCCTTTCCACCATGTCTTGCAACTTTTTCATGCACAAACCAATTTTTGTCTCCTCTACTGTTTCACCTGTTGTTTCATTTTCTAGGAGGTCATCCTCCCGTTCATTTATCTCTGTGAGCTCCTCCATTTTTTGCAGGTATCTCCTTTTACAACACCAGTCCAAGTTGTCTTCCTCAATGCCCCAGTAGAGCAGCTCCTCTTGGAAAGACAGCGCGCACATCTCCCGCAAGAGCCGGAGTTTTCCAACCCGCAGGAAGGTCAGGATTGTCCTGAACGCCCCTGGGTTGCGGTCGAAGAAGAATTCATTGCACGTCACATCATAATCATCACAGATGTTCAGAATGTCGTCAAAATTAGTACAGAACTTGAGCTGTCCCAAACGTGTCAAGGGGAACTCATCCAGCGTGGTCCAGGGGAGCAAGTACTTGATGCCCCCCACGTTGATAATTATGTGACGCTTCCGGTCGTCGGGGTGGAAGCCTTTGAGGACATCCTCCTGAGGGTGGATTAGCCTGGCTCTTTGGTAAAACACTCCCTTGAGGGTTTCAGATTCTGGAAAGAACGTGTGGTTGAAGGAAGCATCTGAAGTACAGCTCAGGGCACTATAGTCATAGTCAGAATTTTCTCCAGGCATAAGAGTCATCTTGGAAGACAACTTTGCATCCCTTCGCTGCTTCTGCAAGTGTCTTCTGGAACAGAAAACAGACACAGGGGGTGAGGAAATGACAGGCTGGTTGCAGGTTTTGAACAAATGTAGTGGTTGGAGCTCAAAAGCATTTATGGATGATAAGAGCAATTGGAAAGGAAACAGCAGTGGCTGAGTGTGGTCAGAAGACCTTTCTGGGCAGGCTGGGTTTGCCCAGCTGGGCAGCACTGACCCCATATCAAGGGCTGTGCCTGGTTCAGGAGCTCTGCTCAGCATACTTATCACACTGGGAGGCTCCTCCTGTCTCAGATACAGAGGTCTCAGTTCCCAGTAGATGGAGAGGGAAACCAGGAATAATTCCTTCATGTGGCAGGATGTTTCTGGTTCAGAGTGGAGGTATAAAAATGATGACAGTATCACATTAGGACACAGAATTCAAGTGTGTTTTGTAGGAAAGGAAACAGTATAATTTTTTAAAGCATTACACATAAAAATCTGGAGTATTTTAGTACCCATGAAGTATATAGAAAGAATCAGAAGTCGATTATATTGTAATTCACTAAATACACACTTCTAAAAACCAGTACAAGACTGATTTCTAAAAGGCCATCTGGAAACAATTTGGGGGAGAAAAGCTCACTTGTATTGGTGATCACATAAACATTTGTATAGAGTTTATGCACAATTAATGACATGGCAACTCCCTTTTTATGGCCTCATTTACAAAAGGTTGCAGAGAAATACAGGATTTCCACACAAACCTTGGAATGTTGTTTCAGTTGTAGCTGACACCCTCTGTGCAGTAACAGGGCTTTGTCCTAGCAGTAGGCTGAGCCAAGGTGCCTTTACCTCTGATTATAAGAACCCAAACATTTCTAATGACAACTTGGAAAATCCTGTTCAAATTCTGCTCATGCAACACTGGCGTAAAGTCCATGGAATGAAGAGAACAGAGTTCAACTGGGTATAAAACACAGGAGCTGGAAATGTTCAAACTTCTGGCCTCCCTAATTCACTGCACTTTAAGAGTCAGCCTGAAATCTGCTCCTCCACAGGAGGTTGTGCAGCACTGCTCCAACACCTTCCATCTGCACACTCAGCCTCAGCTTAGTGCACGGAGCTGCTGAGTTTCACTTGATAAGAGTATTTATTTATTGAGGAGACTGTACAATATAGAGACATTAAATATGCACCGGTGTTTTGGCTTTCTAGCCTCGGGTTCACAGGAAAGGAATAAATATTCCAGTTGATTGGCTTCAGTAGCAGTAGAGTTTTGTTCTTCTCCTGGCTGCACTTACCTCCCCTTGGATGTGCACCCCAGGGATACACCCCCTGCTAGGGCCACTTGCTGAGCCACAGAACCCTCCTTTTCAGAAGCTGGGGTTTATAAACCACACCAGGAGTGGTACATACCTATTAGAGAAGAAAAGCCTGTGAATACACAACAGCAAAGGACTCAAACCACAGCTGCACGTCAGTTTAAGAGCTCTCCTTGCTGCAAGGGCACTTACAATGCTTCAATTAAAAACTCTCTCAGTTCTGCTCCTAAACTTCCCAGAGGGTTTGGGCTGAACAGAGCAGCTATCTGCACACTTACAAACAGGTGGCCCCAGGTCAGTTTTGAATGGAGTGTTATTTCCTGACTCCCCACTTGTACAGAATCACAGAATGGTTTGGGTTGGAAGGGACCTTAAAGCTCATCTTGTCCCAGCCCCTGCCGTGGGTCAGCAGAAGAAATGCCACTGGAGTGCAAGCTATGGGTCTGATATGGAGAACAGGGCTGCCTGATGGCTGTTTATGTAGGGCTTCATCTCTCACACCAACTGCTGGTTTATTTTAAAACGCCTTTTCCCCTCTGCCTCACCCATGTCTGAGGCAGGGCTGGTCCAAGGAGAATGAAGATTATGACTGATGTAAGATATGGATAAGTGGGAGCTGTTAACCATTTTCCCTTCTGTAATACCAGATGATGTTGGTTAGCAACAACTTATCCTCTGAATCTCAGCCAGGAAAAATGAGGAGGCAGCTCATCTCTGTCACTGGTTTGATCTCCCAGCACATCCACTGTTGACACAATGGGAAGAAATGGAGAGAGGGAAATGTAAATGTTCTGCGTGTGTCAGACACACGCTGTAACCCTGAGGCAGCAACTGTGAAAGAGCACAGCAAAGAAAAAGGAATTTCTTTCTTCGCTGCCAGCTCCTTGACCTGCGTGAGACAATAAATTGGACAGATGAATCCCACGTGTGACACACCGAGCGGCTGCACTTAGAAAAGGTTGCTCCTTGGTTTGCCATAACCAGAGCTGGCAAGCCTACAAATCCCACGTAGGATCTGATGCTCCACATGGGTTATTTTCATGTTCTTTGCCTCAGATACACGCAGCATCATATCTACAGGAGAAGAGTAGGAGGAAATAAAGGACAATAATAAACGTGGCCTGACTTGAAGGAACAGAGAAAGGAGAAAAATAAACCAGTGCATTTCTCTGTGTGTTTCTTGTTTTCCTTCTGAGGGTGCCTCGACAGAATGATGGTCAGTATTGCTTTAGGATGAGAGAGATCTAATTAATGGACGGACTTTTTGCTACTGAACTTAAAGCCCAAGCAAACTGCTTTATTCCTGCGCTGCAGCCTGATGACACTGGGGAGAGCTGATAAGAAATGCCTTCAGGAGTAAAGACATCACACTGGAATATAAGGTCAAACAAACACATTAGCCTACAGCCCCAATCTTCCCAGCAATTAAACAAGATGAACTTTAAGGATCTGCTGTAACAGTAAAATCCTCTGCTCTGCTCTGGCTAAGTCAGGCCCAATGGTGAAAGCCCTCCTGGTCTGAGGTCTGAGCAGCATCCTGCCCTTGGAATGTTTGGGACTTACTGAAGCCCAGTTCAGCTTCCTGGCTCCCCTGCTGACAATGTGTTGTCCTCTTGGGCAAATCACTTCTCTCTGAGCATCGCTACTCTCATGTTTGTAAACTTACTGGGGCAGGAACTGTCTCTTCCTACATTATCCACCCTGGGAATTGCTCTGGCTTTTAGAACCTACAGTAACACAAAATAAGTGGCCTATGGCAATGGCTCTGGGTGACTCTAAGGGATGGATTGTGCATGGGAAGTAAGAGAGAACATATTTTCAAAAGTCTGTCCTGCACAAGATGATATCCATTATGTCTGGTGAAGAATCAAATTAGAAATCCGTGCTGCCCTTACTTTCAGCCAAAGTTCAGGAAGGGTGCCAGACTCCAAGGCAATGGGAAAAGAATTATTAAAGATGCCCTTCTGAGGGAAAGAAATAGAACTCATGAGAAACATGCTAAAATTCCACTGCAAGTGTCATTTCCCCCCCTCAGTGTCCTCTGCAGTATTTTGAATTCTGCAGTGCATCTCTGATGTAATCAGAGCTCCTGCAAGGAGTCCTGCTCCATGGTGCAGACAATTCAAAGTTGTGCCTGGATGATAACAAGCCTGCAAAGAGGATGCAGAACTCCCCCCTAGACTCTCCTATCAATTCCAGTGCCTGCAACTCATCTCTGTTGCTTTTTACCATTTGTAAATTAAGTTAAAAAAAACCATTAAAAAAGTTTCAGATTTCAGTGCAGGTTGAATATGAATATAGTGATTTTTTGGAAAGAATTCCATAAGGAACAATTTAGTGATCCTTCCTCCTTTAGTCTTTCCTTAGTTAAGCAGGCAGCATTTCCAAGCAGTGCCACATTCAGCTCTCTCCTGGCACAGGATTTCCATGCTGTACCTCACTGCCAGGTACCTCCTGACACGCTTCAAGCCATACTCCTGCAGCTTTCTACAGCCTAAGAACAGATCTCAAACTTAACTCTGCTTGCAAAAGTGCACTTCCAGCCAAATCAGAGTAAAACTTAGAAAGGTCAATGTATAACATAAAATAAAACTCTCCTGAAAAGCAGATAAGCTGAAAAAATATACTGTGTCTTACTCTCCTTGAGCTGGACAGTTGTGGCATCTTATGTCAACCTACAAACAGAATTATGTCAAATATGTTACTCACTGTTTGGTTTTATAAAGCTGAGCCTTATTCTACTGATAATAATCAGAAGTGAAATAACTTTGCAGATAACTCATATCCCCAGGAGAATGTTCTGAAATACATTAGGATTAATAACTGCAGTTACGCTCCTGCTGTGAAACATATTTATGTCAACAAATTTTAGCAAGTCACATTCATAGCAATCTCTTAAACATAATTTTAAAACGTAAAGGATTTGACATTTATTTATCTAGATAAATATTTTGCTACCAAAATGAAGATATGTAGTCATGGAAGAGTCCTTTCCTGCTTTTCCTGTCCTCACCCCCTCCCCAAGTCTCTTCCAATGAAAAAAACCCCAAAAACTACCAGAAAGACATTGCCTATCAAGAACAGTTCACTTGATGTGTCTGTCAGTCACCAACGAGCAGAAGTCAGTAAAAACACCGATATAAAAGACATCCCTTAATTATTTAAAAATGAAAGCTATAAAGGACCTTCAGATTAGGCAAGGCGGAAGAAATTGGAAAGACGAGCCTCCATCCTGCGCCGTGGAGCCACAGGACGCGGGGAGCGGCAGAGCCGGCCAGGGGAAGCCCGAGCAGCACGAACCGAGCCCGATGGATGAGCCTCGAGAGCCGTCAGCCTCCTCCGCGGCGGGGCCGGGGCAGGGCAGGAACGAGCCGAGCGGTCCCGGGCAGCAGCCGAGCCCCTCCCGCTGCTGGCGGCGCGGCCAGCCCGGCTCCGGCAGGGAATGACGGCCGCTCCCTCTCTTCCATCCCTGCGGAGGGACAGAACCTGTTGCTGCAGCCGCGCGGGCCCGTCCAGCCCCGCCCGCTCCGGGGGCTCCGCGGCTCCGGGCACCCGCGGCCGGGCGCTGCCCCCGGCGCGCAGCGCTGCCCTGA
>VXAZ01008152.1:257251-363377 GCA_013399875.1 Gymnorhina tibicen | reverse complement strand
CCCGACCCCGCGCATGGTGCGGCACCGGCACCGGCACCGGCACCGCGAGCAGCGCCCCGGGCCGCGCTGCCCGGCAGCGGCCGCGCCGGGACGAGGAGCGGGAGGAGGAGCTCCCGGAGCCGAGGAGGAGCAGAGCTGGGGCCGGGGGGGGCCGCCCGCCAGCCCTGCCCCGCGCTGGGAGCACGGGCTGCGCACAGGTGGCGTCCCGGGCTGCCGCCATCCGCGGGGAACGCCTGCCGCTGTGCGGATCTGGGTTCTTTGGCTGGAGAAGAGGGTTGCAAGTGTCCATTAAAGCATAAATCCCATCCCAGCTCCGTTCCCGATCTACGCAGAGGCTCCAGGAGAGCTAAGCCCGTGCTTTGTTCCGGGCACCCCTGCAGCGTGCGGCAGCAATTAGCGCACTGGTTTATTGACACAGCTTTGGAGAATATTGCCTAGCTCTACTTTTTATGAAATTTGTTTGACGTCTGGGTGGAAGTTACTCTGTGTGGATGTAATCTCCGTTTTAAAGCGGTGAATTAAATCTCGGTGCCAGGGTTAGGGAGTCACCAGCAGCTGAACCTCTGTTACAGACCCTTGTGTGAACGCTCCCATCCCGTGTGCTGTTGCCCTCCGTGGGTGCAGAGATCATGATACTTCTGGGCTCTGATTTCCCTTCTCTGCCGAGGCACTGCTCTTGGAGGGAATCTCTTGCAGGTGATGTCCCGCACCTCCGTGCGGGATGGGGACAATCACCTCAAAGGGACGAGGGCTGTGGGCATTGTGCACTTCACCCGGAGCACTGCGGGGTCTCATTTCAAGCAAAGTCCTTTGTTGCTATGGTAATACAAATGAAAAATCTATACTATGGTAATTTTAGCAAAACACCTCTTTTTTCCCCTAAACTAAATCGGACTGTGGTTCAGGATTGTGTGGGCACACAGAAATAGTCGTGCTGATATTCCTCAGCCCGAGCTGTTGAACAGCAGTTGTGTAGAGGGCTGTCAGCGACTGGGGCTGTCAGCTTGGGCTGCTTTTCCCTGATATGGCATAGGATTTTTATTTGACTTTGGAAAGGTTTCTTAGCAGGGTCTCAGGTTTATCTGTGGCAGGGAGGTGATTGGTTTTACTGACCACACTGACAGGTACGAGAGTGTTGGCTTTTGTACGATAGTCTGTAATAATCTTGCTAATGAAAGCCTGTATTTTAAAAGTCTTTGCTGTCAAAGAGGAAGGACATATTAAGTAGGGTCTCCCAGGGAGTAATCAGGGAACAGTTTTGGTCAGTGTTTGCTGTAATAACTTGGGTGACAGAATGGAGGGCATTTTTATAACATTTGCAGTGATTCCAGCACGGAGTGCACGGCTGAGATTTCAAATGACCCTGAGATACTGCAGAGCCAGTCTGAACTCAACGCACTGAAACTGTAGGAGAAAAAATTATGTCGTGTGCCACAAAGGAGGAATATCCCATGTGAAATGAGCACTGTGAGGCACAAATACCGCAGAGGAGGCTCGGGACTGTAGTGCTCGTAGCCCGGGCAGTGCTGCAGAGCAGCCGTGCAGCTCCCAGCGCTCCGAGCAGGAGGATCGGCTGTGAGACATCAGAGGGCGTTATTTCTGTTCCATTTAGCGCCAGCCAGGCTCGGCTGGAGCGCTCTGTCCAGTCTCGAGCATTGCACTCACCCTTACAGAAAGATGCGGGCAAACCGGAGAGGAGATTAGCAACCACGGCTGTGAGAGGCTTAGAAATGTAAGCGGTGCGGAAGGGTGGAATTCATTATTTGAGCTGGAAAAGAAAACACAATGTAAGGACTCAGCAACTGTCTTCAAATGTATAAACACATTTGTAAAGATGACAGTAAACACTTGTCCTGTGACCACAACTGATGGGACAAAAAGCAATTTACTGAAGTGCAATTAGGGACATTACTTTAGATATCAGGGGAAAAACCAAACAAACCAGACAAAACTATTACCCTGCGAGTAGCTGGAGAGAAGCTGGAATCTCAGGAGGTTGTAAATCTGTTCAGTGGAGATTTAAAGAAAAGATTGGATAAAGAGCTCTCAGGACGGGCTGTAATATTTGTGCCTGGGGCAGAGGAGACTTCCAGCAACCTTCACTTGCCAGCCCGTGTTTCTGTGAGTTCTGGTTGCCCATCGAGTTACAGTGGTCCTTTAAGGAGGAGGCACAAAAGGACAACTCATTGCCACCCCACATGATTAATGCAGAGCTTTTCTACTATTTAATTAATCATCCTTGACTGTGCTGTTTGGATCAGGATCCCATTTCCATCTGGAGACAGACAGGAGTGGAGCTCTCCATTGCAAGTAAGCAGTTTGCAAGTCTGGTTTTGAGCAATAATGACTGAAAATGCTCATTACTCATGGTCAGTGTTCATACGGATGTCCTGCGACTTGCTTGGTACCCACTGTAGGACGCAGCCCCTCACTTGGACTCTGGCCTGGCAAGTTCAGGTGAGGTCAAGGACTTTGTGGACATCAGTGTGAGGAGCTGGTGTGAAATCACTGACTGGCCAGTATTAAATCTGGTCTGGCAAATGGACGTCTTCCCTCTTCAGGCCCGTCTTTCCTACATCCTTCATGAGCACAGAATTCCTGTGGGAACCAGAGGTGATCCTGCCCCTGAGGGTGACCAGGAGTGCCCCAGCAGTTTTTCTGCAGTGATCAGCTGTGCATGGAGGACTGACCGAGGATTCCCAGAGTCAATCAACTACTTTGTGCTCCTTGAGGAACTGACAGTGCTGCAGAGAAAAATTTTAGCCCCACTTTCATTACTTCTACAGCCTGTGGCTGCTTTTCCTTCTGTTCCTTTGATTGTTGACATTGAAATCCTGTTCTATCAGTTTCCCTAGCTTTTTAAGATAATTCCAGCATCATTCTGCAGTCAGGAGCAGTGCTGCCAGCAAAACAAGGTACTTCACCTTCACAGCACCTTTCACCTCTCACCTCCCAAACAAATCAGGAGGAGAAAATCCTTTCTTCTAAAGTACTGCATTCCTTTTGGGGCACTCAGGGCAGGAAAAGCATCCCCAGGCTGGAGTGTGTTCAACAGAGGGCCACCAGTGCATGGAGTACCTGCTCTGCTGGGACACTGGGGACTGGACTTGAGCAGCCTGGAGAAGAGCTGCCTTTGGGGACTCCTGATGGCTTCCAGTGTCAACAAAAAGCTTATCAGAGAGATAGAAGGCTTTCAGAAGCCTATTGGATGGAGCCCTGAGCAGCCAAGTCTGCTCTCCCAACTCACCCTGCCCTGTGCAGGAGGCTGGACTGGAGACCTCCTGAGGGCTCTGCCAGCCTGGACGATTTGGGATGGGTGGTAATTGCTGTTTGCAATGTTGCTGCCATCCTCAGCTCCCCCTGAGATCGAAGAGACTGCGCTGAGGGCAGCTCTGGCTCCTCAGGGTGAGCAGATTTCCTGCAAGTGGACCCAATTCTCCTGTCACTGCACGGTGGTACATAGTTTTTTTGCTGATTTATGGCCTATGCAGGCTTTTTTTTTTGCTTGCTTCTCTTGTCTTTTCTCATGAACAGCTCCATTACTCTTAGTGCAGTGCCTCTGGAGTGCACCTTCCCATGGATGAAGCTTCCAAACCTGTCCCTGAGTTTTATTACAAATAACCCAGTTAAACCAGCAGTTTATCATTTGCTGGAGCTCAGAGCTGCTTGGATCCAAAGGTGTCATGATACAGGGTTGCAGTAGCAGGGGACTGGACTCAGCAAGCCACATTTCCATGCTCCTCTCATCTTGCATTCCCTCCTTCCACTGGAATCAGCCTTCAGCATGCCTACAAACCCTGATCCACACGAGCCCTGGCAGCCCTGCTTTGGGACCTGTCCCTGGCAGCCCCACCGCTGTGCTCTGGCACTGCAGCTCTGCTCCTCTCTCCTGAGTGCCAGGGGAGGGAGGGCTCTGCCAGACACAAGGAGTTGACCAAAAGCCTCAGAACTGCTGTTCCAAGTGTGTCTCAAAGCTCAGTGCAGCTCCCCTCGAGCACATGGGGCAGGTACTGGTGTGTTTGGGTTTGGTGCCTTTTTCCAAGGAATGCTAAAGATTTTCTCACCTGCCCTGCCTGAGGTGAACATGAATTTAATCCCCTTATGGTCCCTTTATTGCCATTTAAGGTGCATTTGAGCAAATGTGGTTGCCCACCACGAATAAACTGTGTCTGTCTCAATGGGTGAGTCAGAGCCCAGTTCACTGTAAGGGGCATTTTACAGAATCCTGCCTCTGATGCTCAGGTCTGGTCAGCAGGATCCCACCTGCAATCACCTGGATTAGACCACAGGTCTGCAGCAGAGAGGGGATTAAATTTAGATATCTTACTCTCACCTTTAATCATTAAACAACTCCTCGGGCCCTTGTATTTGGATAAAAGCTTTCCTTTAGCTTTATTCCTCGTACAGTGTTCTGGGAGTTTTGTGTTTGTGCACGGGCAGCACCAGGCTCTTCTCTCATTCTGCTTCTGTTTGTCCTTGCTACAAATCATCCAGGAGAGCTCCCGGCGAGCTCCTGCACGTCTGTGTCGTGTTAGTGGCATTGGAGGAGCGAGGAGTAACACATCCCTCCTCCATCTGCAGCTCTGGGGATGTTGTGTTTGTGTTTGCAAGGTGCCCGATGTGACTAAAATTAATTTACAAACCCTTGAGATTTTACTCCAGTGCCTCGTGCTGCCAACCTCCCCCATATTCCCTGTGCAGAGCCACGGAGAAGTGTTCTGGATCCTCCCCTGGCTGGATGGTGTGTGCTGGCACCTGGGGGCTGCTGGAAAGCGTCTGAGCGGGAGAGGCTGGTGGATGTGACACCAGAATCAACATAAACTCTTACTCTGCAAAGAAAACGGGAAATGATCACGAAATGAGCTGGAAAACAGAAAGAAGTCAGGTGTACAACTGGGCAGAAAACTCTTTAATTTGAAAAAGTAGAGAGGCGTGGATGTGCTCAAAGAGCCTCATGGGAGTTTGGTTTGAGCTGTGCAGCTTTTCGTCCTCAGTGATATCTCAAGTGCTTGGCTGTGCAGCCTCTGCTCCAACCCAGACTGCATCCAGCCTTGGAAAATCCTGGGATTGCATGAGCGAGGAGAGGAACCTCTGCATGCATATATTTTGTGTGCTTAGCATGGCTCCTGCCTAATCTGAATGTGTGATTAACTCCCTAGCAAAGGATGAACAGGAGCATTTCTGCCTGCAGGTGACTCTTGTCGCTTTGGATTCCTTTGCAGCTGAGGAGTGCAGTTGTAACTGTGGCACACAACCAGGAACCAGCTTTAAAAATATTTATATTCCAACATGTTTGGTAAAATGCAGAACTTCAAGAGTGTTTAAATAACTAATTCATATCGTGTACCAACAAGAGCAGTGGAAAGTGTTTACAGGAGAGGGAGGTTCTTGGGCTGAAATGAGTTTCAGGGAACTGCTGTATTGAAGCTATCAGGAACAGGGGATTATTTATCATGGCCCTGGCAGGCTTCCAAAAACATATTACTGTGGTTTTTTTCAGATTTCTGAACGGAAAGAGCCTTGCGAGGATCTGAGAAATGCCTTCCCAAGCATGTGCTTAAGCAGCAGCATTGTTCAGCTTTATGAGTGAGAATGGATAATGCTCCTAAATACTTCATTACTGCATCTGCCTCAGGTTAGAACCTGAACAGAACCTGTGCTCTGAAACACTTCAAGGGCAAGAGGGTCCTAAATTCCAAACTAAATTTACTGGTTCCCTGATGATAGATCACTTAAACTGTCAAATGCCACCAGGCACACAATTTTCAGTCATTTATTTCTGTTCAAAAATATGGATAAGAGGAGATCAACTTCCATTACCCCTCTTTTTCTAGCTCAGTCAGTTTTTAATACTGGTGATACATTCAGTGGATGGGAAATAATTATCTTAGTCATAATACTTTTGGTTCATACGGAAAGGTATTTTGTGTTGCAGCTTTTGAAATGATTTTGACAATATAAAGGAAAAAATGTATTAGGCAAAAGCCATCATGCATGACTCCTGTAATTGCTGTTACTAAAAGCTGGGGGGATACAATAGAACTGAAACTATTTAAATCTCACTATTTCTGCAAATAAGGCAGTGGATGGGACACTGGTAGATGGGGCAGAGAGATCTGAGTTCCTCTGGGCACCAGCAAAATTCCTGCTCAGCTTGGGCTGATTTTCCCTCTCTAGTTTGTTGTGTCTGCAAAGCAGAACATTTGCAATAGCAAAAAGTGCACATGTTCGCTGCTGGAAAGCTTCCCTTTGGAAAGGGAATCATCTGGAGAATAAGTGGTGGAGCGGGCCCTGGGAGAGCTCTCAGGCTCTGTGGGAGGTGTGGATAATTCAGTGTGGAGCAGAGTCGTTCCTGTAATTGCAGTCCCAAATCCCAGGGAATGTCTCTGGGGCCACTGGCACAGGAATTCCCGTCTCCGTGCCCGAGGTGTAGCCGTGCACAGGAATTTCCAGAGCTCCCAGCCTCTCCAGGGCTTGTGGCAGGCAGGTGAGCACAGGGAATTCCTGCTGCTGGCTCTGTGCTGCTGCTCCCACGGGCCCGTGCCTGGCAGCTCCGCCAGGGCCGTGCTGGATTAGAGGTTTGGAGTGGGGAAGTGCGGTCTGAGTGCAGGGATGGAGACTTGGACCATCCACCACTGCTCTGCCTCCCGGGGCTCGCTGCAATCCCACATCTCTGTACAAGAGCGGGGAGTGCCAGGAGGGGGGAAAGGCTTCACTCTGGCTTAGACTGGATATCGGGCAGGAATTGTTCATGGGAGGGTGGGGAGGCCCTGGCACAGGGTGCCCAGAGCAGCTGTGGCTGCCCCACCCCTGGAGGTGTTCGAGGACAGCTTGGATGCTTGGAGCAGCCTGGGGCAGTGGAAGGTGTCCCTGCCAAGGGGGTGGGATGGGATGAGGTTTAAGGCCCTTCCCACCCAGGCTGTTCTGTGATTCCATGACCTCTGATGAGAATTTCCCTTTAACTTGGACCAGACTGTGAGAGTTCTGTTCTCTGGGAGCACGGCCATTTCCCTGAGGAGCCTCCCAAAGTGGTTCTGCATCCCACGGCCAGGATGAGCTGCAGGGGGAGGCAGAGGGGAGCTCAGCCCACTCGGACCCTGCCAGACCCCACGGGCTCTCAGGGGACTCTCGGGTGCCAGTGCTCCTCTTTGATGGCGTTTCCTGCTGATATCTTCAATTCTTTCTTTGTGGAAGAGGTGTGGCTCTGTGAACCTCCCACATCCACGAACCTGTAATGTGTTCATCTCAGATAAACCTGGCAGTGAAAATAATAAAGGAACTCATTAATTTTTAGCTGTATGCAGCTCTGAAAGAAATGCTTTTGATCCTGCTTCTAAAACTTCCCTGTGAGTTACTCTATTTCTTTGGAAAGTATACAGCCCCATAATACTGTTTCCTTTCTAAAATAATAACTAAATCTTCCATATGGCTGTATGGTGAACCTGAGCATCTCTTTTGCTAAATCCAGACTATTAATTTCATCTCTTTATGATTCAATTACTGCTAAAATTATGAACAGTTAATAAAAGAAAAGGCAGTAGAGGCCAGGTGAGATATCTCATGGAGACATTTAGCTTTCCTAGTATGTGATAAAATCAATATAAATAAATTCAAAGTTAAACCAATGTGCAATTCTTATAATTCAGAAATGGAACCCCACATACAAGAAGCAAGACTTGCATAATGCAGTTATTAGACCTAATTACTGTTCAGCCGTATGACTTGCTTACAGCAAAATTACCACAGAATGTGGACCAGCTTTCTGCTTAATAAGATTCTTTCCCTTCTTATTAAGTTTATGAAATATTGCTCTGAGAATAATTCTTGTAGAAATCATAAGAATAAGATCTGGTTCTTCACTGGCAGTTTGCTGTGGGTTAGTCATTCACATTTACTGAACTCTTGAAGCTCATGGATTTATCTAAAAATAAATAGTATTTTTTGGCATTTCCTGTTTGATTGAGCCCTCCCAGCAGCCGGCTGCAGCTGCAAACCTTTGGAATTCGGGCATGGCAACTTTTTGCTGGTTTTGCCCATTGAAATTCCTGTCAGAAGTGCCTTGGAGTCAGTGAGAACTGGTGGGGGTCCCAGCTCCATCCTGGGCGAGGGCTCGGACAGCCTCTGAGCCTCCTTTGTAGCTCTTGCTCTGTCGGTCTTGAGGCATCCAGAGCTTCTGCTCCTCTGTTGGCACAGTGTGGACAGAAGGGAAGTTCACGGATGATCACAGTTCTTTCTTACTTGGGCATCTTTTTGGGCTCAGATTTTGAGCAAATTGTGGTTTAATTAGCACTGTGAGTTCTGTTTGTCCTCATGCAGCGAGGACAGGCTCCGCTGCTGTGGCTCCTGGAGGCTGCCACAAAACAAATAAAGAAGAGTAATTTCCCAGCATGAGCCCAATAAATCTGTGCTTTTTGCCACTTCTCTGTCTAATCTGGCAAAGGAGGGGAGCTGGGGATGCACTGAACAACGGAGTTCTCTGTTGGATCTCATGGCTGTTGGGAATTGAAGAACAATGTTAGCATTTGTTGTTTCTCTCATAAAATAGAGAAACCAGCACTGTCTTGACAAATCTGTTGAAATAACTCACAAATGGATGGTTCCTCTGCAGGACAAATACACTCTAAGGTCACTCCCCTGCATCTGCAGGCATTCTAGGACTACAAAAGGTAAAGATTTATTTTATTTTATACAAATATAAAAAAGGCTCCATATTTTCAGTCTCTAAACCATCTCTGCAATGCCATGTCATAGCTATAACAAGGTCTGATTGCTTTGCTGATCAAATCTTAGCTTAGCAGTGCACTGACAAAAAGATATTAATGAGTTCTTGGCCATTACTCTGTTTCTGTCAGACAGGCGGATAAACTGGACCAGTTTAATTGGAAAATGGGCACTGGAGCACCAGCACAGCGTGTGGGGGAGAGATCCCATCTCCTCTCTTTCGGTAAGTGACTTAACTGTCCTCTTGTGGAAAGTGTTTCACGTCCAGGAGATGCAGAACAGAACATAATTGCAGTGTGGGATTTTCACAAGTGCTTCGCTGGGGATATTTGGGAGTCACTTAGGTAGTTTTGCAATTTGTAGTGTAGAGTGTATAAAACTACTTTAATAATTAATTCAGGCAGTTGTTTTTCTGGATATGCCGAGGGGTGTTTTGTACTGAATTCCGGCCGCGTTTGTTTTCCAGTCTCATTCCTCTCGGTTTATGGTTTTACAGTCACTGGCACCTCAGAAAACTGGAGCAGTTGTGTTAGCATTGCCCGGTCTCTCTCCACACCACTACACACAGAACCGAGAGGAAAAGGAATGAATCAGCTCAGGCTGCACTGGCACTTGTGTAAGAATTCCACAGGCTAACACGGTTCTGGCAAGACAAGCAGCATGTGAGGAGTCACTTTCTAGAGCTGCTTGCTTTTGAAATATGGTGGAGGTGAGCCTGAAGCTGATTATCTCCAGCAAAGGGAGGCTTAGGTTTGCTATTTCCCATCTCGGGCACTTTGTTCAACTCACCTGCCAAGAACAGCACAAGGACACAGTTCCAGGGTGTCCGTGGCTTTCTGAACACCCAGAGCTGATGGACTGGTCGGGTCCAGCTCTCTTCCAGGCTCCGGTGTAAATCCCGTTTCTGTGTTTATATGGAGGCAAGCACTTGTAGGGCAGCAGTAGGGTTCTGTTTGTGCTCTAACCCTCTGTGGAGCAGAGCTGTGCTCAGAGGCCACGAGGAGCCGTGGTGTTTGCAGCTGTGGGGCCTGGGACGCTCCAGGGAGGCTCAGCAGAGGCTGCTCTGGGTAACGGGGATCTGTTAATTAATAAATCATCAGTGTTCCAGTGGGGTCGGCACTGGGCTGCCCTGACACCCTGAGACTTTCCCTTTGTCCAGCAGAGATCCCCTTCCCCTCCTGCCCAGCGTGCTCTGCCCTGGGGCCAGAGCAGGGTTTGCCAGTGCCAGGTCTGGGTGGATTGTGGGGTCTGTGCCAGGAGCTCGGCAGAACAGGGACAGGAACAGGGACAGGGACAGGGACAGGGATAGGGACAGGGATACAGGGACAGGAACAGGGGCAGGGATACAGGGACAGGGATACAGGGACATGGACAGGGACAGGGACAGGGACAGAGACAGGGGCAGGGACACGGACACGGACACGGACACAGGTGCTCTGCTTCCAGGCACGAGGCAGGCTGAGCTGAACAGAGACCCTGAGAGCCTGGCCAGGATTTGGCTGGTAGATCCAGTTCCAGGGGTGCGATTGCACAGCTCGCTGTGCTGGGCTGGGGTCTGTCAGGAGGGCACTGAGCACACACCGACTGCAGTTTTAATTACAGAAATTACAGTTGGTCTTTTCCTCTCTAGCTGGAAGTAGCTGTACTTAGGCAGTGACCTGGAGACATCCAATTAGCTCTCTCTGAAAGCCACCACATAATGACTTGTTAAAAACTTCCCTGATGCTGCACTGTGGGCAGGAATAATTATTTGCTGCACTCAGAGTATGACTTCGTTCTGAGTAAATGGATAACTTTTCTAATTCCTGGAAAATGCCTCTGTGTCCTGCTGTGAGCAACAGTTATTGGTTAAGAGCTGATGCAATGGTTTTATCTGCATGTGGAGCTGCAGCCCTCATGCCCTGTGAGGGGCTGGGGCCTGTCCAGCCCTCTCTGTAAAAGCAGAATTCCTTCCTTGTTCATCCCATAGCCCATTCCCACCTCCTCTGCTGCCCCCAGGCTTTGAGATGAATCCTCCAGCGGTGCTAAAATCTTGCAGCATTCTACCATGGATGCTAATTCTTGCTACTTTGGGCAGGAAAAGCTTCCCATCTTTTTCCATGCTGCCTGGATAGTTCCAACTCCTGCTGATATTCCAGAGGAAGCTGTGTTGTGCTCCCTGTGAGTGTTCCTATGGCAGATTTCTTACTGCTCTCCTCTAGCCCAGCTTCCCAGTGTGCTGCCCTGAGCACAGTTTATTGCATTTTTAACAAATTCCTAATTCCTCCTGAAAATCCCTTCCAGTAAATAAAGCTTATTTCAGCAGACCCGTCACATCCGTCCCAGAGTTACCTGCACTCCTCCTGAATGGAGAATCTTCTTATTGTTTACATGTTTTACATAATAAAATGAGGACATCCTGGCACGTCTGGAGGTTCCAGCAGGGGTGATTTGCTTGTCTCTGTCACTGAACCCTTTCCCAGTGCCCCGTGAGCCCGAGGTTTGGCAGGTATAAATGAAACCTCTAGAATGAGACAGTTACTCCCTGCCATGACTCAGAACAAGTTTTTCATCAAGCTGGAATTATAATCAGTGATGACAAAGGTGGCAGGATGCCAGGGGGATGATCCATGGAGCGAGGAGGAGACAGGAAACACCGCCTGGAGCCTGGAGCCGAGTGAATCCATGGCCAAGCAGCTCCAAGGGCCTGCCTGGTCCTGCTGTCCCAGGAGAGAGTGGGCAAAGCACAATTCCATGGCCCTTAGCAGCACTCCCATGCACTGAGTGCTTCCCGTGGGCAGAGCTGTTGTTCCTGAGGCGAGATTCCTTGGGTCCTGGATCCTCTTGTGAACTTCTCTGGGCTAGATGTGGGCCAGGATTGTCCTGCCAGTCCCAGGCACCAGCCATGACCACAAGAGCTGCTCTGGAAAGGGGATTTCTGGGGGCAGGAGGAGCTCCAGCTGGGCTGTACAATAGCAAAGGCCCAGATTCTGCAAAATGCTGCCTTCCAGCTTAGGGCCAAGGCAGGTAAGTTACAAATACACTTGGAGGAACGAATGTTGGACAACATTCTGCCCAAGTTCAGAATATCTGGGGCTGATTCTGGTCTTACTGGCCCATAGATTTTGTTTTTCTTATGCCTGTAACACTTTCTAGTTAAAGTGAATAATAACAGATTCAGCTTTGCTTTAATTTTTCTTAATCCAATATTTTCCTGACTAAACTTCTTGTGAGATGAAATGTTCACTCCAGGGTGAATTTGGCCCATATGACAGGCAGAGTCTAGGATGAGAGCTGCTATCTAAAGAGGAAAAAGTAAATTTACCCACAGAAGGAAAGGAAACAAAGGCAATATTTATCCACAGCGGTGCTGCTATAGAGACCGGGCCATTTCAAAGAGCAAGAATAAAAAGAGATGTGTGCTAAATTGTCTCTGCTTGGTTCTGTCGGTGGCAGGCTCGTTACCACCGCTGCCTGCTGCACTGGTTCTGAACGACAGCTCCACCACTACTGCTGCAGAGGTTTCTACTTACAAAAAACTCTAGATTTGTGGAACTGGATGATTTCATTTTACTTTGACAGTGAGGTTTCAGCCTTTAGAAAAAAGCTTTTCAGTCTCTTTCCCAGACTCCAAATTAGAAGAATAATTTGTCACGGAAAAGTACAAAAATGGGCCGAAGGAGAATGAAAGTAACATTTATTTTTTTCTCTGCATAAAAACGTACCTCAGAAGTTGAAAGGAAAAGATGCAAATGAAGAAGGCTGATTTAAGCACCACTGCAGATTACACACATTCCGTGCAGTCTTTGTTTGTTTAGGGGTGTAGACTGAAAAGAAAACAAACATGGTTCAGATTTTTAAGTAGGTTTCCAGAAATCTTTCCGTGAATTCCATTTTATCCTATTTAAAGCCTGTCAGCATCAGTAGGTGTAGAACAGCAAACCTGCATTGCATTGCACCTCTGTGTTCACGAGAAGGCTGCACAAACCACAGCTGAGGTGCCACACCCTCACCTGGCAAATGTGCATTCCGTAGATCAACGTCTCAGGCCACCCGGGCTGTCCCAACCACGTCCCTGTCCACGTGCAATGGCTTTGCTGCTCTCCTGGGATCTCCCTGACCTCCCACAGGTGACAGCCACAAAGCAACAGGACCGGGAGTGTTTCACACCCCTGGGATCCATCCCTTGGGATCCATCCCTCCTTTCTGCCCAGATGAGGAACTGGAGCCAGGACTGGCAGGCGCCGTAAAACCTGCTGGGAAAACCCAAACCCAGCAGCTTTGCTGGATCTGATGTTCCCAGACCTGTGCAAGGCACACGTTCAAACACCCTGAGGTCAAATATTCCCCATGGAGCCGATGAGGGGCAGGTGTTTAAGGGGAAGATCAAAGTCCTCAGTTGCAGGCCCCAGGGAAAGGGGCTCCCAGCAGGCAGGAACAAATTGCCTTCAGGGGGAAGGGTCTGTGGCAGGCACCTGGGTTTCACACAGTCACCTGCACAAGGAGTAGAAGTGATGCCCAATATATGAATGTCGTGTCATGCGCCGGTGAAAAAAATGTAAATAAATGAAGGGCTTTGTGGTGTATTTCCCACGTTTGTGTGCCCAGGCCAGGCTCGTGTTCTGGAGCAGCTGCTGTGTGGTTTTGTGGGGGGCTGCTGAAGCCTTGGCCAATAAACCGGGCCGTTTGTTATCCTGGTAGGGTGTGGCAGAAGTGATTTAGTCTCTTTTGAGTCATCGCACATCGGTGTTCTCCGTGAGACACTTCATTTAACAACTCCTGTCTGACATTGCTGCAGAATAACCCAGGCAGAAGTGGTTTGAGGTGCTGCATTCACATTGCACCTGAGATGAAAATAGAGAGTGTGTGTTTGTGGTGGCCCTTGCCCAGGCACTGCTCCAGAGGACGCAGGTAGGTGCAGGGAAAGCCCCCAGCTGCAGCTCTTTGTGCTGAACAGGTCTCATCTGGCAGAAGCCAATTTTTCCTCCTCTTTCTTTCCTTTTTGCTTGAGATCCCTCGCACAAAAATGCAAGACCCCAGGTGACTGTGTCACTGAAGTGCTTTATGTAAGGAAAATGGACGTGCCCAGGATTTTCTGTATGGAGCTGCTCCCTGCTCTCAGAAGTTACTAAGGCTGTGTGTAATTGGGGAGCTATTAGCTTGAGAAATGATCTGGAAAGGATTAATAATGAATAGAAAACTGGGATACTGAAAGGCATCAAGTGTTCTCCAGGGAAGAGAGCACGCTCCACCTTTTAATTCGGTGATCCTGGAGGCAGGGGGGTACTTCCACTCTGGGAACCAGGCGTGAGTGTCACCCATGGCAGTGGTTTGCATGTCAGAGGCACTGAGAGAAATGTTCTGAATATTTTTATAGGCACCTGTGAATTATTAATTGGGCTAATACTGTCATCATGTCAGCTGAATTATTGATTTAGGCTGACTTCAGGAGCCTGGTCTGTGAGTGCACATTCTCATGAGTGACAACCTGAGGGGTACTTTGAGAGTGGAGCCCAATCTGTGGTTATTCATGTCCATGTGCAAATTCCTTCTGCACCTTCCTCCACCCTGTGCAGCTCTCACTGAGCCTTCCTCTCCATCACTGATGAGGGCTGGAGATCTTCATCAAGCCTTTTCCATATTACTTTGGTTTTCCCAACTTTTCCTGAAATGTGTGCGTGCTTTAATAACGGTGATCAAATCAGTGTTGAATTATGTGCCACATTTTTGGCCAGCATCAAAATTAAGAATACTTTATCAGCTCTTCTGAAAGCCAGATTGGGAGAATAGAGCAACAGTAGCTCCAGTCAGCTTTCCTCTTACATTAGGGTAATTACTTGACGTAATTCTGTATATGATGGAATTGGTAGATACCTTAGAAAATTCCAGTACGTGCCTGTCTGCATCTTCCAGGGCCCAGCACCTTCACAATACTCACTGTGTGCAACAAAGTCACTTCTGAACTGGAATTTATACCCCTGCACTAATTAGGGATGTTGGAAATCGTTACCTTGTGGGTGACTGGCAGGTTTACGTTGAGAGTATTGGTGGCTGTGGGTTCATGGAAATACACAGGACATTCTTCCTTCCGAGGTCTTTTACCTCACCAAGGCATGATGTCATAGCAGGGGTGGAAAATCCAGAGAGAAATAACCCCCAGGTGGGAAATACCACAGTGCTTGATCCATACTGAGGTGAGTTGCAGTTTTCCCAGTTCTTTTCAGCCTTATTCTCTTTGTAGCCTTTAAACCCTCTGAAAAACAGCAAAGAAAGGATAAGCCAATTGTTCAATTTTTAAACGAAAGCAGTTAATTATGCTTTCTTGTCATTCTCTTTTACATTTGTGAACTTGAGGCCTTGAAGCATACTTTCTGACACCACTTACGAGTCAGCCTCAGCGGTCAGATGGGGTTTCCATCCAGAAGGAGTTTTCCTTGCACTCCTTTTCACAATCCATCACCTCCCCTGCTGGGCTCACAGGGGTTACTGCTCGTGGCTGCTGCCCAGGACTAAGCGAGGCACGGGATGCTGGTCCCAGGTTGTTCATCAGCTCCTCCCTGATGGTAATTCTCTATGCCCAGGGGTTCTGATACTTCATTCTGCTTTCTGTTAATGTTTCTTGTCCTCTGACCTGTGACAGAGGGAGCAAAGTCAAGTGCAGGGTAATTTCTTCCTGCCGTACATGGGCATACATGGAACATTTGGGATGCTTTATTATGCAGTTGCAGCTGGTGTTTTCTTTGGTTTGCTCTGGGTTCCTGGCATGTTTTATAGCAGTGTCTGGAAAATCTATTTTTCTTCTCCCAGCTACAAAGCAGCCCATGTGTTCTTAAACAAAACCCTGTCGTTCTGACCAACATCTTTAGTTTGTCTTCCCTGGCGTTGTCATGAAATCTACTTCACTCCCATATATTTGCTCTTTAATTTTAGTGTTGCTTTTAGCGATCTTACTTAGTTTAAGAACGCTGTCAAACAACAGATTATACAAAAGGGCTGTATGTGTATCTAGTGTTTCTCCAAAAGGGGTTGTTTTATTTTAATTTTGCTTTCTAAGCTGTAAGACTTCACTGGTTTCTTTCTTCCCTCTTCCTTGTTTACTACGTATCTTCTTGTTTAGGGAAGTTAGATGGGTTAGTGGTGAGAGTCACAGTTTAACTGCTCCTCAGATGGGGATTTGTGAGAGAAAAAAGACAAAAAATGTTGTATTGCTGCCTTTATGGACTGCCAGCCATGTCCCTGGGGATCCAGATGTGCAGCTCTGTGCCCAAGGCAGGGATGTGGCACCGTGGCTGTGAGGGGATCCAGGGCAGCCCGGAGCTGTCTCCATCAGCAGAGGATGTTGCTGTGGATTGTCTGGGAGAATGGAGGGTTTGTCTGGACTGGTTCTCATCGGCACCATCCTGGGTTCCTTTAAAGCTCCAGCTCCCACTGCTCCCACTGGAGCTGGGGATTCAGAAGGAGAATAGAAGCCCTGTGGGGATTCAGAAGGAGAATAGAAGCCCAGGGCCAGGGAGTGTGGCTGCTCCCCCTCTGGGGTTCCAGCTCTGCTTTCCTGGGAATGCTGAAAAACCTATCCTGTAACAACATTTTGATAACTCCACAGCATTGCTGCTGTTTATGGAGGGTGGAAAACAAAAGCAAAGAGTTTTAAACATTCAACATCTCCCCTGGACACCACGTTCCCTAAAGGCAGCAGAGTCTCAGTGCCTGATGTGAGGGGGAGCAGTGCTGGGAGCTGCTGGAAAGAAACAGGGCTGGGTGTTCACATCCTCACAGGACAGCACTGGGAAAACTCGGTATAAAAATGTTCCTCACCCGAAGGAAAAGGGCAAGGAAACCCACCCCAATCCAAAGCGTGCTCAGCTGATTTAAGCAGGAATTTGAAAAGGTATTTTTGCAATAGAAGTCTCTTAGATTCTTCTTTAGACCTTTAAGACAACCTTAAAAACCAAATTCTGGAAGAGAGCAGGATGTTGCTGCTCCCAGCAGCAGGGCTGTGCCACGAGCTGTATCGACAATCCTCAGATTATGTTGGGGGCTAGCTAAAGATGTTCCTGTTAAAAAGGGCTAAAGTTGTTTTGCTTTTCAGAAGAATATGTTGGTTTCTCTTTAAGAATCAGCATTTTACTTCTGCATTTATTGGTCACCTGTATACCTTACACCTGTAGCTGTGCAGGGGTAATTAACCCTCGTTACTGAACAGCTGAAAACAATATCTTGGGGGGGGGGGGACATGGGCTCTTCCTGCTTCCCTGCTGCTCTTCTTTCCCAGAAAAACTCACAGTGCTGCTTTCTTCCACACCGTGTGTTGGTCTCTCTTTACTTGTTTTTTATTTTATATTTTTTTTAAACGCCAGTAACACTTAAAATTCAGGCCAAGCCTTGGCACTCTGGGATGGAGCACATTCAGCCATCAATTTTCAGTTCCTCACCTAAGAAGAGACTGAATAGACCGGACTTAAACAAACTGCTGGTGAGCCTGGGAGATGAAATGAGGACATCACAGTGCAGGTAAGGGGGTTTAAAATTCAAGTCTGAACTGCTGCTTTTTCTTGTGCTGCCACACTCTCTCCTTTAGCACAGCCTCGGTCCCCGAGGCCTGAGGATGGAGAGAGACTTTGCAGGGTTGTTGCTGATCCAAAGGAAGGGCTTAACTGGCCCAGCTGCTACGTGGGGAGTGTGGTAATGTGCGAGTGCGAGGCTGCACTGCAGAGAGGCTGCGTTTGGAGGTCAGTGCTTTCCTCGCACAGCTCTGCTGCTTTACCCCTGCAAACACGTGGGACAGGTACACCAGCCATTCTTCTGCACCTGGGACCTGGTTCCAGTGGAGTTAATGTTGTTCTTGGCTTCAGTGGAGGCAGAAACCCTCCACAAATCCCTCTGGTGCAGAAGGCAGAGCTATTGTTGACGATAACAGAGCTTTTAACTCCCTTTCTCTGTGCAGACCTCGGTCCTGCAGATAAGTGCTGTCAATAAGGGGGGTATTAGTACTTAATACAATTTCTTGCTGCTTGTCTCTTTTTGTAAGAGCTCTTCATCTTGTTACCAGGCAGTCAATGCTATTAGAACCAAGCATGCAGCCCCAGAGAGGCTGGTCTTTTCTGCCCAAGCTTATTTGAAATTATACTGACATGAGAGTTTTGGTGATTTGAGATTTATTTATAGCTCCTGTGATGGCAACAGCACACTTGCAGCTGGGTTTAGGGGTTTGAAACCCTTTGGAGGCTTTTTGACTTGGAGAAGCACCCATCCCTGAGCTGCAGATGCTCACAGAGGCGAAAGGGGGAAGTTGGTAGGAAGGTTCCTGGTGCCAGATCAGCTCCTTGCACGGGGAGTGGGGGTGGCCTGCAGGAGCTCATGAAAAGGTATTGTCTACTTTTCTTTGCAAGAGAGTAAAACTGGCTTTCATTGGTGCTTTGTTGTCCCCTCTTTGTTCACACCCCAAGGTGTTTCCAAAGGTCCTGTGCCTGCTGGGGCCATGGAAAAAGGCAGCAGCAGAACCTGGGATAATCCATTTTCCTGGAACAAAACCTGTGCAGGGCATCCATGTGCCCACACTGCTGCAGGCTGGGAGGGTGAATCCTTCTGGACATCCAAGGCCTCTGATCACTGGGATAATCCAGGTGTAGGGAACAAGGCCGTGGAATTTACTGGAATTAAAAAATAAAAGTGTGTGTGGGGGGGCGTGCAGAGCAGTTTGAGATGCCCAACTCTGAATGAGCATTTTATATTTGGATTCTGAGCCTAGTGGCACAGTGAGCTCAGTCCAGTCTCAGCAGCTAAGCTGATTCTGTGAGACTTCACACAAGCAGGAGGGTATTTTACAAGATGGGCTTTGTATTCAGGTCTCACAGGATCACACTGAAAAGTCCTTAAACTTCCTTCTCTCAAGAAATTAATGTCTAGCCAAATATTTAAGAAGCAAGCAGGGCTTAACAGGCATCCAATTTATTCACCATCTTAACAAAACAGGCCTGATGTTTTTTTAGAGTTTGCTTCTCAAGAGTTACAGAAGTAACCAGTGGAGATTGCTAATAGGAAATGTCACCTGCTTTGTTATTCTCTTTGTTTTTGTGAGTGGACTGCAGCGTAGAAGTTTTCATCCATATTAACAGTGTAACTATTTTCCAGCCCGCGTGCTTTAAGTTTTCCTAATAATAATTTTTAAAGAAAGTGCTTACAGGCAGCTTTGTTAGTACCTGAGCCTGGGAACAGGCCAGTTTGCCACCTTCTGGTTTTGCCATTTGGAAAAGCTAATTTTGTTACAGGAATTGCTTCTGGCTACTCGTGAGCAGCAGCTGCAGTGAGGTGCAGCAGAGGGGCCCCTTCTGAAGCATTTCTGTGCTTTTGAGAGGCTGGTTTGGGTTTTTTTTCCTGTGTTCGTTACTGCTTCTCTTTGCTTGGGGAAATGGTCCTACCCAGCACCAACCTCTGCTCTTTTCCTAAGGGCACCTTCTGCACTTCTAAGCAAGTTCTGTGAGCCCCTGATGGTGCCTGGTTAAGGGAGGGCTCTAATGACCCCATCTCATTTCCCTGATTTAATGAGCAGAGCAAATCAGTGGCAGCTCAGACACAGCCAGCTTCTGAGACACAATTCAACACTAACCCCTCCACCAGCTTGGAGTAACTCTCAGACACTGATACTATCCCAGGGACCTGAGGGATGGGAAGAGGTGACCGAGCAGATAACTGGGTTGGGCTGGACCTGGGGATCTTCTGTGAGTGCAAACAGGGGGAGTCTGATGTGTCTGTGCAAGGGGTGAGAACCTGGGGCTTTGTATTTCCAGTGGGAGAAAAAAGGGTTTGCCTGCAGGGCAGTGTTCCTTCCAACCAAACCCCGACCATGGGAATGGCAGCACAGCTTGCTTCACTGCTGGCAGGCCCCAAGGAGGGGCTGGTGCAGGTGGAACCTGTTTGGGGTGGAGGTTACGAACAATTTTGAAGTATTTGGAATTTTACTTGTTTGGAATAAAGAGATCTAAAAGTAGCATCAGCCTGTCCTCAAAAGAAACATGGGCACAGGACCTGCCTAGCACCTTCACCTGGGACAACCAAAGATGAGAGCAGCTGAAATCTCTGGATGGAATGTTGGATCTCAAGGGACTGAATGTGGATTTTAACCCCTGTAACTGAGAACTGAATGAGTGAGGTAAATCTGAAGGGACACCTGTGGCTGACCATGCAGCCCTTGGGATCATTTTGGTTCAAGAGTTAAGCTCTGGTCCTTGGTGATTAAACTTCAACAGCCAAGAGATCTCTGCTGGGAGATGCTCCAGCACACTCAAACTTGCACCCAAATCTTGTGGCTCACCTCTGTTGATGTTATTCATTAGCATGACCTTGGATGCCAGGAAAATAATGCTTGGAACAGCTAATGCTCCTGCATAATGTGATTCAAACGTAACATGCATTTCACAGCTCTCCTCTCAGTCTGGGGAGAGGATCCTTGCCCTCAGGCAGCGTGTTCAGCCTCTTTTGAGACACAGCTGGAAAGGAGAGGGCACCCAGGCCTTAGCTGTAATCCCAGTGGGTTTTTTTTTTTTGTGGCTTAGATTCAGTTCATGACTGAATGAAATAACTGAGCCTGCTAGGAAACGTTGGATGACACTGGAATGTGAGAAGCCTGTTAGTGAGGACCTTTTTTGGTCTTGCACTTAATTTCTTTTTGGCTCTTTTGACCCGAAGTCTGCTCACTCTATGAGAAGACCATAGTGAAATGATCCCATTGCAATTCCTGATTTACAGATTGTTCCTCTACTCATTAAAGAATCTGAAGTGTTTGAAGGACATGTAGGAAATGGTCTCATCCTAGAGGCAGTGCTCTTGAACCTACTTCTGAAATAGTGATAAAAGGAGAGATTTAGAACTGTGGGGCAATATGATGATGTAAGAGGTAATTAATTGTAGTCAGACTTATTTTCTGTCTTTTTTAGTGAGGATATTAATTGGTTCATAAGTGCTATAGATTCAGAATGTTTTGGCTTGGACAAGACTTCCCTTTTGAGTTGCAGTAGTGCTCCAGGACTTGTGGTGGGACAGGTGTTCACTGTTCACTTGGTGCTGTTTTGGTGCAAATGAAGACTTGGACCTTGACCTAAAAAGTTCATTTAAATGATTTGTCTGCATGTTGTCCAGTTTATATTTAGCATTTCCTGGGCGTGTGCAAGCAAATCCTGCCTTGAGCAGATTCCAGCCTAAGGCTTTGCAAGCAAACAGAGGCCAGGGAGAGCAGGACCTGTATATATGAATTAGTAAAATTCACTGTAACTCACAATCTGTCAGCAGAGGAGTTTTAAGGTCACTCTCCAATTGTTGCCCAAGCCCATAAAATGCTATTTTGCAATTCTGTGGTATTTTTCAAAGCTCAGGTATTTCCTTACCATCATCCCTGGTACACGGCTCCTCCAAAGCCCCAGTCATGGGCTATCCATAAATTTTATTTATTTGTTTTAGGTTATTCTGTTGAGTCTTTAGTGGGAACAAAGACACTATCAGTCTGCTCCTGAAAATTATTCCTCAAAGATGGTTGAATCTGGACTGTCTTGTTGTAACACCTCAGAATGAAGCACCAGAGCTGTATTGCTGCTCCTTCTGTTCGTAGCAGGTAGGAGGGGGCCGAGTGTGAAATGGGGAGGGTGTCATATTCAGTGTTATGCCATTGCATCGTTACAGAAATATGAAACAATTTAAAGTACTCGAACCAGTGCTGCTGCAGGTTGGAGGATGAGCTTGAAAAACCAGATTTTATCACATACCCCAGTGTGATATTTTCATGTAGATCTGTGTAAAGAATGGAGCAGAAATGACTCTTCTAGCAGGGACACCAGGTCCATCTGCACTGGACCTCCATAGTGCACTGACATTTATTTCTCCCTGGATCAGGTGCAGATCCCATGTGGCAGCACCAAGCCCTGCCTCTCAACATCCTGAGCACAGGGAACATGCTGGGAATGTAAACCAGCACTGGGAGTGCTTGTGGAAACAGGAATTGTGCAGTGCTTGAGCAGCTGCCCTTTGAGCCTGGACATCCCCTGGTTAAAGGCATTGGGGCCACCCCTGGCAGGGGCTTAGCAAGGAATTTCAATCACACTCTCTTCAGGTCTCAGCACCATGTGTGTCTTGTCCTTTTGTAAGCTGGTTTTGAGCTGGAACCGAAACATAATGGCACTTGGGTGATTGTTCCTTTGCCTCCCATGTAAAATGCTTCAAGCTGTTTCACCAGGTTCTGCCTGAAGGACAGGCCTGGGAGAGGACAGAGCGGATGTGATGATAAACTTGGAGCTGATTGATGCCTGGTGCAAGAGTCAGTTACAGCTTCTCCCCCTTCAGGTGGCATCTCTGGATGGGGGGTTGGGGTTTCTCGTGTTTGAGCTGACAATGAAATGCCAAAAGTGGCCTGGAGGAGCAGAGGTTCTTCCTAGGAGAAGGCAAGGCAGAGAGCAGCCTGCGAGGGCTGCTGATGTAAATGAATATTAGCATCTACTACTTGGTGGGCTGGGGGTTTAGGGGTGGAGGGGACTGTGAGGGAAAACCAGGGAAGAGGAGTGAGAAAGAGAAGAGTGGGAAGAAGGGAAAGCAAAGGTCAGGAGCAGTGGCAGTCCTGAAGGTGTACGAATGGCTGCTGCTGGATGAATGGTGAGGTACTGAACAAATAGTAATTAAAATCCCAGCTACTATGTAAATGCCAGATTAGAGCTGTGATCTTTTTGCAGACTTTCCTTGGAGGTGAGTGGGAGTCTGCACGTTACCCTTGGGAATGCTTCAGCCTAAATATATGCTCAAAGCCAGGGAGATTCAGACTTGTCCTGGCATGAGCTGACGTCCCTTTGACACGTCCCAGCAACACCCTGAGGTCTCTCTGAGGTCCCACTGCTCGGTGTTTGCAGCAGGGTAATTTCAGTGTCCTCCTGCAGATGAAGGTGTTTCACTGAGACTCTCCTGTACAACAGCTCAGAGCTGTCTGCATTCCTAACCTGATCCAGAACTGAGCATTTCACTTGCTCTGAGAAGTGTGGTCCTGTCTGGGAGAAATAATGCTCTCACACGGGCAGGGAGGATTTCACACTCCTGTAACAACTGGAGTCTCCCAGGGCAGACACAGGGTGCTGTGTTCACCCCCAGGCTGAAAGGGTAGGGTGCAGGGGCTGGGGAAAATCTATTGACAACTTATTTGCTGAACACATCTCTATAGTTCTGTTTCTATGGCAACGCTGATGTGAAATGTGTTGCTAGAAAAACATTAGTTACTATAGAAACATCTTCCTGTAAAAAGTTTACTTTGCAACACATGATACCTAATATTAGTTTTTTTAAGTTAAGCCACCCACATGTGTGTTGGGCTCAATAAACAGATCATTGTACTCGCGGTGACAGAGCTGGAGAGGGACAGGGCCTGCCTGTCTTCCCCTCAAACCCTGTGCTGGCCTCGCCTGCCCCCAGACTGAGCAGCAGTGAAGGCAACAGAAATGTTGTGTTATGCAGGATGTGACGGGCTCTAGACATAGCTGTACCTGAAGTATTGGTTGAGACCCCTAATTTTGTGGGAAATCAGTCAGTTTTGGTTTTCAGCAGATTTAATGTTTTCATATTTAAAAAAAAATATCACAAATACTGTCCTGAGTTACTGGGCTGCACCACTCAGACTCTCCCTAATGGGCAGCAGGCCTTGAAAACTGGGGGAAGGGCTTGGTTGGCTTTGTTAAGGTCACGTTCTAGAAACAGGTTCCTGGAAGTGAGGCTTGAATCTGGTCCTTCACAGAATCATTTAGGTTGGAAAAGACCTTTAAGGTGTTTTCAGTGTCACCGAGGTTACAACCATCAGTCACCCCACTGCAGTTTCATTCACATTTCATTCATTTAGTCTTGCAAATATGAGACTTCCTTGTTCAGAAATGGGGCAGGGTTTAAGGCTGTGGGAGCTGGAGAGGGTTCTTCAGCTGCTGTTGGGGCTTTGCTGTGGGTATTGTGGTGGTGTGAAGCTGCTGTGGGTTCGCTGGCACTTGGGGTTAATGGAAAGGATTTCCTGTCTCCTGGGGGTTTATTTCTGCCTGGCTCTGAGTGCTGCATCACCTGGCCACATGAGAAAACTGTAGTAATGTTTAGCAAATGGAAAAGAACAATTCCCCATTGTCTCTGTGCTCTGGTGAATCACTGAGCTTCACAAAGCGTTCCCACACCTCCTCCCGGGGAACAAGTTCAGTGTTGCCAGAACGCTGTGGTTGAGCCCATCAGGCTGCAGCCACGGGAAGCTGCTGCAGCTCTGTGCTCCTCCTTTGGGGAGTCTGAGGCCCTGGAGAAGGACTCGGCCCCTACAGGTTCACGGACAACAAGTGGGGTGTGAGGAAATCCATCACTTTTTCTCCCCAAATTAGCTGAAAGGTGAAAAAAGCTTTTTAATTCTGTTAATTGCACTTTTCAGTTCGGGCTGGAGTCTTCTAGGAAACAAGTTTGGTTTAGAAATTTCTCAACTTTTTTTCCAGTTTTGTCAACCAATTTTTAGCCTAGAGGCTTCCCTCTGGGAAGATGCTTGAGGGCCATATGTTGCTTGGCTGGAGGGGGGAGTTGTTCCTGGAATAGCGGTGGATAAAGCAGTTAATGTGCATTGTTTCCCAGGATGTGTGAACGGGGAGATGTCACAGGCTCGAAGGGATGTGGGCTGTGTGCACAAATGGAGCTGAGGCGCAATGGAAGGGTTCTGTTGCTGCCTCCCCAGGGACAGAATGTCCCCTCTTAATGGCCTGGATGTGCTGACTGCTCTGGAACCGTGCTGGGCTAAGACCTGTGGTTAACTCGTTATTTGTCTTGAGGCTTGGAGGGACCTTGTAAACTCCGATCCTTGGCTGAACAGAAGTTCCAAAGAAAAATGGATCCCTTAAATGGACCTTTGGTGGAAGGATGTGTTTTTTCCCATGGTGGAGCTGGGGAAGGCAGGTTGCAAAGGTGGCTTCAGTGGGCAAAGGGCCCAGTGCTGGAAGATACGAAGGAAAGAACAAAGAAACTGGGAGATATTGTTCCAGAAATGTGGTTTTTTAAGCAAGTGCTCCTTCTGAAGGTTGGTACCTTCTCATCACTGCTGCTGGGTGTCTTTGTGCACAAAGTCTCAGATTATCTGACGTGCTTGAACGAAGGGAAGGGAAGAAATGACATCTCTGAGGGGTTCCAGGAGGATTGTGTTCGGGTGAGGTTTAGGCCATTTTGGACTGTTATGTTTAGGAACTTGTACAAAACTTGAGTTTATGTAATTCCACCGGCCTGATTATTTTTAACTTAAATGCTGCAATTGCAAAACTCAGGGCTGTTTCTGGGTTTGTATCTCTCTCCCAGCATGTGCCAGCTCTGTTTAATCACTGAATTTCATGCTGTCTGGTCACCTGCAAAGAGATCTCTTGCAGAGTCCTTTAGACTTCCAGGGCCTGGGGATGTGGAGTGGACCTGGCATGAGCCTGGTTTGGAGCAGAGCTGAGGGGGACAAGGTCTGTGTCTCCTTGCCAGCCTGACAAGCACGTTAGGCAGCCTTCCTCTGAGGGATTCAAAGTCAAAAGGATTAGACCGGCCTCCTGTTTTCGGAACAAATCTGAAACCTGGAATAGACATGTGAACACGCAAGCTGTTGTTTCTGGACTCCTATAACAGCCCTGTTCTTGGTGCTGCAGGAGTTTTCCTCCAAGCACATTTGTGTGGTACAACCGTGGCCTGGAGCGATTGGCGGGATCCATCTGCCCATCCTCCTTGTGGGGCCCAGGGGACCTGAGGAAAACGAGATCTGTTAATTGGGTGGAAGGAAAAGATCATCTTTCCCCTGGCCCTGGTGCGCTCCCAGCCCCAGAGCTTCACTGCTCTCCCCCACGCTGCGAGGGGGTGATGGGGGCCCGGCTGCCAGGGCTGACCCGCTGCCCCCTGCTCTGCACGGCTCCGGGGCGGCCCTCGGGGCCTGGGTGGGAAGGGCCTTGCTCAGCAGAGCAGAGAGGAAGAAGGAGGCAGCTGAGCAGAGCCCGTGGGGCTGTTGCCACCGCCTGGGAGGCAGCAGCGCAGGGAGCTGCGGCTGGCAGCAAGGGGGGCTGCACACAGGCAGAGGGTGGTACTGGACAGACTGCTGCCCCTGTGGCTGTGCCTCCCAGGTGGGGGGGAAGGCCACACCAGCCTCTGCTGCTGGACTGGGATGTCGGGAGGAGGCTGCAGGTTTGGGGTACCTGGGCTGTGTAGCAGTCCCAAACCCCTCAGCATCCTGAGATGACCCAGGGCTGGTTCTTCACAACCCTGGTGGTTCATCACCTGCAGGGAAGCTGGAGATGAGCAGCCCCTCAGTTCAGTGCCTCAGGACAGATCTCAGGGGCTTTGAGCAAGACTGAGCTGTGTTTTGATTTCCGTGTTTGCTGTGCTCTGAAGAAATGAAAAATCTGTGACTGGATTTTTACTGCCAGCCTTGATCAACCCAAGCTGTGAACGCATCCTGAAGGGATGAATGAAGGCTCTGTCCAAAGGACATGCCAAGAGGGGTTGGTAAATAGTACTTCCTTGAGAAAACCCTCAGGAGGATGAGCAGAGCTTCCAGTACAGTAGAATTCCTATTCTTTTGCCTTCTGCTGTGTCTTTCCTCATGTCCTTGCCAGACAATGGCTGCTCTTCATGCTTAACTTGAAATGTACTTGAGCATCTCTGGCAGTTACTCCTTGACACCTCATGGAGGTCAGGGCTCATGTAGAGAAGGATATTGGTTGGAGCCAGTTTGATCTTGCAGATGGGCAGAAGAGATCTCCAGAGTCAGGAGTTCAGATGTTTGTGGTGCTTGTTTGGAGTTTGATCAGCCCTGGGCATTCCACTGAAGATCTGGGGTAAATTTCAGTGGTGCTCCGTTAATGCCCGTACAGAAGGGGAAGGAGTTCTGCACTGGGAGCTGAAGGACAGAATGTTCTAATTTGGGTACCATAAATTATACCCATGAATAACCATGTCCTGGTTTTTCAGAGGTGCTGATCACTTATAATTCTATTGACTTCAGTGGGAACTGGAATGAGCCCAGTGCATGCTTTGGATAAATCACGTTATGTAACAGAAAAATGATGGTAATTTATGTTCAAGAATTTTTCATCACAGCGCTGAGCTCTGTTCTTTGCAGTTGGAAAGAATGAAAAGTTTGAGGAGTTGTGCTGAGACTCTTAATTCACCTGCCCTGGCACCTGCACAGCATTTCTGATGTGCAGCCCCAGGACCCTTGCCCCGTGCTGGCTTTTACCGGTCCCAGCACTGGGCCACTGCAGGGGCGATGCCACCCCGTGGTGTGACACCAGTGGAGCGCCCAACACCTGGAGTTTTGGGAAGTTTGGGATGTAGAAACCCATTGGTATGAGAGATCTGTGACATTTAACAGCTGTGGGAGCACTGGAGAGGCTGCTTGTCCCGGGCCCTGCAGGGCAGGCGTGTGAGCACGGACGTGGACCAGGCCAAAGGCTGGGAGTGCCATTCTTCATTCTCCAGCCCTGTGTGTGTAAATCAGGGCTGCTCCTGGGCCACCCCTCCTGTCCCTTCAGCAGGAGCGTGAGCAGGACTTTGGTAGCCTCCCAGCCCTGCTGTTGCTTTCAGGAAGGCTGCAGGGAACATCAAGTGCAAATTAAAAATAGCAATAAAAACGAAGTGAGGAAAGCAATCAGAACACCTAAAATCCAGCACCATCTTTAATCATAAGTGGAAAAAAACTTATCGAGTGTTGTTTGATCACAATCTAAACACAGCCTAAACAACCCTTTGAATCTGTAAATGACATGCAATAGAGGTATTTTTAGCTCATGTTGCTCAGATCTTGAGGAGGATTTTTTGTATGTTTTAGCTTATCACATTTCTTGCATAATAAGCTCTAGTTGTGCACAGCAGTTTAATTTGCTGTGAGCCTATTCTGTATGCAAATAACTTTTCTTTTGTGGTCTCCAGTGGCAAGATTATCTCTACACTGAGTGGATTTAAGGTGAAAAGAACTTTACTGAAGGGCAGGATTATAATCTCTTCATTTACCTAGTTTGTCTTTCTCAGGCATGTTTTTGTTATCAGTTTGCTCATGTTTTGTTCCCTCTGTTTGAAATTCCAATGAAAATGGCGAAACTTCTCTCACCTTTATGGAGTGCCAAAAAGCCACAATTTTTGTTGCATTTTCTGATTGAGATGTGCCCTTTTTACTTTTCATGTCTCTACCCGAGTGTGCTTAGCAGGGTCCGTCACTTTAGTGTGAATAGAAAATGCTCTTTAGGAAAATGAATAACCTGGGTTTCTAAGGCACTCTTCTGCTGATAGTGACAGAGCAGCTGAAAAGCTCAGCCTTATCTTCAGGGCATGCCAAGATGGATTTTGTCTCCTGGAAATGGATTGAGGACTTTGGAGTGTGGATATGGGACAGCTACAGGAGACATGCACAGCTTTCCCAGGATGGAAGGGCTGCAGGGAGGCCACAGACAGCTGGGTTTGGAGCCTTTTCCAAGTGGTGCTCAGATTTAGTTTGACAACAGAAGAGAATGAATTCTCTGCTTCAGGGACCAGTGGTCCGGATGTTTCCGTGCTGTGGGCCCAGAGGGGCAGTGATGGAAGTGCCCGGGGCTGTGTGCTGAGGAGGGGACCTGCTGCCTGAGGCAACTGGGAGGAGCAGAAAAGCCCGGAAAGGCAGGAAAACTTAAAGGAAGAGAAAGGGAAAGGCAAGAACACGGGAGGAAAAGGTGGAGTTGGGCAGTCCTGAGGAAAGAACTGAGTGGGGCCTTTTGCAGCAATGCTGTGCCTCAGCCAAGCTCCTCTCCCTGCTTCTCATGGAGAGCTGGAGCTGTGGGCCAGTGCCACAAATCTGCCTCTGATGGACAATAACACTGGAAATGCTGGGCTGAATGTGAGCCCAGTGCCCTCTGTCCCAGCACGTAAAAGGATGTGCTGCCATGAGCAGAACGGGAATCCTGTGTTTTGACCAATAATTCAATCCCCACTTGTATTTAACACCTGAAGTACAACCAACAACATCCACGGGAAGTGTGGCTCTTCCTCCCTCGCTGGCAATGATCAGTCCCGGCAGAGGCCTGCTGAAATCAGATGGACTGATTGCATCATAAATTTCAGGGTTCTTGGCAATTTCAGTGAAAATGAATTCTGGAGAACTGGAGGCTTCATTTAATTACAGAAATGGCTGGAGCTGGGCTGGAGCTGCAGTTCAGCACAGCTTTAGGAGCAGCACTGACTTCAGCCTGGGCTGTCTCTGTGTGCTGCTGTCCATTTGACATTTGGGGATCTCTGCCATCCCCTTGATTCATGGAGTTGTCATAGGAACTATTCCCTAAACTGTGCTCTGACTTGTTCCATGAGGCACTTTATTGTGTTATAAAGTGTTGACAGCAAAGCACAGGGATAGATTTTTAAATGTCACCAAGGTAACTGCTGGCATTCAATTACAGTTTCAGATAAAGATGAATCCCTTCTGCAAATGGGACTGTGAAAGCCAAAAACTGTGCTGAGGATGAAGGTGATTTGTGGTACAGCAAAGAATTCTCCCGTCACTTTGCAAGGTTAATTGTGCCCCTTCTGGTTTTCGGTAGCACAAATGTAGCTCCATTCCTCAGCTGGTGTCTTGAGAGACACTGAGCACTTGGGATCCAGTTGTTTGGGGTTTATCCTGTTCTGCTCTCTAAATGACTCTGTCTCTCTGTGGCAGGCCCAGGGCTTATCTCGGTGATGCTCTGTGACACCCAGCCTGACTCTGCTGTAAATGGCATTTCTCTGGGCTTACACAAACATCCCAGGGACCAGAGCAGGGCTTGTCTGCAAATCTCTTGAAACCTCAGATTGTCTCATTCTTCTTAAGCCTGAGAAGATGAAAGTGCCAGGACTTGTGGGGATTAGGGAGAGTGGGCAGCTCGAGAAAAACTTGTGCTTTGGAGAAGGCTTTTAGAGCCTGGAAAAGAGTGAAAGTGCATTTGTGGGTGGGATCTGAGGGGTCGAGAGGGGAGGAGAGAAGGGAAAGGTCCAGCAGGGTGAGAGCCTGGCAGAATAAGCCCGGGGATGGTTTGGTGTTGGAAATGGTGTTAAAGCTGGGCTTTGGGTGGGAGAGCTCCCCCAGGCTGTGGGCAGCCCTTTGAGGGCAGGAGGCCCCTTGGGGGCTGTGTGGGCTCTCAAGAAAGGACCCTTAAGCCCCCTGAGGCTCTCGTGGTTTGAGGCTGTGGCCGTGGAAAGGCTTCAAACCAGGCCTCCTCAAAGTGCCTGTGCCAGGCAATGCTGCTCCTTCCCTCACTCTTCACCAATCTGCCTCCCCCATTATCTCATGTCCCTTACATCTCAACATCTTTTCAGAGTGATAAGCACTAAAATTTAGGCTATTATACATTAATTTTTCTCTCCCATTAAGAACAATCTTCCCTTTCTCAATAAACTACCTTATCTTTTATTTGAAGTTTCACAGTAAATGTGAAAAGAGCAGAACCTAACAATGTCATATGAGGAAAGCATTTTATTTTAAGGTAAAGTGTTTTGTGAACAGCATCCTGATTGCCTGGCAGAGCTAAAAATAGGTGACTGGTTAAGTAGCTGATCCGCACGTGGAGACCTGGGCGTGCTGCATTTCCACTGCTGCCCAGTAATTCCAGGCCAAACGTTGTCCTGGTGCTGGAATTGCAATGGAGGGGGAGAAGCAGCTTCCTCGAGAGGTGCCCGTGACAGGGTAAAGCAAAACATTTCTGTTCAAAGCAGCATAAACTAGCAGCAATTTGATTTACCAGCACAATTTGAGGTGTCAAATCTCAGCTGGTTTTACGGTGGTATTTGCAGGTGTTTTGTGTCTGAACCAAGCCCCAGTTCTCTTGTGAAGGTGCAGCGGCAGAGCTGGGCGGTGAACAGCTGGCTGAGAGGCAGCAGCAGCACATTTCCCAGCAGAGAGCAGCTTTCAGCCCCCGAGTGGTGTTTTCTGGCCTGTTCCAGTGCAGGACATGTACCTGTGCTGCCAGACCTGATCCCGGGAGGAGAGGTTGGTGCTGCCACTGTCCCAGCCTTACTGCCTGCCCGGCAAAGCCACGGAGACACAGCCCAGGCTGAGCTTCTGCCCCCCAAAAAGGCCTTAAAAATAAACGTGAAGCTCCCTAAGATAAACGGGAAATGTGAGCAAACCCCGAAGATGTGCAGAGCACTTGTGCTCCCTTGACAAGCAACATGAAATCCAAACAAAGGGCTGGGATTCCGTGGGATTTGCCATGTAAGGGGCCCAGAGGAGATGCAGCCTCCTCTGCCAGGACAGCTCTGTTTGGGTTTGGGTCTTGCAGCATGGGCAGTTCTTCTCTTTGTTTTAAAGTTGTCTTCTTGAATTTCTTTAATCATAATCCCCCTTCCATCATGAGCCTGCCTACCAGCAGAATATTTGTCCTTTTTAATGCCTCTATTTCTATCCTTCCCCCTCCATTCTCCCTCCCAGGCACACTCTTATTTGGATTTCAGCCCTTCAAGGAATACCACACTGGGAGGGATTACAGTCCTGGGGTGTCTCCATCACTGCATAATTTCCCTGGAAAAATATGTAATGGCTGAAGAATTTTTGCTGTTTTCTTTTTAGAAGATTAAGTGGGTCAGGTTCTAGAGAGCCTTTGCCCTTTGGGGAGAATTTCTCTTTCCCTGGGAATGTGGCACGAGGAGAATTGTTTTGGGAGGGGTTCTGGGACGTACCTGTGTGGGTACAGCTCTTGCCTGGTGCAAACCCCAGTGCCTGCAGCCACACACAGAGCAATTCCCTCTCACTCTGCCTCACTGCTGGGGGAAATGAACTCTGTGTGTGTCGTTTTCAAGATAATTTAATGCAGTTTTAAGACAGGAATCCCATGTTCCCAAGCAAACTGCAGTAAATGGCAAAGACCAGCTGGACTCCTGTCTGTGTGGATTGTGCTGAGCTCCATCCTCAGTGAAAGGAGAGGCAGTGAATGTTTTGTTTGTGACCCCAGCGAGGAGTGGCTCAGTCCCCAGCACCTTCTGTGGCACTGAGAGGCCGTGGGCTGATCCCAGGGAATTGGGGATTTCGTGTTCCCATTCGGTCCATGGGAAGGACCCACTGCAAACTCGTGGCAGAAGGTCTCAGGTGCAACTCTTACATTCCCTGGAAATCTTCTGTTCCTGGAAATGTTCAGTCTCAAAGAAAACCAGTATTGCAGAGAGGAAATTGAAGTGGGAATGGGAATATGATTCAAGGATTGATAAACTGCTCTGTAACTTTGTGAAACTGAAGTTTCTGTGCAGTTTAAAGGCATTTCCCTGTTCAGTTTTTTAATATATGCAAAACACTTAGATATTTTTCTAATGTTTTGAAATATTTCTAGCAAGGGAAAATGGAAATAGTTTTGTTTCTCATCTCCCTCTTCTGCCTCTAGGTAAATTCTCTGGAGGTTCTATCTGACACTTCCTGAATCTCAATTCAACAGCTCTTCAGGGTATTTGTGTTAAACACACAACTTGTTCAGAAGCTCTGCTAGGTGTTTGAAGTGATTCAAGCACAGAAGAAAGCAGATGGGAGGATACACTGAGTGCTTTTTGTTTTTAAAAAATGCAGTGATATAGTGGAAATGGTTCTCATTTTGCATTTGGAGATGGATATTTAAACTAGTGATTCCTCAATTTAGTCTGGAACTTTACGCTCCATGAGACAGGAGACGGAAGGAATCCTGTCCCCTGAGGATTTGTTCTCCAAAGCTGTAGTTCTGGAGAAAGAACTCTGTGGATGTCGGTGAATCTCAGTCTCTGGGTTCAGAGGCACCAAATGACACAAGAACCTTTGGTTCTTCTGGCTCTGGTGCCCATGTGTCACCTCCAGAGGCAGAAACAGCTCCCTTCCTGTCCAACGAGAGCTGTAACTGAGTGTGAACGTGTGCACACGCTCACAAACCTTCTCTCTGGGGTTCTCTCACATTCCCATCCCAATGGGGAAGGTGGAACGAGCTGGGAGCTCAAATGCTGAATTTACCTCCACAGACACGAAGGGAATAGCTTCATTTTCCCTTTTGTACGGTCTTTGCCTGGTATATGTTCTGAATTGGAAAAACGAGGGCTGGTAAAATTTCAATTAAATCTTAAGCAAGCCAATATATTAATTAAAAGGAATGCTGATGGTCTTAATTAGCAACATATTAACATGCTGTGAGCACCAGAAGTTCTACTGAGTTGGCTGGTCTGACTGCTTCACCTGTGTTCACTACGAATTAATGAGACATTACAATCATTAATGCTTTCTGCAGTCTCTTGATAGGGAAGTTAATTGTGTAAAGACTTAGAGCTGCACTGAACATCAGTGCCCAGATAAGGTGTAGTGCGTGTGGGGTTTTGAAATCATTTCCCTGATGAGTAAGAGATACTGAGCTTTCTGTCCTTCTGGTAGGATGAGGTGACTCTGTACCATGTGATTTTTTAAAAAATAATGTTTACACAAAGATGTTTGGAAGCATCTGCTAAACACACATCTGTCATGGCACAAGAAAAGCAGTTTGTCCAACACTGGCTACAAAATTGTTGATTTTGATCTGTCTAGACAAGGGCTTGGTTGTATTAGAAGATGGATTTCACGACAATTAAGAACTTCCACCCTCAAACTCCTTAATAAAATTGAGAAGCCACTTGAGCATTCTCAAGAGCACCTTTTTGATTTGTACCAAATCATGCATTTAATAACCTCTAATGAAGCAGACGCTGAGTTAGAGTTCAGATGAAGACGGTCCAGATCTCATTACTCTGGGCTGTGTTGTACTTCTGTTATCGTGACATGAGAGTTAAACACTGATGCTGGAGCTTGTTTGGTCTGGTTTTACTACACCTCACTCTTAGGTTAATTTAAGTTCCCATCTAGTTTCTATTTAAAGCAGGATTAGCTGTGGATAAAGCTGGGTCCAAAGCACAGGCTTAGATTCACGTGTTCTGCAGATGAGTTTAAATAAGAATTGGGTGTCCTCACCTCCTGCCCTGCCCCTGCCAGGCAAGGCTGTGTTCAGGAGATCCTGGGTGGGCTGGGGAGTGATTCCTGCCCCTCTCCCGTGCTGCCAGAGCTCTGGGACCGCAAGGTGGGCTCTGGGAAAGGAGATGCTGAGGGAGGAGAATGTCCTAAAGGGCAGCCAAACCTCTGGGGAGCTCCAGGCAGAAGGAATTACAGCTCTGCTCTCACTTGTGGGCTTTGCAAGAGGAGACAAAGAGCAAAGCCTGGTGCAGCGGGCTCTGCAGGGAAGCCCTTTACACCCTGCTCTTAGGGGGCTTCTCTGGGCATGGAGGAAAGGCAGCACTTGTGGGATGTTCCTCGCTTCTGGCAGGGTAAATGGTCATAGAGGCTGGCTTGGCACTGCCTGGAACTGCACATTCACTCCTCCAGCACCTCTGCCCGCAGGTTAGAGAACACTGAATTTGTGAGCCTGCCCTGCACTCAGTTCTGGCTTCCCTCCCACTGCAGAAGCTGATGTTATTGCATGTTTATGGCTTGCTGACACACCTTCACATCTGTACTCGGGGATTGGCAGTGTACAGTTGCTGTTCTTCTCTTCCAGAATTTCCTAAGCTGTACGGAAAACCCCTGAAGTCTTTGGTACGATGGCTGTCTGATCCTCACATCTTCAATAGTAATAATGAAAATCGTTCAGAAATGGCTTAGAAACAAATATTCTGTTTTCAAGCTGCACCGTGTTATTGGATTTGACTTGATTCTGGGAATTTAGTAGCACTGAAGAGATCAAACCATTCCCACGGAGAATTCTGGCTGAAAAACGCTTACAAACCTCAAAACCAATAACACGAGTAAAAGTTTGTCTTCAGCACCGAGTGTATTTGCAAGCACAGAATAAATGCTGTGTTTCAGGGCACCAGCTCTTCCCAGCAGCATTTGTGTTTTCATTCTGATCCATCTGCTTAAGGTTCTGTCACTGTGTCAGAGCCTCCCATCACTTCAGGGTCCTCAAGTCCTTCCTGCTGTTTGTACCGGCTGAACTCTGACGTGAACGCTTTAGGTGGGTTAAAACGTGCAGCACAATGTGCTGCCAGTCCCTCCTCTGGGGCAGGGAGGAGTTTCTCTGGCATCTCCAGCACGGAGCAGACGGGGATCTTGGGGTGCAGCTCTGTGCTAAACCCCTCTGCAGGGCCACTCATTGCTGGGCAGTGACTCTGAATGTTCCACTGAGTGGCTCCTGGCTGTAAACATCACTCAGGAGAGAAATAACGAGGCTCAGGTAGGATCTGGCTGGGAGCTCAGAGTGCTGGCCTGGAGTTTTCAAGGCGCACATAAAAGCACAGCAATTTAACTTCTTGCTCTCATTTTACATGAGGAGCTTCCACCTGAATTGGAAAGAACTGGATGTTGTATTTGAATTCATGTCCGAAACTGGCTCCGAGTTGGATCAGTGCCATTTCAAGTGGCTGCTGGCAAGAGTTTGGTGATGATGTCCCTGAACTCTGGGATTCCCAGCAGGGCAGTAGTGGGAGAATGTTCTGAGATGCGTTTGATAAAGCTGGATGGAGTCTCCTTGGTGGTGGTTTGTGGCCTGCTGGGAGGGGTATCCATTGCATCCCCATATGTTGTTTGGAGCGCTCTGCCCAGGGAAGCAGTGGGGTCTCCAGGCACGCGAAGGAAAACCATATGGTTTTTGGCTGGCAAACTCCTCTGGTGCAGACGAGCCTAATGAGGAGAGCTTGGGCTATCTGGAAACTTGTAATGAGATCTGTCATCTCGGGGTGTTACACCTCAGTGGGACTGAGCCAAGTGACAGCAGAGAGAGGCTCTGTGTAACTCAGTGAGCGGGGAACGCTGCAGAAATCAGCAGCATAACCTAAGCAACGGCTCTGAAATGAGCCCAGAGCTGTGACAGGTGACCAGGCAAGCGTCTAACCAGGAATTAGGTTCCTAGCAACCCAGACTAATTCAAATGCATCAGCACTGACCATTTCCAGACGAATACCTGGGGCTTTCTGCACCTCTGCAATACTTGGTGTGAGGTCTGTGGGTGTCACAGACTCAGCAGAAGAGGAGGGAGGATTTCTTGTCTTGAAGTTCTCATTGTGACAAGTTCAGCTCGGAGGTCTGCAGATGTTCAAGGCATCATTTTAAGCATTTAGAGCAGGGGGAGCAGTCAGTGTCCCTTGGAGCACCCAGCACTTGTTCATTATCAGAATTGTCAAATCTGTCTTTCAGCAATAATAAAGGCGTGTGCTCAGTAACAACTTGTCTGGGCCAAGCGCCAGCAGAGAAGTTCCAGGAGCTGTGACAACAAAGTGTTGGGGCTCCTCGGGGGAAAAAATATCTCCTGAAAATGAACAAGCTGTATCAAACTTTAAATGGGGAAGAAACGCAGTTGAATGCTGAGGAATCCATTATTGATGAGCCTGGTGCCTCCGAGACAAAACTTGGTGTTTCTTGAACACCTGCTCTGGCTCTTCCAAGGCCATGTGCCAGATCCCTGTTCCCATTTAAGAAACTTCCACATCTCTGGTGCTTGATGCATTTTGCCCTTTTGCCATTCAACTGCAAATTCTCCAAGCATGTTTGTGAGCCTGATGCCATAAAAAAAATGGGCAGCTTTCGTTGTGTAAATAAAATCTGATTTTTTTTTAAGGAAATCTTCAGCTAGATTCGCGTTTTCAGAACCAAATTTATTAAAATAGACATTCTGCACACAAACTGAGCAGAGAGGAGGCTTGTAGTAAACTTTTTAGTGCTGTGCCATGAGTTGATTGATGAGTTTTATGTCTTGTCAGGGCTTCAATCACTGTAATGTAAAATACAGTAAGGATTGTACACAGTGCCAGGCAGGGAATCATTTTGGATCCTGTGAACAGCTGGAATCAGGAGCCATCCAGCACAGCTGTTGGACATGCAGAAAAAAGTGCCAGCAGATGATTTCTGGCGTGGTGTTTGTGCACGTGTGAAGCTGCCTCCACCTGGCCTTGGCTCACTGAGGGTTTCCCAGATCCTTCTCTGGGTTTGACAGTGTTGGGTGCCTGGGATTTTTGGGAAGAGTCTCAGGGGGTCCTGACATTGCAGAAGACCCCTGGGAGCTCTGAGCTGCTCCCAGCTGCTGGGTCAGGACAGAGGGGATGAGCCTGTCCCTGGCACAGGAACCCACAGCAGTCAGGGGGTTCAGGTGCTCCCTTCTGGCCAGGGCTCGTTCTGAGCCTGTGAGGACCCTCCTGGACCTCTTGTCTGTGAGCAAACCCTACTTTTTAACCTGGAAATGGGCATTTGAAACCTCGGCTCCAGGTGAAGCAGAATCGAGCCCAGCTGAATGCTTAAAATAGACACTGTTCTGACAGACCCTATTTCTGGTGAGCTTCTCGTGGGGAACATTTCAGTGCCCAGGTACATTGTGCGATATTTGAAAAGTTAATAAATTCTAGTGCAAATCAGTGCTGCTGAAAGCCTAAGTAAATATTAAGACTCCCCTTTCATGAATAACTCCTGGCTAGGATATTATTTCTAATTCAAGAAACCACCCCTTTCATCTCCTACCTAAACACTTTTTATATTTGGATCAAGGTTATGTTTTACTACACACTGCACAAATGTTTGAGAAGATATAGTTCCTTCACTGAGAAGCTGACACTTTTCTCCATAAATCCAGCGTTGCTAGGTTTATAGAAAAATATTTATCTGCTGAAGAGAACTTGAGCTGATCACAATCACTGGCATAGACAGCTGTGGCACCATTAATAATCATTGGTTTAATAGGCCAGAAAATTAATTGTCAAATACAGAGGTGGGGAGGGGAGAGCACCTGGCTCGTGAATCTCAGGGTGAGAGCAGCGTGGCTGAAGTCACCGGAGGAAATGATTACAGGTTGTAACACCTGCAAGGGCTGTGTCCACTGTCGAGGGTTTCTCTCCTCCAGTTGTGGATCACCAGGGTTTGCTCTTGATTCATGAAAGAGCAGAGCTTTTGTGGGCCAGCAGCCAGAGCTGTGTGAGGGTCGTCAGGTAGTGCACGAGTACAGCAAATGGAATTGTTTTTTCCTTTAACGCCTGTATTGACTGTATTGATCCCCAGGAAAATTAGGTTTTTGAAAGTTCAAGTGTAGTTTAACGTCTCCAGAGTGAAATGGATCTTTTCCTGCAGCCCCAACTGCTCAGTGGCCATTTTGTGCAGATTTACCCTGCAGCAAGAACAATCTGTGCTTCAGTCAGGGCAAAATGACCACTGGGGTGAGTGTCAGCTGCACAAATCCTATTTAGTGTTGCTGCCTACCTTATCTTAAAACCCATAAAGGTTCTGGCAGGGAAAGGGAGCTGTAAAGAACATGGATGGGTGGTTGAAAACAGGATCTAAGACAAGTGGGCAGTTTGGAGATGTTTAGATTGCAGGTTATTTATTGCAGTCCCTTCCCCGCTGTGTTTGTTCGCCCGTCCTGGGCCAGTGTTTGAGGACTCGCCGTGGTCAGCCTGGGCAGGCAGTAATCCAGGCAAGGGACCGGCTAGCTGTGATTAAAAACTCCAGTTCACATCTAAATTCCTGCAGCCTGATGCCATAATTTGATTGTTGTGACATCAAGTTGTGACATCATTGTTGTGACACAAGTTTTAGGGTTGGTAAATCCAGTGTTCAGCCCCTTTCCTATGCTACAGAGAGGCCTGGAGGGGTTAGAATATAACATGCAATAAACTGCATAAGCAGGGAGCTTTGTGTTCCAAAACGTCCTGATTTCCTATGAAAACGGTGTCACATCTTGGTCATCCCTCCAAACTCTCCGGGCTGGTTTGCAGAGGGCAGGAGCCAGGACATTTCTCTGCTCACCTGTAAGCAAGAGCTCAGTAAAGAACATCTGCTGAGGCTCCAAGATCCACTCCCAGTTTCTGTAAAATAAAAAAGTCTTGCTCCACTGAAATGGAGAAGTAGGCCTGGTTTACCCTTTCCTGAGGGGGTTGGAGTTCAGGGTACATTTGTATATAATTACCAATTCTCTTGAAGTGCTGCTTCTTCCTGCTGTCCTTCCCTTGGCAGGAAAAGCAAACGTCCACGGCATGGCACACCCTGCAAATTCTCTGTATCTATTCCTTGTCATCCATTTCTCTGCACATTTGACCTCCAAAGTGTGAGTTTTGTTCCTATTGTATGGCCTGGGTTTTTCCCCCTTGAGAAGAGCACCTGAAGTTTCCAGGACAGCTGTGACTTAGATGAGTCACATTTAATTAAAGCACTGAAGAGATCTGTTCTTACCTGGTTAATTGCCCACTTTATTGGGCACTTAATTTCAGTCCCTAGAGAATCATGAGAGATTTGATTTAGTTTTTTTCCTCCAAAGCTTTGTAATGATTGTGACTTGGGACTTCTTGTTCTTGTTTCTTCTTTTAATTAAGGACTGAAAACACACTGTTGTGAAACATCTGGCGTAGCCTGGCTCTCTGTAATTTGGTCTGGTATTTTGTGCTTTTGCACCCATAAATAATTTAATGTCTCTCCAATACTCTGAGCTCTGAGGGTTTATGTGCCAAATTTTATCACCAACACTTAGAACAGAAACTTCAATAAAACTTTTATGTTAATGTCCAGAAAACTTCTGTCCCTCATTCACTGCAAGTTTCAAGTGACAGTGCTTAGGGACTTCAGCCTGAGTTTGCTTGAATTCTCCATTTATTCATTACAATATTTCATATTCTGTGGCTTTTACTGCCTGAGCTTCTCCACAGCAGCTGTTAAATCTCAGCATCGAGGTCCCTGCTCTCTTCCCTCTTAAGGAGATGCAGGCTCATAGAATTTTTGTGACACTTCGTGAAGTTTTTCTTTTCTTTTGGGTGCAGCTTCATGAAGTCTCGGTCTCTGAAGGAAAGGATTTGGTGTGTTCAGGTTTTTGTGTAGGTGTGAAATATGTGCTTGTGTCAGTTGAAAGATGACCCAGAGGAAAATGCTGGGATCTGTTCACAACTGGGAAATTAAATCCAAATCAGGGATCAGTATCTGAATTGCCACGTTTCTGTCCTAGGAAGCAGCTCCATAGCAATGAAGAGAAGAAATTAAGCTTTGAGGAGATGCTGCTGCTTGGTTCTATTGTACAGACATTCAGGGTTAAATCAAACACACCCCTCTTCCACTGCCTGTGTTGGATACAGTAATGCAGGTTAGGAGCTTGCAGGAGAACACCAGCACAGCAGCTCCCTGGTTTGCAGGCAGCAGGTTTTTTTCTTTGTAGCTGCCACTAGAAGTCTAAATGCTCATGGAAATAATATGGATCTGCACCTAACTAACATTTGCCTGTGGAAATGGAAATGTGCTCAGTTTCCAAACATATTGGAAATGGGAATTAAATTCTAGTGCTTGACACATTATTCTGGCCTCAGAAAATCTCTGGCTATAAATAATAGTTATTTGTATTTCTGTGATGGCTGGGCCCGTTTGTAAGAAGGTGGCTGGTGTTTGATTGAAATTGAGTTCAAGTGTGAGACTTCTGCCTGTTTTAATTCTCCCTTTATGCTCTCATTCTTTATAAATTGGCCAACTGAAAAAAAAAAAAAAGGGAAAAATTCTTTCAGGAACCACAAATGTACCAATCCTCGTGTGTGTGTGTCTGCAGCAGCAAAGGATGAGCAGAGACTCGGGCATGAGGGCAGGAGTGTGGGCAATGCTGCAATAAATTGGCTTAGCAGGAGTTGCTGTACAAAGGGCTGGATCCAGGACAGGGAGAGCCCCCGGGATCCACTCGGCACCCACCCTTCAGGTGTGATCAGGTACAGGGGATTTGGAAAAGGGGCTCCACACAGCTTGAGAAACAAAGACTCAAGAGCCGCCCATACCTTCAGGTGGCTGTAAAGTCACTTTACTCTGAAGGAAGAGGGGTTTGCAAGTCAGAGGAAAAGGAAACTGCCCTGTTACTGAGGCTGCAGCACCGCTGGGTGTGGGGGACTGGACGGCTGAGGGGGGCAGGAGCCCCTTCTCTGTGGGTGACAAGCACAGAGTGTCTCTTTAGCTCCTCTCTGCAGTCTTGTTCTGTTCCACTTCACGTTCAGAGCAGTGTTTACTGCTGCTTTCTCTTTCTGATGAGATTTTCAATGTAGGAACACTTGCATTTCTTTGTACCTAGAAGGGATTTTACTATTACATGCTAAATATTAAACATTTGCCTCAGTCAGTAGAGAAATAGAAAAAGCCTGTTTTAAAGCAAAAACCTTATTGTGCATCCCTGTGAATGAAGACTTCACAGGCAGTTGAAAGAAAGCAAATACACTTGGCATAATTTGGAGTTTAAAAACTGTGCTCAGGGTGACACCTGAGCATTGCCAGGCTGACCAGGGGTGCCAGGCTGGTCAGGGGTGCCAGGCTCCGGGTGTCACCGTGGTGGGTGACCAGCTCCTGCAGCTCTCGTGAGTTTGTGCGTCCCTGCAGGTGAAGAACACGTGAGTTTCTGTTCAGCCAGCAGCCCTTGATGCAAATGGGATTCACGGCAGCTTTCCCTCGTGCAGAGCAAACGGGAGTGGGGCAGGCAGATGTCTGAGTGCTGGTGGCAGCTTTCCTGCGCTGCCAGACTCGCCACGTGTGCTGGCACTGCTGCTCTCTGTTGCTGGCGTCTGTGGCAGGCAGCTGGCATGCTGCAGCCGGGGAGTCTGGCAGGAAGGGGAACGGGGAATGGGGAACTCCAGTAATGGGCAGCACAAACTTTAATAGCTACACCTGAGTCACACCATCAGAGCATTAATTACTGCAGGGTCTGTGCTCCCAGACACGCTGATTTCGGTCCAAGCTGGTCTGCAGGAGGGACAAAGGACTGGTTGTGTTTATTTGTTGTCTGAATTGGGAATTTTTTTAAGGTAACGCTTTCCAGCTCACTTCAGCAGTTCAGTACAACACAGCTGCCAGCAAGAAAAGTGTTTTCTTTCCCCTCTGTTCCTTTCATTTAACATCAGCCCATCTTCACTGCTACAGCAGAGACAGGGATTATCCAAATACTCCGATCCCTTTGCACAGGGAGGGAGCTGAGGCTGCTGCTCTGATCCCTGTAATGAGCTGAGCAGCCTGGGGAAGGTCAGGCTCGGGTCCCACTGACACACACAGGCATTTCCCGGGTGGCAGGACCATGATGGTCATTAGGGCTCAGGGTGGGTTTGCTCATCTGCTCACTCTCATAACCACAGTGCTGTCCTCTCTGCCACTCTCACAGTGACAGGGGAGCAAGGTCAGGTCACTGAATTAAAAATAAAGCAAACACCAGCTATAAACCTGAATAAATGAAAAACCCAGTGCAGGTAACCAGGGAAGTACAACCGCTGATCAAGTAAATGAAGGGACGACTGCAAAAATGGCCTGAATGATCCCTGGATTGGTTGCTCAGTACGAGGGAATAAATGAGAGGTGGTGTGCTCGTGGTGGGACTCGCTATTCTGGGGTGAAGGTGCTGGGCTGTCCCGGGGGGTTCAAAGCCACGAGGGCAGGAGGTTCCTCTCCTGGTGACAACCAGGGCCTGCTTCCCGTTTTGTCCTGTTCCAGGAAAAGGAGCTGCAAGGGGCAGCGAGAGCAGGGATTGTGGGGCAGGGCAGGAAGGAGCCCCTGTGCCAGCACTGCGGTACCAATGCTGAGGCCCTGCTGCAGGGAGGGTGGGAGCTCCTCAGGAGAGGAGGACATTTGTCATTAACTCACGGCTGGGGAAGTGACGGTCTGGATGTTGCCCTGCAGCCAGAAGGGCCGTGCCAAGCGGTGGGACCCTGTTTCCGAGGGCTGGAAGGCATTACAGCGATGCTCTGACCCCTTGGCCTCTTTGCCTCCCAGCCAGGCCACCGTGATCAGAGTCCCTCGTGTTTTACAGTTCCTGCCGGTTTCCCCAGTGCCCGTGGTGGCCCTGCAGGGACCCCGTGCACAGCCCCACGGGAGGGTGGCACGGGGGGCTCAGTGCCGCTGCCAGGGGGACGCTGCTCTCTGCCCTCCCTCCCTCCCTCTGCAGCCCTGGTCACGGCAGATGCAGCTGAACATGAGCTGGGTTCATTATCGGCTTGGATGTGCCAGGTTACTTTTCAGAGGTGTTTATTCCCCGACTGCAGCTGCAGTGGGGAGGGCTGGGATCGGCTTTTTAGTGGCACTGCTTTGGTTGCTTCAGTTTCCCAAGCATGGCCAGTTTGTGGGTGATGCTGTGGCACGTCTGCCCGCAGAGCTGGCAGGGTTGTAGCTGAGTGCCTGTGGCATCACCAGCCAAGCTGCAGCAGAGGTTAGCCATTCTTTTTCCTTGTTAAGGTGATTCAAATATGTTCCCAGAAATCTGTCCATGTCTGCACAGCTCTGTGTGGGTGGGCACAGTGTTGAACTGGTGGTTTCTGTAGTAATGACTTTCTGCAGTGTGATAGGTCATAACTTCAGGTTTTAACTTCAGCTGGAAAGTGCTAGATCAGAAAATAAAGATAATTGAAATAAACACAAAAATGCAAAATTCCTCATCCTCAAAAATACTGTATTTTTGCTTATCACAATAACGAGCCTGGTTTTACCTTTCCATGCTTGCACACCACCCCTTCTACTGGGCAGGTGTGGGCAGGGAGACTGGAGACATCAAAGCTGGAGGACAGATTAGAGGGGAAAACAAAGGACAGGGGGGAGGCCGCCCTGTAGAGCTCTGCCACTGCCAGTGCAGCTCCCAGTGCGGTCTGTCTCTCGGGATGGAAAGAGCTGTTGAAAAAAACCTCCAATCTTTTGGAAGTTTGTCAGTTTAATGAGATCTTTTGGTGCTGGGAGCTATAATTTATTCATAAGTCTCAAAGGAAATAAGCTACAGGGCTCCAAACAGCTTTGTCCAGCAGTTGTGAGGTTGCATGACACCGGTGGTGTTCAGCTGATTAGAATAATACCACAGAACGGGAAGGAAGCTTGGCTAGAACTGCAGTCAAATTGCAGGAGAGCTGCAGTACCCCGGGAATTGCAGCTCAGTGCTGGAGTAACTGCTGCTTAGATGGCAAAATAATTGAAACTTGGGGGGAGGAGGGGAAAACTCTGCAGATGGCTGCTGGGCCGTGCCTGAGATCCTGGAAGATGTAAAAAGCAAGAGCATTTGGCATCAAAGAGGAGGCAAATGATGCCGGCTGTGTGCCAGGCAACTTCTAATGCAGGCTCCCATAGATGTGGAATTGCAGAAACGAGCGAAACCAGCCTGAATTACGGGCAGTAAAGCAAAATAAGTCCCTCAGTGTTAGCTGTGACTTTCTGCTCCCAATAAATGACTTCTGCCCTGGAATGAGAGTTCTGTGGCACCAGTGTGAGATACATCAGTGTCTGTTGAGAGCGGGGAGGGCAGGGAGCACACAGATCCATCACGGACCTCATTTGCTCCCTGAGCTTATCCCAGGGATTCAGTCTGGGTCAGTGGGCAATTTATACTTCTTTATAAAGAAGTATATTATATATATTATAGAAGTATATTATATATATATTATATTTGGCTTCCCTTCCTAATCAGTCAAACTCTGATGAGGACTGGCTGTATCTTTGCAGGAAGCCCCTGCCTTGTGAGTGCCATTCAGGCAGCCCAGAGCACAGCCCACCCTGCAGGGAGCTCTGCAAAACCTGCAGCTGCTCCCAGCTTTTCTGATATTCTTCTTTCCACGCATGAAATTTCTGCTCTGGCTGCATAATTTTGTTTTATGGGCCAGAATCCTTGGCTTGCAGATAAAAGCCGTTTAATCATCTGCTTTTGAACAATGAGCTGCTCCCATCCTGTGAGAGCATCACCCTTTTGGAGCCCCAAACCCCCTGGAAGAGGCCACGGGGCCACGTGTGCACCCCAGTGCTGGTGGCTCTGGAGGCTGCTGCTCCCAGGAGCAGAGAATGGATGTGGCCACCGGGATAGCAAATGAGCGATGATGTGGCTCTGCTCATGGTTTTACTGGGTTTTGTCTTTATCTTACAAAACACGTGCTGCGCTCTGGACGAAGGGAGCCCATTCAGGAGCAATTTGTCTGGGCCTTCCTGCTGGCTGCAGCCCTGGGGTTCGCAGCACTGAAGGCCTGGAAAGCCCCAGACAAACGCTCCGGTTCCTCTCTTTCTGCGTGGACATGTTTCTCAGTTGAAAAAGAGTAAATCACCCAAAATGTATTGGACGTCTTTTTAAGAAAAATGGCTCGGTCCACACCTTCTGGAAAAGGTTTGAAAAATTCCATTCTGGGGTTTATTTGCTCACAAGACACCGAAGTGATGAGCAGCACGGGTGTGACACATCTGGCTGTTCATTCTCTATTGGTGTGGCACAAGCAGTTGTAAAAACCAGGAAAATGAGCACCCTGCTTCAATCCTGAATTTTCTGCAAATAGAGAAGGGCTCCTGTGTGGTGAGCAAGTGTTTCTGAACCATTCTGCTCAATCCAGCAGTACCTGAGCACCTGAGGTTTTTGGGGGCCGGAATAACACACAGGGAAGGACAGATGATGTTCCATTTTCTTTAGACTGAATCACTTTTCTAGAAGTGGTTGCTAATGTTCTCTTGCTGTGGTATTTAAGACCTACTCAAATGAATAACTGCTATCCTGAAGAGACTTAATTACTGAAAGATAATCCAATAATGAGTCAATAAATGACCTGTTCCATGAGAGGGTGAAGTCCAATAAGGTGAAAGAGCTTGGGTTTTTTTCTCCTAAACACAAATGACTTAAGGTTGGTTTCATGCAAATGAAAATTCACCAACAAATTAATGCTAGAGAGGCCTAATTTATGGATTTTTCCCATCTGTTAAGAAGATATAGCTTATATATATATATAATTATACATAAGCAGAGAGCTGAAAGCACAAAGTTATTTGTGAGGTGCAGCTCTTTCGATGAAACCTCAGCCCATGGATTTTCTCTTGGAGGTGTTTTGCCAGACATTGTGTCCTGTCTTTTGCAGAGCTCTGTGTCCCCGGGTGCTGGGATGATTAATGTCCCTGGATTATCACCTTCCTCAGGTTTTGCCACCTGCATTTTTAACTGTGATAGAAAAGGTACCCGTGGGCCTCACAGGACCCGTGTTAGTTGCAAAACACTAAAATCTGGCATTGTAACTAAATTGGGACAAATCCTTTTAGGTAATAAATCATTTTCCTGCCTCACCACACGAGTCCTGAAGCTGCTGGCCCCCTCTCCCGTGGGAGGTTACTGGGGCTGGGGCTGCCCTGGGTGTGTTGGGTGCTTTAGTGCCAGTTCTGCCCAGCCAGGGGCAAGGCTTTGGTGCCCAGGGCACCGTTTGTGAAAATAAAAACTGCAACTCTCCCGGTCTCACATGTGTGGGAACGGGTCTGTTGAGGAATAAAGCTGGGCCTTTTCCATCTCCCCTCAGAAGAGAGAAATCCCTGTTTTGGGGCCTTCTCAGCATCCCCTTTATGCCACTGTGGTCCCCAAGCACTGCTGTTGCAGACCCCAGCCCTCTGTGCGTTTCCTTCTCGGTCACTCGCGGCTGCGCCTTCTCTCGCTCTCAGCTGTCTGTCATTCCCCAGCCTGAATGCATTTAACACTCTCCATCTTCACTCTGCACAATGAACCTTTTCAAAATAATTACTCCCACTCATCTCCAGAGCAATCGATAGAGTGAATAAACCTGCAGGCTGCCAGAGGTTTAATTCAGTCCCGCTTTCTAGAAAATATTTTGAAAGTGAAATGAGTGGACACAAGCGTAGGACTCGGTTAGGGATGTGCTGGTGGGGCAGCAGAGCCTTTCCTGGGGACGCTGTTTGTGCCTCGTACCAACACAGGATCATGGGGTGTTTCAGTGTGAGCTGCATCTCAGCTTTGCTCATTTCTAAGGCTGAGTGGAAAGAGGAGAGGTGGCACCAGAGGTCTTTGCTGCTCTTCCCGTGCCAGGGGTAACTTCTCAAAAGGACTATCAGAGAGCGCAGAACTGTCACAAGTAAATTGGATTGGTGGATCACGGTTGACACGGGAAATTTCATCCTTCTGATGTCTCTGCTTTTCCCACTCTGGTGCTACATGAGCACCTTTTCCTCTGGGGCTGCCCGAGGCAGCTTTTCATCGCCACTAAACACATGGAAGAGAAAAACTTTAAAGGAACGTGCTGTAGAGCAGGAAATATCCTTCTGCAACGGCTCCTCTCTCCCTGCTTACAGGAGAGTTTGGTGCAGTTTGGTCGCTGAATGTGCCAGCTAAACTCAATCAGATGAATTATTAATGCTTTGCAGGCTGCTTCTTTCAAGTGGCTGAGCCGAGGCAGCTTCGGTGGGGCGTGTGTAACTTCAGCTCTCAGCAGCAAAAATAGACTGCAGGCCTCAGAGGAATGGGAAGCTTAACAGACTATTTCTGTCAGCACAGTTTTAGTTCTATTATGTGTTATTTTGTCAGAGTGGATAGGGTGGATTGTTATTTTGGACGTAGTGGGTGATCTGACTGAAAAACCACTTCTGTTTCCTTTCTATATGTCACAAGCTGCTTCGAGTTAGGAGCCCCATATTTCCCGGCTTGTATCCCGAGCAGAAGGAGATAAATAGGATGCTGTGGCTGTTTTGCAGGTTCACTTGCAGACTGTCTTGCTTCCACCGAGCAACCACATTTCCTAGGGAGAGGATTTGCACTTCATTAACAACTCAAGGTTAAAGCCGTTGAAAATCTGTTTTTCTCTTTATTAACCTTTCTTACTGTTGATATTTAATGAGATTAATTAATTTGAGCACACAACTCCTCCCCTAGCATTCTGCAGTCCCCCTGCTGCACCCCCATGCCAAAGGCTCTGCATCCCTGCCTGGGTGCCCTGGTTTGGTTGTGATGCTTTGCCAGAGCCCCTTGGTCCCTGCAATCCACGTGAATAAACCCAGAGTCAGGAGGAATAAAGCTCTTGCAGGGCCTTTACAAGTGTTCAGGGGTCTTAATACAGAGTTCATTTGCTGGGGCTCTTTCCTGCACAGCATAAATGCTTGTTTGCACACTTTGCTGCCTCGGTTCTGGCTAAATTGGGTCTCATTTTGTCCAGTTCCTTACTGAGCATCACTTCTAAGGCTGAGGATTTGCTACCAGCATCAAGCTGGGATATAAATGAACTCATACACGTTTCCTGTGTTTCCGTAAGTACATGGAAATGCATTTGGCAAAGCCAGTGGGGAAAGCACTTTCTACTCGTTCTGAATGGTGTCTTTCACATGGGATTTGTTGCGTTGTGCGTGTGAATAAAAATCAATATTTGGGAATTTGTGCTGTTGGCAGTTCAGGTAACTGCTTGGTCTGTAGGATTTGGGAGGGATGCTGAGCATGCTGACCTTGGCACGCTCGGGTAAGGTCAGGCTGGCCCTCGATGGTTTTTAGTTTATGGCAGTCTTATTTGCTGCCACACTCAAGATGCTGGTCTTGAACACATCACTTTTCCTTTGAGGTAGAGGATGGCAGAGGAAATCTCAGTTTGTTTTGTCTTTGGTGTGTTTTATTCCTTTCATTCCCAGGCTCTCAGATTTATGGGGACTGGTAGGATAATTCCCTGCCATGCTGTGCTTTGCCAGAGCCTTGCCCTTCTCTTGGTGCAGTGCATCATCCCCTGCAGGTTTTGTGACATCTGGTGGCTGACATATTTTGAGATATTTCAAAATTCCACATGAATCATTTTATTTGCTTCCTTATAATTTTGGATGTGCCATCTTGTCAGTGGTGCTAACATTTAAGCTCTCTTTTAATTTACACTATTAAGCCACAAGGAAAACAATCAAATACAGCAGCTAAACATGGATTGTCTTTATCTTCAGCTTCTGTGTTCTGCTGATAAATTCACTTACAAGCCATTCCAGTCAAGACATGACCTTTTTCTTTCCCTGTGCTTATTAAATGCAACAAATAATAAAAGTTCATGAACCCCCAAATTACTGCTACAAGTAATTTTTTTTTAATGGACAAACAGCTTTGCTCTGAATGCACGGATAACAGGAATTACATTCTGCACACGAGCAAGCTCTGCACCACTTTCAGTCATTTGATCTGCTGTAACACTAACCTGTCTCCCCCCAGCAAGGACAACTGTGATAAAAATTAGAAAACAATTCATTTGTTTCCACTTCCTGCGTTTTTATTGTCAACTCCGCCTCCCGCTTTTGTTCTCTCTGAATTTCAAGGCTTCACATCTGGTCTTGTGTTAATTGCTCTTAAAAAAAATCTGTCTTTACTGGAGGAATCACAAATCTTGTAATCTTCCATAGCTGCTAATTAAATTACAGCTGACTTTTGATGTTACAGATTTGTGTTACAGAAATAAACATTTCCCTCGCATTTTATTCTCTCTCTTCAAAATGAACTACGGAGTAGTCCTTGCAGAGGCAGATTTCAACTGCAAATGCTATGGAATAATTTTACATTAAAAGTATTTCTTTCAAGGCAAAAATATCTTCAAAGTAGAGGTGGAGAGAGATTTGGGAAAGGGATGCAACAACTGAGTTGGGTTGGGTTTTTTTGTTGGTTTGTTGGGAGGCTGAGGGTTTTTTCTCTTCTTTTTGGTAAGAATGAAAACTTTCTCTTTAAAGATTTTCCTTTATTTTTATGGTTTTATGTGCCTGGCTTTCTTCTGTTGGGGTTTCTGTTCCAAGGGAGATGTTTAGAGCCAAATCAATATTAGAATATTCCTTTGAGCTTGGGTCTGAGATGAGAAGAACTCCTGGTCTGATTACCAGTGGCTTTGCAGAATCAAAACCTGACCTGGGTTTTACTGCTTACTGATACTGATCTGGGGAAGCTTTTGTTTTTCTCCAAGCTGTGCCCTGAAGTTTCTGAGCTGTTTCTGGTCCACACCATCTTCAGCTGACAGATCTGTAATTATTATTATTACAGGGAAAATTTATCCCACAATTATAACAACATCTGACTACGATCTTTTTCCTTTCTCTACAAGAACTTTTGCTGATAAATACTTTGTTTAACCCACTTACCCGCTGTGTACAATAGATGGACCTTAAGTAGCTGGTTGGAACTCTGCCTTTCATCCCGACTGAGTGCTCTGAAAGGAGGTGTGAGCTCCAGGTGAGCCCGGGCTGCCCGAAGGAGGGGAAGGGACCGGTCCCTGCCAGGGTCACTCGGAGAAGTTTGTTGCAGCACATTAACTGCAGAGGGCAAGTTTGGACCATATTATTTTGAGGAGGCCTTTTCTTGAAGCTTCTTATTCCTTGTGAGAGGACTTGGGGGGAAATTCATTTCACCAAAATGGTCCTTGGGACCTGGTGCCCTCAGAATTTGCTGGCTGTGTCCCAGTGGAATTGCTTCAGCCCTCAAGTGCAAACTTCCATTTTGAAGAATTGAAGGATTATCCAGTAACAAAAATGTCATTGTACGACGAGGGAGAATACTGCTTTCCATTATTTACCCATTTCCCACCCGAGGGTCAGCTCCCAGCTCAGTTCTTCTCTCCCCTGTGCCCCAGGGGAGGGTTTCTGTGGGTGAGGAGAGCAGGGGGTGGAGGCTGTGCCCTCGTGGGTCCTTGTCCCCAGTAACCACTGAACGTGGGGCTCTGCTAACGAGCTCCTTTAGCTGCTTAAAGCTGATGGTTTCATTTTATCTAGACCTTACCAGGCTCTCGTGGCAATGCAAGTGCCTTTTGAAAGATCTGTGACATCAACCCCATAGCACTGTATTTCATTGCAATTTTAATGCACAACATATTCTGCCCATCCTTTCTAAGTTTCTCTTACAGAAATGTATCCAATTCCAGCCCAGAAGTATTCTCTCTTCAGAGATCTATTGATTTATCTCTCATTATGTATCTAGGAAAAGCTCTTCAGCAACCCTTGGGATGAAAATCTCTTGAATATATAGAGAAATGATTTTGCTGTTGCTTTACATGCTTGACTTCAGTTGGCTTTGAGCATCAATGGAACTTGCAGCTGCTTGAAGAATGAGGGTTCAGCTTTTTTTAAATCAGTCTTCCTTGCTCACATACCTGTACTCTGATTTTTCCTGCCATTTTTCAGTAAAACATTCACATAATTCCTGGCCTAATGGACAAGGGGGGTTAATGGCACTGAATGCACAAGTGGTGTTGCCGTGGGTGAAAAATAAAAAGCCATTAGGGCAGAGGCGCTGGGCACACAGATGAGGGGCCTCATCGTGTGCCAATATTGCACCCTCGGGTGGAGGCTGAGAGGTCCCGAGTCAGACACACGGATCTGGGAATCAGCTCTTTGCAGGTGGAATTTGTATTTACTGCCCTATAATCACAGGTGTTTGTCATGATACACATTTATTTAGGCTCAGATAAAGAAAACCAGATGAGTGAGGGTGCTGAAAACAGAATTTGAAAAATATTTAAATGAAAAATGAGATTATAAAAAGCTGGTTTTGTCAACTTCCCAGGCAACTGGAATATGAAATGGTCTAACATCTACATGTATTAAATGAGATTAAGAGCAGAGTTTGAAGTGGAATCAATATAGATTTCAGGGGATAAAAGGATTATGATGAATGAAAAACAAAGCCAAAGGTGCCAAGTAAATAAAATACTTTCAAAAACTAGACTAAAATTTACATTGCTATGGACTTTCTGCCAGTGGATTTTATCTTTGGCTAATTGTATCCATTAATTGCATTTAATGGTGGTGGGAAATGCACCGTGTTGTTTATTTCGAAGTTTAGCCCAGCATCAGTAGGATTAAAGCAGCTGCAGGAGTCCAGGAGTAAATATTAGGGACATGATCGGGTCCTTGGGAAGCTTTTTTATTATGTGCATTTCTCTCTTATTATCTGGTGCAGGTGAGAGAGTTCTCGGTCAGGGCAGGGATCATTCCCATCCCAGTTAGGATATGGGCTTTGCTGCACCAATTCCAAGGTCTGTACTGATGTTCCTCTCTTCATCTCAGTGTTGCCTTCCTGACTCCATGCTCTGCCCAGGGATTCTCCTCTGATAGTCCTTTCTTCATTTCCCCTTCCTCTGTCCGGTTGTTTCCTACCACCCATCCTTCTGGAAAGCGCTGACCCCAATTCCAGTCCCGCCCGCTCAGCTGCTGGCCCTGGGACCACCAGACCTTCACAGGTGAATTTGTGTAGCTCTGGTGGGAACAGCTTTCCCTGGAAAGGAAGGTCTCAGCTGCCTCACAAACGCTTCCTGGGGTCCCACAGGGAGAAAGGGGCCAAGGGAGACTTTCCCATGCCCTTTTTATGGAATGAAACAGCCCTGGAAAGGCTGAGGGCACCTGGTCCCTGGAAGAGCTGGTCCTAAGGAAGCAAGCACTGAACATGAGCAGTAGCTTTGGCATTTAGACAAGAAAAGTGTGTTTTGAGTCCTCAAAGGGTTTTGTAAAGGGCCTGGTTGGTGTCTGTGCAGGCACAGGGGGAGTGAGTGGTGGGCATGAAACAAGAGCCAAACTCCAAACCTTTGCTGTGTTTTCCTGGCATTCCCTTAATGCAGGAGAACTCCAGGGAAGCCCTGTGCCTGCTGCGGGGTTTTCGAGGAGCACACACTGTGTTTCACAGCTGCCTTCCTGTGGGGATGGATGGATTCTCATTTTGATGTGTTATTTTCGGTCACGTGCTTATTATGGATATTTTCTAGTTCATTTCTCCTGCTAATAGATCCCAGATTCCAGCCAGTCTGAGAGCCAGCTCCCAGCAGTCCCAGGTTTTGATGCTGAGGGACTGCAGAGCTGGGCACGGAGATTTTCTTCTACAAATGACTCTGAGGGAGGGAGGGTTTACTCTTGGAATGTGCTCAGAGGGGGAGGGAAAAGAGCAAATGATCAAAAAGTGTCTCTTCCGTTTGATCCTGCCACAGGCTGGGGCATCCTTAGTGTGAAATTTTCCCCTTTAGATCTTTCCCTGTGCCATTTGCCAGGATTTCTGATCATCTTCTTCACGGGTGGTGGCTGTGTGTGCCAGAACCATCTTTAGTGTAATTACCCACTACTTCTGCATCCATGCCAGTGCAATGCTGTGCCCATTCTTTCTGCTCCGCTCTGATCCCAAGGCCCGTGTGAGTCTTGAGTTCAATGGGGAAGAAAAGATCAAAACTGGAATACTACTTCTGCTTGGGATTCAGGGACATCTGAGCTTCCTTTTGCTCTTCTTTCTAAAAACAGACCAACCGCCTGCTCCTCCCTTTCCTACTCCTCCTCTCCTCAGCTTGGCTGCATTCCTCTTCCCTATTTTGGAATGGAGATCAGGCTGAGTCAGAGCGAAGTTTGTCAGATTCCGAGGAAAATAACTCACAACTGCCTGGGCCTGCTGCCGATTGCTGCTGGGTAATGGCTCTGGAAGAGCTGGGACAGGGAGAGGGCAGACACCTTGTAGGGGAGGGCTGCTGGCACTCAGATACACATCACCCTTTGCTTCGCCTCTGGGGCTGAGCTCGAATCAGACGGCACTAAAACCTCATAAATCCTCTTGCACAATTTCAGCGTGAGCTGCCCTGGAGTCCTTTAGTCACCTGTCTTAGCAAGATTCTTTTGGCTGTGCAGATTCAGAAGATGAAAATCGTGGGGTTTGGATGGATGGTGGTGCTGGATCATGAATGATGTTGGTATCAAAGGCTGCAAGTCAAAACACACCGAGAAATCCGGCACATTTCAAAGGCCTTGGCTTTGGCTCCTGCTTGGAACCGAAAGGCTTTGAGGTTTCTGTCTGACAGGAGCCAGGATAGGGAGGTGCACTGTGACCTCCAACCTCCTACAGAAATCTGTGATGGTTCTTAAAATGTGAAAAAAAATATGGCTTATACAGACCCGTGGAACTGGCAGAGGCTGTAGTGAGAAATATAATTTGGTTTTCAATCTGCAGTCGTATGCAATTGCATGTCTTTGATTTGACCAAAATGCATAGCTTGTTGTCACGGCAGTCATTAAGGGCTGCTTTTCGTTTGGCTTTGCACCATTTTTTCCCATGTTATCTGTACAAAAGAGTTGTATTTGTTTCATTCATTATCATCCTTTATCAGTAACTGCAGTCCAAAGTGGCAGTCACAGTTACTGCCCTGCATTTTCCCAAGACATGCCAAGTTGCGTGTGGTTGTTCAATGACCAGTGGCAAAGTCATGTAAAAAAACAACATGAAGGCCATGCAGTTCTATGGTTAAAACTTGCTGAACGTGATGGAGTTATCCAGGATGTCTAAAAAAATCCAGCACGGACATCCCTGTCTTCCTAATTTTTGCTGGAAGCTTTAAACTCCCTGAATTGCAGGGATTCCCCAGGCTTTTGTGTCAGTGCTGTGAATGAACACCCTGTGCCTGCCGTGTTTTGGGAGCGGCAGGGAAGTGCCCCGTGGGTGCCACAGCACAGCTCCCCAGCATCAGCAGGGTCTGATCCCATCAGAGGCTGGATGCTCTCCATGGGTTTGCCACCCCCAGCACGGGCTGCTCCAGCCCTTTCCAGTCACCTCTGAAATCCTTGCCTGGGGCTGTCAGAGAAGTCGCAGAGCCCCCAGCAAGGCTTGGTGCTGCTCACCAGAACAGCAGAACTTACCAGAGGGAGTAACCTTTGTGTAGAGCTACCTCTGCGTAGCACACCGTGAGTACCTGCACTGCAGCTCTCCCGGAGGGCTCTGACGGTCCCCAGCCCTTGTGTGAGTGCCAGCAAGCCGAGCTGCCTCTCTATTCAACGTGTCCCCAGCCTGGAATTTCAAAGAACAGCTGTGGCTGTAACCACGCTGAGGCTCTCTGCATTCATTGAAAGAAAAATCACTTCATAAATATTGGATTGAGTTGCTACCTGCAGTACACTTTGTGTGTGATGGTGATCTAGAAATAAATTGATAGAAATTAGGTGCTTATCACTGGTGGTGTTCATGAGAATTTCAAGGCAAATAAATAATGGATAGAAACGTCACTTACTCAGCTTTAAACCTAAGAACAGCTTTCTCATTATTCTGTTGACTCAGTAAGAGGGAAGAGCTGCATGAGGGAAGAAAATGGAAAACTAAAGACAATCAAAGCATTTCAGAAGCATCCTAAACTCCCCAGTTGTACCAATTTAGGGATGGAGGGCCCAGGAGGGCAGTGGTGGTGGGTAAGAGGTTATTTAGCAGTGCTATCACAGCACTTGGATTGATCTGGTTTAAGAATAGAAAATACTGTTTCTCACATGCCAAAACTTGCCCTCCTGGCCCACAGCTGCCTTGTGCTGCCTCTGTCAGTGGTACCCAGGCTCCTGAGGAGCTGTCCCATCACTGTCACCCCAGGCTTGCTCCTCTGATGGCCAGGGTTGATATTCTGCATGAAACCAAGCAGGCACTTAACCATACGTGTTCTCAGTTCTTGGAGAAGAGACTAAAACCTGGGCATGTGTTTTGTATATCAAAGCACAACGTGAATTTTGGTTTGGTTTCTCCGAGTTTTGACCAGGCCCTGGGTGGCGCTGGAGCAGCAAGGTGCCCCAGCCAGGCGTTTCTGAGTGTCTGGGGGCCACGAGTGTCTGGCAGCTCCGTGCCTTGTCACAGCATCCTTTTCAGTGTCAGTGTTTGGCCTTGACCTGCTTCCCTCCCTGCTGGGCCCAGTTTGGAAGTTCCATTACTCAAGCACTGATAAAAATGCTGAGCTCTGTAGCTATCTGCTGTCAGGTAATAGTTTTTTGCTATCTCCCTTTCCTTCCACTGCTGATTTGTGACTCCTTTCTCCAGCTATTTATTTTCCGAGCCCTAGCATCAGTGGGAGAACCTCTAGGAGAAAATGAGGACAGTAATTGTGCAGTGCCGTTATTTGTCTAAAAATCCATTTTAATACTTAAAAAAAGCACTACATATTTTCCTTTGAAGTGTGTTTGTCCTTGGGAAACCCCCCACCATTTCCAAAAGCATGTTCTCCTTCTGACAGCATGTGCTGAGTTAAAGTGAGGACAGGAGCATCTGAGCCTCTCTATTTGTGTTGCTTATGCTCAGTTACTTCCACTGGGCTGGAGGTAAAAGGCTCTGCCTGATGCTTTAAATTCCATCGAGGTCTTGTTCTATCTGCATGGGGTCATTTGGGGTCAAACAAAATTAATAATTTTCTCCGATTCTTTTATATAAAATGACCTCTCCTTATCAAGAAACAAATATTTCCTTTTTTTAAAAAAAAAAAAGGCTTCTGTTTTTTGTGGTCAGTGGCTTTTCTTTTCCAGTCAGTGCTGAGATGTGTCACTGCTGTCACAGGCTGGGTGAGCTTTAATACTGGAGTTTAGTTGGTTGATTGTGTTACTTTCTGAAACAGAAAAAACAATCCCTGTCTCTCTGTGGCCTGGCTTACAGCAAGTCACAGAAGTACTGGGAATTCAAGGAGTAAAAGTGGCTTTTTTGGCTTTCATCATCAATTAAAAATGAGTATAATTGCACTATTATTTCAGTGTAGCCACATTCTCAGAAAGTCGCTGGGCTTTTTTAAGAATAAAGGGTGAATTCAAGCTTTTGTCATAGTGGAAAGGTAACTTTCAAAAGGTGCCATTTCAAGAGCATGTCCATTGTCTCTGCACAGGAAATGCAGTGTGGGCCCTGCAGGTGGAATCTCTGGGAGTTTGCACAGAGTCAGTCTTGTCGTGGTAAAATTCCAGAGTGAACCAATTCTGTCTAGTTAATATTCCTCTATGTTTTCCTGCAGAAAAAGGTTATTCTAGGTGTTCCAGCATTTAGACTTTAATAGTGATGCTATTTTAGCACCTGGGAGTTGAACAGTGGGACTTTAAATACCTCAGAAAAGGGGATCAGTCCTGGCTGCCGCCTCGTGTGGAACCTCCCGGATCCCCCAGAGCAGCACCAGCCCTGCTGTCTCTGCAGCTGTGAGATGTGCGGGGTGCTGGGGGTTCCCAGCTGCCCCTGGCGAGGCTGGGATGGGAGCTGGGTCACCCGAACCCCCAGTGCAGGGCACCTGGGGGGGCTGGCACAACCTGCCCTGAGCCGCTCGCGGCAGCGTCTCCAGGCCAGGTCACCCTCCTGCGGGTCTCGGCTTGGGGAGCACCAGCAAAGGAAGTGGAGTAGCCCAGTTGGCTGATAAAGAGTCCCAGCTCAGATATTTGAGCCCTGAAGAGTTTTTTCCAAGCGCTCTTGTGTCTGCAAGAGTTGGAGTTTATCTTTACCAAGGCAGAGAAGCGTAGGTGACAGCACGAAGGTGCGAGCTGCAGAAAACCGGCCTTATAAATTCATATTGCAGCTGATTCTCCAGCTGTGACCTCTTCAACTTCACCCCTTTCATTTTGCAGGAGTTCTCTCAGTTTGGCCTTTCCTGCTTGCCTGGGTAGGACATTAAGGTAAATGTCACTGCACAGCCGGGACTGCTCGGAGCTGTGTGCGCTCCCCTCTGCAAGGGGCTCAGCTTGCAACTCCCAAATTGTGGCACTGAGATGATTTCCCTGCAATGAGACAAATACGAAAGGGAAGTATTTATTTTCTTCTTTGTTTCTGGGCCTAAGGGACACTGGGCACAGCCATCCTTTTTCTCCCCACAACAACAACAGTTATTCTGACAGTCGAGAATTTTCTCCATCTCTCATCCTATTAAACAGCATAGATTTAGTTGTTGTTTTGGTTTGGTTCATTTCATGTTATTTTTTTTTTCCCTGTCTTGAAAATTCCATTTATAGAGTGGCTGGCACAATTCTGCTGCCACTTATCACGATCTAGCTGAGCTGATGGCAGATCCACAGATCTCTGATGCACGCTGGGAGGATGGAGAACAAAATGCTTGTAATGGGTTCTTGGTATCTCTTAACCCAAAGGAACCCTTGTTGATAAATACTGATTTTGTGTGAGTTAGGGGCGAAGCACATTGCTTGTCAGGGAAAGTGGCAGAAAATCAAAGCTGCTTGCTGCAGTTCAGAGGCAACATCCCGGTGTGGGATCTCAGATTGCAATTTCTGCTCACACATGTGGTCATTTTTATCCCCATGGAGCATCTGATGGAAGCAAGAGTTGCTGTAATTGGATTCTCTTACCCTTCCTGTTACTGGTCATGAATTTAATTGAAATTCTGGTCTTTTTAGTAATTATTGAGAAATCATCCTTTTTTTTCCCGTTATTGATGCTTCCAATATGAACACGATGTTCATGTAAAAATTGAATTTAAAAACCCTCTTTCTGGAGCATGTCTGAGTTAATCAGTTAAAACTATCCTTTCAAGCTGAGCACAAGAAAATACTCTGCTGTTTAAGGGTAAAGCTCTGTCCAGCACAGAAGAATTAAACAACTTAAAGGCTCTCAGTCAAGTGGAAGAATACAGGGAAAGAAGATATTTGGGGGCTGGAAGTAGATGATCCTTAAGGTCCTTTTGAACCCCAACCATTCTATGACTCTATGAGCTCAAAAATAGTGGCAAGGACCTCTAGGAAACATTAAAATGAATTCCTGTTTTACTGTGCTTCTGATTGTAAACTGGAGAGGCAGAGGCAGTGTCTCTGCTGAATGGCAAGCTGGGGCTGGGAAATCATTATGGGAGTATTTCACGTGTGAACACACTGGGAAGGAGGAGGGAATGTGAACGTTTGGCTGGGAGAAGCGGGGAACAGAGCGTAAGAGAGGAAAAAAACCGAATGAAACGCGAATTTCTTGGATGCTTTTTGTACTGCTGGAAAAAGGCACGGCACAGGGCAAGCAGAGCCATCATGTTAGTCTGCCGGCGGTGCCGCGGTGCCCCCGCGTTCTCCCAGCCGGCTCGGTGGGCGCTGGGGCCGCGCTCCGTGCCCGGGGCCGGACCGGAGCACGAACGGGGCTGGCACGGCCCCGCCGCCCCGGCTCCGCTGCTCGGAACCCTGCGGGGAGGAGGGAGGGGAGCTCGGGAGAGGCGGTGCCCGGCGGGCAGGGGCAGCCCGGCCACCCTCGCCCGGCCCCGGCGATCCCCCCCGGCCGAGCCCTGCGAACAGCGCCCGGTGCGGCACCGGGGAAGGCAGAGGTGGCGCCGAGGTGGATGTGCAATTTTTTAAAAGGCTTTTCCTGTTGTCTGCAGCGGTGTAATTGCCAGCTTTCTTGTGGGCTGTGAGGGCCGTACTTCTGCGAGGGATTATTTAGAATTCTTAATCAACGGAAGCTTCAAAAGGCCCAGGAGCACAACAGAGCACAAGTCCTCCCCAAAAGCCACCACAGATTACCCCTCAAAGTGGTTCGTTTCTTGTAATTAGTAGAGCTGTCCTCGCAGCTTGTTTTAAAAGGCATTTAGGAATCTCAGGAACGGGCTCCATGGGAAGAAGGGGGCGGCAGGATCAGTTCTGGGCTTTGGGTGCAGCGATGGGAGGCTGGAGCCCGGCGGTGGCTGTGGAGGGATGCTCTGGGCTGTGTGTGCTGCTGAGAGAGGGGAGCCTGAGGAGGAACTGCTGGCATTCCCCCCACGGAGCACAGGCAGGCAGCAGTGGTGACATTGCTTTTAGCAAGGCCAGGGATCAGGCACCCAGGAACCAGCTGCTTTCTGAGCTGACAAAGCCACGGTCAAGGTGTGAGTCTTTTTTTTTTTTTAACATGTCTTCATTCTTTCTTAGCTTCTTTTTTTACTCTTCTTCTGCTTCCCCTAACTTGGTTAAATGACTGGAATAAACAGGCCATGATTAAGTCTTCATTTTGTTGTGAGGATGGAGTGACTTGGCCAAGGCACTGAGTCAGACCATTCCTTTTTTAAGCAAAGTTAGAGGCAAATCAAGCACGGAGTCTATGCAATGTATCATTTTTAATTGCTAAAACGTTAGGAATAAAGGCTCTGGAAGTCTGAAGAGGTCAGAGAGGTAGAAGGTCTCACCACCATCAGGAGGGTGTTTGTTGAGGGCAATGGTTTAAAACCAGTCACATTCTTAAAGGACAGTCACAAGGTCCAGCTGGGGTATGAAGGGTACCGAAAGCGGGGATTTAGGCTTTGTTTTCCTGTTTTCTGATCCCAGGTTGCACTGCATTTTAAAACCAATCTTTTGAAGGAGCACATGAAAGGAAAAGAGCTGAGGCTTGCGGGAGCCTGTACACAGGAGCAGAGCTCGTGCCCAGCACCGGGGAAATGTCCCTGGTGCAGCTGCTGAGGCAGAGCGAGGGAAAAGGCCAATGTCCCCCCCCACCAAAACCTTTAAACACAGCCAAGCCCCTACTCATTTACAAGTGCTTTTGTCAGAAAACCGTGGATTTTAGGAAAGGTCACTCTCTGAACTTCAGAAGTTGTGGTTAATCCCGTTATAAGCAACATCCAGCAGTTTTCTCTTTCCCCTGAGGTCCTGGCGTCGCCAAGGGGAGGGAGGGGAAGGGGCTGGTGAGGCAGACAAGCAGCTCTTTCTTTTTCCATCGAGTGCTGCTGGAAGTGCTTCCTCTAGGTTGTCACAACCAATAACCCTAAAGGCTGAGCTCTGTGAGCAGCCCTGCGTGTCCCAGACAGAGCTGGGGGAGCCTTTGGGGCCCGTTCCTTGTGCAGGGTGTGACTGGCAGGGGCTGAGTCTGGCTCAGCCTCTGCTTGGGGCTGCTGCGTTTTGGGCTAAATCTCAAAGATGAGGGATCAGAAAAATGGCAGCCAATATCCCAAACTGGTTCTTGCCAGAGCACAGGCTGTAACTCTGTGTAATCTAACACTCTCCAGGGGCTGGGTTTGAATAAAATAAGAACTGGTGACTCATCCCTTCATCTTAAACTCTGAATGAACCTAAGCATGAAATTAAAACATGAGTAGCTTTTTCCCCTACTTTAATTATTTCCACATTTCTCTGTAAATCCTGATTCCTACCCAGGCTGGAAGTGGAGATTCTCTTACCATAGAAAAACCTGTGCCCCCAGTGTGTCTTGGAAGTAGAAAATTCATAAAACTTGATAAGAGTTTGTTCCCCAGAGAATTCTGCTCTGTGTAGGGCCAGTGTCCATTTTCTTCTTCCTTTGTATGAAATATTTAATTCTACAAGTGCTGAAAAGTTGTTTTTTGTGAGGACAAAAATGATGTGGATTATTATACCTGATATTATTAGAAGCTGATCAGGATTTGCCCTGATCATTTTTAATAATGCTGCAAAAATCTCCAAGCCCATCTCAAGAGTTACTCAGGCAGTATTTCTCCTGATTTCATCAACTCTGTTTTCTTGATGAGTTTTGATGAAGGGGCTCAGGGATTAACTGCAGTGATTGCAGGAGTGTTGCACAAGTACCATCTTTTCTCTGCCCTCCTCCCTCTCACGACCTGAGAAGCTGTGCCTGTGTTGGTGCTGCAGCTGGGGTTTATCTTTTGTAATTACGTGGAATGAAATGAGCTTTGCTGTGAATGGGAGCCACCCCTGCAACTGCTGAGTGCAATCTCCTTCAGAGGGTGCCTAGACTGAAAGCACAGGTTTATGTCTGCCCATATCTTGCTGCCATTCTTGCCTTCTTTCCTTTCCTTGGCTAGGAGCGCTCAGAGTCTGAAATTCCCCTGTCCTAAATGTCCACCTCCATAGCATCCTGGATGGAGATTTAGTTGTAGCTAAGGACACTGCCCGTGAGTTTTGGTGCCTAACTGGGACCTCAGAGCTTTCTCCACACACTCCCCATGCCCCTTTCATTACGGACGTGCCACAGGGGTGCAGCCACATCCTTCTCTAGGCTCTTCTTTCATCCCCAAACTACCCTGGCCCTGCTGCTTTTCTGTAGAGCTTGTGATTATTTGCCTGCACACCTCTACTCTGCTGTAAGATTTATACCAGAATCTCCTCCTCTGCAGTGCCTGACACACGGGGTAGTTCCCTTCCATTGAAATGCCTTCCTGGCACTGCTTTTGATTCCAAATCTCATCTGAAAATCTCTTTTATTACCTGTTTAATTTCCTTTTTTTCTTCCTCCCTCTCACCCTCTTTTGCTACCATTATGCTGACTCCGACTCTGTTATTTAAGTATGAAGAACATTTTAGGTAGATTTTATGAAAGCCATGCCTTGGCATGCCTATTAAAAAAAATCAACTCCCAAACAAGATTTGTATATGATATGGCATAACAAAGATTGCACTGCATCTAGATTTAAATTAAGACTAAGAACATCAAAATGAACAGGAGCCAGAAAGTACCAGAGGGGCAGAATGAAAACCCAGCATTGAGAGGAGAGTGTGAAGTTCATAATGAGAGCAAAACTTTATCCTTGTGAACACTATTTGTTATTTCTCCTCTGGCATTGCCCAATTTAATAAAATCTTGGAGGACTTTCAACCCTGCACAACTGCTGATTTTTAATGAAAAAGGATGAAAGAGATCAGAGATCTCTGTACTTGCAGTCTCTTAAAGTGAACCTTTGTACATCAGAAATTCTGCCTGCATGAAAATGCCTGTGAAAGGTGGTTTTTAAAGAAATCCCCATAAAGTTTATTTTTGTTTTATTGGATACTAAACCTAATACTCCCTGCACGCTCTTGAATTCATGTTTACAGTGGAAAACAGAGGTTTTCAAGGCATCTGTCTTCATTTGTGACTGTCACTGCCTTGCTGCGGGCAGGTCAGTGTCCTGTTCCCCTGCTGGAGCAGCACTGCCTGGGTGTGAGTTGTGTCTGAGCACGGAGATGCTGCTCAGGGGTCCCACAGAGCACCTGGAGCTGCACAGATTCCAGGTGGGCCCAAAGCTACTGGTGATCCTTTAAACCCCTTGTGGTTTGAAGAAGCAGGGAAGCGAAACTGGGGCATAGAAATGTGCACAGACATATTTTCCTCAGTTGTAGGCTGGGAAAAGCAGCGTTTGTTTGGTCCTCACTGTCCCATCAGTGGTGCTTAGTGATGCCCCTGGGAAGAGCCCTGGCCCTGCCTGTTCCTCATGGAACCTCCCCAACACCTCCCTTCCTTCCAGGCCCTGGGGCTGGGAAAGCTCCAGGCTCCTGCCTCTTTCCTGACTCTCCCTGTTCCTCAGCTGCTGGGCACCAAGTCTGGGTGCCTGTGCTGGAAACCCCAGAGCCAGTGGCCCTGGAGGGGTCAGGAAAGGGCCACGCAGCTCCTCCACACTCCCAGCTCTGTCACTTCCGACAGCCCCACGGGCCCAAGGGGCAGCTGCCGTGTGAAGGTGGCTGTTCCTTGACAGCTTCCTAATATGTACAGCAAATTCCTGTCTTGCGAAATCTTCCTGAGGTTGTAGGCTTAAAAATACGCATTGAGTCAACAGAGCTGAGCGTGGGCTGAGCTCCTGCTCGTCTCCAGGAGAAACTGCTCTGCTGGACGTTCAGATGTGGCTCTTTGAGGGGTTCCTCAGCCCTGGAGGGTCCTGCCCAGAGGGAAGGGTTCCCTGGGAACTGTGATCTCCCAGCTGAGCCATACCCAGGAGCTCTGCTCTTTGCTGCTGTCCATGCTCAAAGTCCCTGGAACGCTGGGGGTGAGTTCCCAGCTCTGCTGGAGTCTTTGACTTCATTATCTTTAGAGAAAGACACTTAGATGTTTCAGAAACAACGGGAGGGATGTCAGAGCCCCTGTGTGCTCCCCAGCACCATGACTCCTGCACCAAGAGCGAGGCTGAAACCTCCCAGCAGTTCCCACTCTGCTGTCCTGGCTGGCCATTCTCCTGGAAGCACTTGGCACACTCCTAAATAAAACCCTAAACCTTAAGGCTGAGAGGCAGAAGCGTGGAAGTGTTGGATGAAAATGCAGATTGCCCATTTCCATGTTCCAGGTGTGATTCATGGGATGCTGCCTGGGAAATGTTTACATGCCACTGTAACAAACCTAAACAGGATGGCACAGTTTATTAAGCCTGAGGCAAATGTAAATGATGAAAGGCTGCTGTGTAAAACTGCATTAAACATGTCCCATTACATGATGCAAACCACATGATGTAGCTGCTTAAACATAATGCTCCTTTCATTCCTCTAATTCCTTGGTGATTTAAATGTCTATATTTTATGAGATAGGAAAATAATAAATTATTAATTGCACTTGTGCATGCTAATGTTCTGTCATCAATGTAAAAATAAGAGATAACATCATGTTGCCAGGAGGGATGTAGATCTCTAAATACCTGTTGTCAGGAAGGGAGAATCTCTTTGCACCCTGGGCTGACTGACAGGGTGACCCCACTTTCCTGCTTACAAGTCTTCCAAGATGTGATGCAGAGATTGCCCCTGTGGGGCGCACGGGGCACTGCCAGGCACCCACTGGAGTGCCCGTGGGCCTGGTTTGGGAGGGGTTAATGCCGCTGGGGGCTCTCTGTGAGGGGCACTGGGGTGGTTTAGCTCTCCCTGCTGCCTTCCTCTCCCCATGCAGGCACAGCTGAGAGCGCAGAGCAGCCCTGCGCCGGTCCTTGGTACATCTCATTTTTTGTTCCTCTCTGAATCGCAGCTCTCACAAGATGCAGAGGAAGAGAAGCCTCTAAGACCACGAAGGAAACAGTAGGTGGGTTTGTTCTGACTTGCTCTTTAAAAATGGAGTTGGGAAGGAAATTGATTTCCCATCCCAAAAAAAATATTTTTGCTGCGGCATAAGAAATGTTTGAGCTGTGCTGTCGGTGAGGCTGAAGGCTTTCAAAGCTTTGAGGGAGACCCAGCTGCTCTGCCAAAGGCACCTTGCCAGAGTGAGGGCACCCCTCTAGACTGATCCAGAGAGAGGAGGAGTCTAGATCTGGGTCCAGACACCCCTGGGCAGCACAGCAGACGTGGCACAATCCCTAAATTCTCTGAAAGCCCTCCCAGGGTCTAAAATGTTTCCAGGTGATCCCTTTTCAAAAATTGATACATTACTCTGTTTTTTGAGAAATTGGCATTTTCTGAGGGTTGGGGTTTTTTTCCAAATAGACCGAAGACAATCAAATTCTGTTGTCATGCCAGAGGAGAGAGACTCGTTTTGAAGAAAGATATATTATTTGTGGAGAGAAAAGTATTCCCATTTATTCTGCACTATTTATGGTGCTCTCATATCCTGGTTCTTGTTAGTGTGCATTCAGTGGGAACCATCAGCCAGCTCCAGTGATAAACTACTGATCTCAAACCATACGCAGGGCACAGGAAAAGCAGCATAAAACATAACTCACAGCACCAATTAAAAATATTTACAGCACTGTACTTCTTATATGAAGTTTAAACACAGCTTTTTCATCTTCTTAGGGTTCTGTTTTGCATAAATTTGATTACAATTTGCAGTTCACAAAGGTAGGGAGCAGCAGTGATGGCTGGAATGTGCTGGAAGGGATTTGGAGGCATCGCAGGTCTGTTCATTTGCCCAAGTCTGTTCTTACCCGCGCTCTCATTTTCCAAGCATTTGGGGACTTTGGTAAATACCACAGGGTCACAGAATATCCTGGTAGGAAGGGACCCACAGGGGTCACTGATCTGACCCTGGCCCTGCACAGACACCCCAGCAATCCCACCCTGAGCCCGAGAGCGTTGTCCAAACACTCCTGGAGCTCTGGAGCCCTGAGCCCAGGAATGGCAGAAGGGAGCATGGAGGAGCAGAGGGCGCATCCACCTCCCCCTTCAAGGGAAGCCCTCCTGCATCTCGTGAGGAAACGGCTTTGCAAGAGAACTGTCTCAGGACTGAAGAATTAACTGCGTTACAGCCACAGCTCCCGCAGCCTGCACGCCCCTGACACCCACGGCCCCAGCAGCTCCTGGGGGGAGCGAGGCCATTCCCTCGAGGGTGCAGAGAAAAGGGTCTCTCCTCTCAAACGTTCAAAGGAGTGCCCTGCCAAGGAGCAGCTGATGGGATCTCAGCTGCTCAGAGCCCTGACCTGAGCAGGAAGGTTTAGCACAAGGCCTGTCACAGAGATTCTGGATTCACACCCCCTTGCATTTAAAGAGTTCTTTAAGGTTCTGTCCAATATGTCAGGTACATTTCCAAGAACTGCTAAGCTGAGGGTGTTTTTTAACCTTGGATGGCACAAATCATAGCAGAAACTTCCTAGGAGTTTTAGCAACAGCCAAAGGAACCTGAGGGCAGTGCTGCTTACAGCCTTGGGCTACATCTAGATTAGACTTGGAAAATAAATTTCCTTTCACTTCAATCCCCTTATGTTTTATGGATGCAAATCCTTTTTAGGTCCTTCTAAGGTCCTTTTCCTCAGGAGTTAATTGCACTTTAACCCAGTGTAAGCCCCTGGCTTGTCCTTTGCTCAGCTGGTCCCCGTCACCCTGAGGGTCACACAGGGATCCCGTTCCCAGCTCCTCTCCCGCCCCTGCCTCCTTGGCTTTGTGGGACCAGGAGCATCCAGCAGAGAGACAGGGATACCTTGGGGATCACAGGGAGTTTGGCTGCCTCCAGGACTTCTTTGCTATCTTTGCCCGTGAGATGTTAAGAGGGGTCCAGGAAGAAATTTTCAGAGGCTGATTTTGCTCAGCTCCTCTCTCAGTATTTTTGTGTACCTCCCATTATAGTCATTAGGCTTGTGTGGCTGTTCAACCCCTACATGCTCCACATTTGTGTTTTCCTCCTACCTTTTCAAAAATAGATATTTCAGTGATCTGCAGCATCACATTTGTTGCTGTGGAGACGATTGTGATGTTGCCAATGGAGATGTGACTTCACTGACAACCTCCGAAGAAGGACAGGGACATGAAGTGTGGCTCTATTTCTCTCCTGCCCCTTCCCTGCTAACCCCCCTCTGCTCTTCCTTCTTCCCCCTGCTGCATCCTGAACTTGAACTGATGCACAGATCTATCTTCTTTCTGAACCTGAGCTGCATTTTGGCATGGATATAAACATGTAGCAGATGCAAATTGCCTCTAATTAGAGCTAGAGCACACGACGGGTGTCATGAGTTGTGGATTCTTGCCACGCTCTTTTTACAACTTTACCAACACCCTCTGGGCTGTAATTCTGTAGGAAGAATCTACCAAAGGTACAAGCACGGATAAATTGTCTAATATTCAGGGAAAATGGAAGTAATTTCCTGGTTCTTTGCGTGGGCAATCCCAAAGCAAAGTGACAGGTTGGAGGGAGGGAAGGGAGAAGGGATGGGCAGAGTGACAAGCCATTATTGCTCCTGCTGCTCCTGCTGAACGGCTGGCACAAATATAAACGTTGTTCCCCGCCCTGCTGATGCCCCACGGTGTTCCTAATGAAAATTGGTGAGCTTGTGAGAACAGGTTTGACTTGAAAGAGGAGGGAAAAGCAGGAGAGAGGAGGATTTGGCGCGGTGGGGTGTGGGCAGGGCCGTGGGTGGTTCTGCAGGAGCCCAGGAAAAGCTGCCTCCCGCCGGGGAAGGATTAGTGCTCTGCTGATGCTGGGATACAGGGCCATGGGCACGGTCCAGCTTCTCCGGGAAGGAAAAATCCAGCTCCGTGGAGTAGCCCAGACGATGCCGATTTTCCTCTGTACAAAGTTTTGCAGAAAATTCCCAAACAAATGAGCTGTTTGCTGCTGGGGAGAAGGAGCTCTGGGAATGCAGGGGTATTTCTCCCTGGCAGCCTGAGAGTCTCCTCAGAAGTGGTTTGTGCTGTGATGGTAATTGGCTTTCAGCTGATTGCAACAAAACTATGAATCAACTGCAGCCCATTTTTAATAATGAAAAACTGAAACATAATCAGAAATATATTCACAGTGCTACGGCTTTCAGTGATTATATGCGCAACTGGTGCCTGCAGCCTCTTTTTGGACTCACATTTTCTATCTTGCCTTTTTTTTTTTTAGTTTAAGCATCAGAAAAGAATCCAATATTTAGAGCAGTTGACTTGGCATGAGAAGGAACTGAATGCAAGCTTTAATAGTGCTCTTTTCTGTGCTCCAGTGCAGCCCCATTTCGGAGAGCTTCCTCTCCCTGCCCCAGGCCCAGGTAATCAGCAGGCACCTCCAGCAGCACAGGATTTGGCAAGCCAGGATGTGGTCTTGAAATCACTGGTGGAAATGGTGCAGTAACCTTGAGTGCTGATAGGGGAAAGTGTATTTTGCCTCTCCCAACTGCGGGAAGATATCGTGCAGCGTTGACAGGAGGATAAGTTACTATGGTGATGAAGGCTATAAAACAGATGGAAATAAATATATGTATAATGCCTTTTAGGTATAATCTGACAAAAAAGTGGTGACCTGTTTCCATGGGACTTCGCGGGGACTGGGGAGTGTTCACACTGATACTTTCTGGAAGTCAGAAGTGATGGATGAGGGGCCTCGTGCCCTATCAGAGCAGCACTGCAAGGAGTCTGTGCTGCAGCAGCATCTCCTGAAGCTCAGATTTCTCCCCTGTTCACTGCAGGCCTTGCACCCCCTCACCTCCAGCTCTGGGGGCTGTGGTTCCAGCATTAACAATTCCCCGTCCTTTTCCTTATCTCCTGCCTATAGACCCTGGGCTTCCTTGGACAAATAAATGACAGGAAAATGGCAGGGGTAGAACTCTGGGTTCCTCACAGCCCCCGGGTCTGGATGCTTCGGTTTCAAACATTTTCTGAGGGAAAAAAAAAGGGATTCAGTTTCCCCTGCTTTCTCCACCTCTCCCTGCCCACAGGTCACTGGATCATTTTCAGCTGACCCTCAGTAATGGTTTGTTTTTCTCCTTCCATAATCTCCCCATAGCCCGAGGCAGCTTGGCCACTTGGACTCTTTGTGTCCCTTATCTGTAAAATGCCAAAGTGAGTTATAGGAAGAATTTAGACAGCACTGAGGGTAATGTGATGATTACGTAGATTAATTTTGAAGCCTTTTTTGCTTTCAGAGTTTTGTTCATGACTCATGTTTGCTCACAAGATATGATTATAGGAGTTTTTAGAGCAATGGCATGTGTGCATTCGGGAAGGCCTTGTGTTGATTTAAAGGAGACCTCTCAAATGAGAAGGTAAAGGTCGAGTCTCAGATGAGACATCAGGACTTTATTTTTCTCCCAGCTGGTTCTTATTTGTCTGCATCTGCCATTCTTCAGGAGCAGCTTCTGGCAGCGAGAGCTGTGCTGCCCCTCGGTGATGCGGGCAGGGGGATCTGCTCCCCGGGCTGCTTCTGCAGCGCTGAGAAGGTGGAAAAAGCTGCATTTGTCAGGAAAATAAAGAGAGATGACTCAAGGAGCAAAACGGGAGCTGAGTAAGGCTGTTCTGCTCTACCTGTCAGAGCAGGATTTCAAGTGGGCCGGGAGGGAGCAGTGAGTGACGGCTGTGCCTTCGCAGCACCCTCAGCCCAGGGCTCTGCCATCATCCCCCACAGCCTGCGTGGCCTTTGGCACTTTTCGCCGTGGGAAACAAACCATGGGGCGCTTTTTGGGAACGTGAATGCTTAAAGGGGGCACATCAGCTCCCAGAGTGGCTGAACTCCAGCCCTGCTGCTCCAAGTCCAGCACGTGAAAAGGCAAATGTTTATCTGTGCACATAATCCGGGTTTTATTCCCCCGTTCAGAATTTCGTTCTCCCAGAAGTGCTCCCGGTGGGCTGCGCAGCCAGGGTTTTACTGGAGTGCCTCAGCCTCGGTGCAGGTGCCAGCACGGAGGTGCCCTGTGCTAGGGCTGGGCAGCTGCTGGCAGTGCCAGCAGGGCTGGGTCCGTGCCCCTCTGTGCCCAGCCTGGCGCCCGGAGCTCTCCGCTGCCAGAGGGGCTCTCCCGGCCCCGGCTGCGCCTTCAGAGCGTGCCGTGACCCCGGGGAAGGTCAGAACTCTGCGGGAATTCGGCTTTGGCTCAGCAGTGCAGAGCCCGGCCGGAGCGGGGGGGTTTGCTCAGCGGAGCCCCGGCTGCCGGGCCCGGGCGGTGTTCGGGCTCACCCCGAGCTGTGGGGCTGGGCCCGGGCGGTGTTCGGGCTGGGCCCGGGCGGTGTTCGGGCTCGCCCTGAGCTGTGGGGCCGGGCCCGGGCGGTGTTCGGGCTCACCCCGAGCTGTGGGGCCGGGGCCGGGGCCGGGCCTGGGCGGTGTTCGGGCTCACCCCGAGCTGTGGGGCCGGGCCCGGGCGGTGTTCGGGCTCACCCCGAGCTGCCGGGGCCTGAGCCAGTTAACTGATTTATCCCTGCCCTGGCACTCCCCGGGCAGATGAATCAGAGGAGTATTTGCATTCCCTAAATTTAGCATGTGCATCTATGTACCCAGCCTGTGTGCATGTTTTCATTTGCATTTTGTCACATTTAGCTGAGGGAGGTTCAGACCATTTTGAGTTGAGCAGGAACCCTCGTGGCCACTCCATCAAAATCTGGCATTCCCAGACCCCACTCGCCCTCCCCTGGGGTTTGCTTGCAAGGGAAGACTTCTCCAGTTATGCAAATAAAAAGTGCAGGAAGTTTAAAAAGTGTAAAAAGTGCATGAAAATACCCCTGTTACAGAGTTTACACATCAGTTACCCTTGTGAAAAGCTGCTCTGGTGTAATTGCATCAGCCTGAATCCACAAACCAACTCTACCAGTGGAGTTTCCTCTGTAAGCAGCCTTTAAATCTCTCTAATGCTGTGTTTCCAAACCATCCATCAGTGTTTGTTTCTGTATCTTCCATTAAATGTAGTTACTCAATATTAACCATCACCCAGCCAACCTGTGTGCTCTGAGAGGGCTGGGCCTGTCCTGGTGACCCTGCCGTGGGCACAGCTTGTTCCTGCCACAAAATCTGGGTGTTCATAGCCGCCCTTCACTGCTGCTGTCCCACACGATGGGGCAGGAGCTCAATTCTGCTGGAAGCACCAGGGCTGCACAGGAGGAAGCACAACAGCCAAATCCTGCGGCTCTTATCTCACATCTCCATTTGTACAAAGGTTTTATCTCACAATCTGATTTCATTTTCAGGCCTAAGAGTAAAAGGAAGCTCACAGGGGTCGGGGTTGTTTTTGAGGAAATTAATTCCCGTTTTCATCCCCGTTCACTGCGGTGATCTGAAGTTATTTAAGCAAAGGCAGAAGAAATGGCAGTGTTTGGGTGCACCAGGAATTTCCTCCACTAAAATGAAAGTTAACCTTTCAAACTGGAGCAAAGCGAGTTCTGTTACCACTGGTGGCTTTTGTTGCTTGTTGTGTTCCTGTTTCCTTCCCTGGCAGAAGGAACCGAGGGGTGGCGGGGTGCTTGGCACATGTCTTGGAGCTGGGGAGGCATCGCTCTGTCCTACTACCGGGGCACCAGATCCTAAAGAAGATGTTAATGAAGCTTGAAATCCCATTTGCATTGCAAATGATACAATTTGTTCTGGCTTTATAGAGAATTAATTTGAACTGTTTGCTGCTTTGTTCCAATTGTGCTTGTGAATAATGCTGCGGCTTAGGTGGCTCAGCACTGGGAAGATCTTAGTCACAAACAAGGCAGGGGAAATTAAAAATATGCTGTGTTGAACAGATCATCTATTCAACTTCGTGACTTTTCTCTATCAGCCATCCTCAAATTACCAAGCCATAGAGGAGTCCTGTTCTCCCTCAGAGTCTGAAGGATTGATGCTGATTTGTTCAGTTCCAGGCAGATTTTTAATTACAGCTACTTTAGAGATTACCTGAGGGGTTAAACCAACTCCTAAAGTGGTTCATGAGCTCTCTTGAGTAGGCAGAGCATAAGAAAGGTGAGTTTTGCCAGGCTGAGGCTCTGAGCAGGTTCTCCCTCCTGCAGTGCATGGACAAAGCAGCTCCTGTCTGCTCCTTCTCAAAAGTTGTAATTTCATGACGAATTTCTTTCTGAGCACGTAGCAAAGCTAAGGATAATTACTGGATCATTTCACCTCACACTGATGAACAGGCGGTGAGCCTTGGAAACAGAAATTTTCTGTGTGGCAAAATCTCAGGTGAGCGTGGGAGAAAAGTCAGGCTGGACACCCGGGATCAAATCCTGATCCTGTTGCTTTTATTTCAAACATGTTGGAAATCTGAAGATGGTATTTCCTAGGCTTTTGTGGATCTGTCTGCACGCAGCGCTGGTGTTGCAGTGGTGAATTCTGGAGCAGAAGCCCTTTGTGGGAGGTTTCTTGCCCAAACAGCAGTGGTGGGTGTGAGCTGGTCAGAAGAGCACCTAGCCCAGCCCTCCTGTGGGACTTCCAGGTGTCCCTGTGAATCCTGGGGAGATGCTTCTCCCCAGTGGCAGATCTGGGAGGCACACTTCGGTCAGAATTGGTTGCCTCTGTGTTCCTCAGATCAGCCATCTCCCAGACAGCAGTCTGGGGTGCTTTGATCACAGCCGGATGGGCTCCAGAAGGACAGGGCCTGGCAGCCCATGACCAGGTTGGGTTGGTTCTAAGGGACGTTCAACCATCCCCACGTTCAGATCCAGCCGGAGCTCGTGGTCTTTGGCCAAAGCAGCCTTGCCCTGGAGCAGCCAGAGCCCCGAGCTGGGGAATCACTGAGGGCCCAGCAGGGCACATCCCTGGGGGTACTTTTGTCTTAGGCTGAGAGTTGAATTTGAAAGGGTTATTGAGGGTTTAGGAGCCAGTTCCCACTTTTCCTGATACGGAACGTTACTATTCAGGGCATATTTCACGAGCTTTTGAAAGAGGGCTGTGAGTTTAGGTGCTAAAATGGTGACAGCTCCTCCTTCTGCACCTCACCTGCAGAGATGGGCAGGAAGGTACAGCTGGGACTCTCTTCAGTGGCCCTCAGCACAGGGAGTTGTCCCCCCTTCCACCAGAGGAGTGGATCCTTAGTCCAGGTAGAAGAAAAGCATCCCAGGTGACCTCACAAGTCAGCATGGCCTGCTGAAATGTTGCCTCTTTTTTTGCCTACTGCTTCTGTGGGTTTCTTCCTTTTAGTGCTATTACTTACAACTTTGCTTTAAAGTGTGAGCTCTGTGCTGCCTCAGCCTGACAGGAGAAACACCTGAAGGCTTTACTACGATACAGCTGAATAACAGTGTGATAAATGTTTGAAAAGTTGTTTTCAAAAGAGTGCAAAGAAAATCTCTTTCGTGTGCTTGTGCAGGAGGGAGTTGATATCGGTTGATTTTAGGTATCTCCATCCCTTAGCAGCTGTAACGAGAACATGTCCTGAGTCTGTGACCTTCCCAAACTGGTGCCTGCCTGGCTCAATTGGCATTTCCAGGACTTTCTGAAGAGATTTTTGGATAAGTGTAGAGTGGCTCAACTTCCTTTGCATACACAGAGACATTGCTTTTTTTGGCTCTCTGCAAACAGAGGCTTCAGAACAGTCACATCTACAAATTATTTAACTTTCAAATGCTCATTAAATCCCTGGCTCCTTCTGCAGGCTCTGCAAGTGCCATGTACAAAATTCTGGAAGCGAGGTAGGAGGAGGAACAGGATAAAAATGGCTTTTCCTCCCCACTGCTGCAGCCTGGGATGTGCTGCTGTCTGGGCAGGCACCGTCCCTCAGCTCTGGTGTCCCGTGCAGTGCCCAGGAGAGCTGAGGCAGCTGCAGCAGCCCAAAACTGAGTCCATAGCAAAGCCTGATTAGCAGAAGGGCTGGGCAGCACTAACGAGGAATTCTCATTCAGCTCCATGAGTTCAGTTTGCATCAGAGCACTCTGGAAGGAGGCTGGTGCCTTCATGCACTGATGTGCCTCACGTGGCTAAAGGCAGAATTATTGTGATGTCTGATATAAACCACACTTTTCACCATCTAAATCTTTTTTTATTCCCACTGCATAGTTTTAGCAGGAAAAACGAAAGAAAAATTGCTGTCATGAAAGACTCATCTGCTTCCCATTACGCTGACATTTAAGGATTGCACACATTAAAATGCTCCTGTGCACTACAGAGAGGCACAGAGAAACCAGGAGGTAGAAATTTATAACAAATGGGAGATTTTGTGGTTCAGGCACCCTGGGGTGGGCGTGAAGCAGGCCTGGGGAAGGAGAATGATCTCCCTGCATCCCACCCTCCCCTGTACCAGGGTGCCAGGGAACTGAATTGCCAGTGCAGAGGAGAATATTTTCTCCAAACACCCTTTACCCTCTGTCTCCTTCAGATGAGAAATAAATGTGTTTATATTTTCAGCCCTAAGTCAGTGTGTTGTGCTGCCTGCAGGGGTTACTCCAAAGGCATCCATTTCCTCCTTTCCTTCTGGGCACCTTGCAGCCACTGGAACCTTGGAGGAGCAGCACTTTTTGTGAGTGAGATTTCCCCAAATCCCGGTTGTTTGAGAAGCAGGTGGCAGACAGAGAGTTCTGTGTCCCTGTCCAGGGAATGCTGAGGGATTCCCAGGGCTGCAGGAGCATTAGCACAGAGGAAAATGTGTTACACAGGTCTTGCACACCTGCCTTCCCAGGTACCTTCGGCTGGCAGCAGATCAGCTTCCTAATTCTGGAATGCCGCACTGAGTTACTGCAGTGCCAGTGGGATGAGAGGGGTGTAATGTAAATTATTTTGTGCTTGAAGAGGTATTTAGTGAAGGAAGTGCTACTGGAACTGTTTGACAGAGGCTGTGCTGGCAGGTTTTTGCAAGTTTAATGACTTTGGCCAACAAGAATGTTCTCAAAACCAATTTTTCTGAACCCTGACTTGGCCTCTTTAGAAGCCTTTCCTCTGGGGACTGTCAGAGGGAAAACGAGGAGCTGTCCTGGCTTTAACTGGGTGTTGAAACCCTCAGCACTTGGTGAGTTTGCAGTGCCCCTGTTTTACAGGTTGCCTTTGTTGTCAGAACATCATTTTCTGAGCTCTGAATGGCTTTGCTTCCCCGCTAAGCAGGATGTTTTGGAAATTGTTTATCTCCCTGGGATTGTTGTCCCTTTCCCTGCCAGCAGTGTTTGCTGCATCGCTGCAGTGGGTGTTGCCTGGTATAAATTATTTGCTTAGAGGCAGGATAGGCTCTCTGCTGGCCTTTTTTCTGTCACAGGGTCATGCTGTACCCCTGTCATCCCAGCAATCTAATGTAGCCTGGATATAACCTTGAAATATCTATGGAAATGGTCTGACTCTGAAGCACATGGACATGGTGTGGTTTGGACACAGGATGGCTTGGGATAAACAACATTTATGTTCTCCATAGGAAGATATTTTTAGTATTTTATTTATGCCTTTGTCTATCAAAGTTTAAAAGTTAGTTTTATAGGAAAACTATCCCATGTTAGATGCTTGAAGCTTTCACAGTAAGTAATAGTGGGCATATTGCTGCTGCTATTTAAAAATTAATTGCTAAGAGTTATTGGAGAACTGTAATTATTAAAGGCCAGATCTGTCCTGTCTCATACCATGCAAGTCTCATTGAATCTGTGATCAGAATCTGATCCAATAAAGAAACTTTTCTCCACTGATCCTAAGCACACCTTTTAAGACAATTAACTTGGCTCAGAGTTCTGATTTGATCTTAAACAGGAACATATTCCTTTGAAAACGATTTATTGCATCCATGTGAATCAATATAGTGCTGTTAAAAGAACCCTGGGAAAGAAAAGCAAAAGTGTCATATGAGGTAAAGCAGTGAAACAAGACAGTAAATTTAATAGAAAAATGTAGGAATCAGAATTGACAGTCCCAGCCTCAGCCAAGGCCTCGCTTCTGGTGCAGACACGAGAGTTTAAGTATTTAATCAGAACAGCTGAAACCTCCTGCAGGACACAGATCACAGCGGAGCCTGAGAGGAGGCAGTGAGGGGAAGGAAGTCTCTTGGCAGCTCCTGAGCCCTTGGTGCTCTGTGTGCTGAGAGGCTCAGGCTCTCTGCTCAGAATATTGCTCAGGTGTGGTGCCGAGCTCGGAGAACAGAACTCCCGGGGCAGCTAGACACATCTTCCTCTGGACCCTGTGCAAGGGGTGACAGTCCCTGGTGCCTGTCACTGCCCCTTGCTGCCAGCCCTGTGCCCACCTCTCCCTGCTGAGCCCTGGGCTAAAGCTCCTGGGGAGCCCCAGCTCCTGCTCCCCTGGGCAGGCGTGGGCTCACCTGGCTGCCCCAAACTCACCCATGGCCTCCCCATCGACTGGAAGAGACCTCTGAGTCAACCCTATAACCTAGGGAGCAGCAAGAGGAGGAAAAACACCGCAGGGAGCAGCACCAGGCAGCCCAGGTGTGTCCCACCCACGGAGGAGGGCAGTGGTTTGGCAGTGCCAGGCTGGGGCTTTGCCTGTAGCTCCTGCTGGCAAGCCTGGCAGGCAGATTATTCCGTGGAGCTGTGAAATTGTCCTACTCCTTGAAAATATCCGTAATAACTGGGATCGGTGCGTGGAGCTGTTTGAGCTGTGGATGAGAAGCCTCATCTCTGAGCAGGGAGCTGGTGCTGTGTTTGTTGTTATCAGTTACCTGCCAGAGCCATCCCTCGCCATCACTTATCCCCCACAGCCACGTGGTTTCCTTTGCCAGCTCTTCTCCCTGGAGTCGTGCCCCCCTCAGGCACACAGGGCACCCCTAGGTGGGGATTTGGCACCCCAGATCTGCCGTCACTTTGTGCAGCAGCTTCCCTGGCCACGCTGCAGAGCACGTGGTGCCCTGGCCAGGCTGAGCACGGGAGTTCCTCCTCAGCCATCCCAAATTCAACACCAAAGTGAAAGCCCAGACGGTCTCTGTACTCCAAACAGAGACAGCTGGCAGTCTCTGACTTCCAGACATCAAACAGCCTTGTGTTTGCTCAGATTTTACCTCCAGCTAATCAGTTAATTGGAGTTAAGTACTCTGAGACGTTGCACATCCCTCTTCTCCTAATGAAGAGGCCCCGCTGCCAGCCGGCCTCCAGAGTCCACCCACAGCTCCCTGCCCCTCCAACATGCTTGGAATTGTAAGCTCAGGAAACACGGTGACAGGACAAGGGGAATGGCTTCAATCTGGCAGAGAGGAGGTTTAGTTCGGAGACTGGGAAGGAATTGTTCCCTGTGAGGGTGGGCAGGCCCTGGCACAGGGTGCCCAGAGCAGCTGTGGCTGCCCCTGGATCCCTGGCAGTGCCCAAGGCCAGGTTGGACACTGGGGCTGGGAGCAGCCTGGGACAGTGGGAGGTGTCCCTGCCATGGCAGGGGTGGCACTGGGTGGTGGTTAATGTTCCTTCCAGCCCAAACCGTTCCGTGACTCTGCTCTGTGCCATGGCCTGAAATGCTCTGCAGCTCCCTCTGAGGCTGCCAGTATTTTTTTTATGAAGACCAAATTAATTCAGAAATATGGAAAGAATGGAAATAGGTGCAAATATGCCAATTTATGCATTTAGCACTCCCCCCAGCATTTTTGATTTTCTTTTTCTTCTTCTCTCCCCCCATCCCCTCGAGCAGCTCAGGGTTATTGCGTTTCAGTACCAGCTCAAACGGCTGGTGAGTTCTTCCAGAGCAGCCTCATAAATTCTCATCCAGCTCTTCCCAGGTGTACAACTGGTTTTTAAGTGCAGTATAGAGGTTTATCCTCATTTAACCACTTCATCTCACCATTTTTGATCGCTGAAGGCTGAGATTTCAGTATTAAGTAAGATTATAAAGCTTTGGTTCTATGAGCTTTCTGAAGCCCCAAAATATTTGCTGCCTTACCATTCATTGCACGGAGATCTCCAACTTTGGGACATTGCAAATGTTACTAAAACAGTTCTGAGGAGTTTTTTGAGCAGAAAAGGAGATTTGTTTTTTCTTTGCTTTTCCTAATCTGCCTCAGAATGAGATGAGATCCCAGACCTTGCTGAAGATCAGCTCCTGACAGCCAAGAAGGCTACTCAACCAGTTCTTTCAGAGCTGGTCCTTTCATTAAACTTTATTTCTGGAATTCTGGGGTTTTTTCAGCTTGAATCCTGGTAGGATGTTTTAGGCAGCTGCATTTTAATCTTTAGCATTAATTAACTTGGTAAAGTATAAAGTAGCAGAAGCATGGATGACAATACTAATGAAAGTCATAAAAACAGATTAATGACTAAATGCAGAGAAACAGAACCCTCTGCCTCCCTGCAGACATGGATATTAATGAGATTTCGTTTGTTTCTCTCCGAGGGTGGGCAGTTTCTCCCACCCCACAAATCTCTGCAAGTGCCAAAGAGTTGTGTTTATTTTGTGCCTGGTTCCAGTTAGAGCTGCAGGCAGGAACTGGTACATGCAGTGAAATATTGTTAGCAACAGCAATTTCTGAACTGATAGTAAAAGTGACAAACCAATAGCGTTAATGGGATTTTTTTTTTCTTGAGGTGACCAAAGAGGGAGAGGCAGCTTTGCTTGTGGGTATTTACACAAACTGAAGTTCTGAGATTGCTTTGCTTGGGTAGGAGAGACAAACATAAAGTTTTCAGTATCTACCCAACTTATTATGGAAATTTAAATATATGGAAATGGACCAAAAGAGGTGAATTAGGGAGATTCTGCCACACCGGCTGCTGGCCTGGTTATCTGCTCAAATAAATAGGACCGAGTGTCTTGAGGACAAATTAAACAGACTTGTGAGTGAGCAGTGCACGCAGACAGCTGCTGGGCATTCTCTCTCTGGGATATCTGAGTTCGTGCTCTGTGCCCCCTCCCCTCCCTGCACTTCAAGGGCGAAACAGAGGCGAGTCACAGCCTCTGACTGTGGGGTGGGGCATAACAGCACCTCAGTCTGCCGAAAAAGGGGTAATGGACTGAAAGGAGAAGAGGTTCAGTCATTCCCAGCAAAGACATTTCTCCTGGTGAGAGGAACTCCACAAGGTGTGAAAAGTGGGGGAATTTTTTTTATGTCACTAGTACTTCATGGTGCTTGTTTAAAGAAGCCTCAAACATTTTAACTTATTGAATTCTTTCATTTTCTGTTTTGTATCAGGTCCTTTCTACCCGGATGACTGGAGAACCTGTGGGTAGTGAAGCAAGAAACACTGTGCAAATAAAGGCTGATCAATGGTGAGGGTGAGAACTTTTTTTCAAACAGTTTGAAGCTCTTTGGGTTTTCTTAGTGCTAATTTAACTCAGACTTCTGAGAATCGCTGAGGCATAAGAAGCCTTTGTTAAAATTCATCACTTCTTTCCCTTTATTTAAAGAAGGAGAAATAAGAGACTGCTGATGGGTTACACGGAAAGGTCAGAATTGACAGCAACTGTAAAGAAGAACAAAACAGCTTTAAAACCTAATCCCTTTCTGGTGATAAATAAGGAGCATGATCTCAATTATTTTGCTCTTCAAATTTCAAGTGAAGATTTTTTACTACGTGCAGTTTCTTCTCCGAAAACAAAATATGTTGACAGTAAGAAGTGCTCCTTCCCTTGGGTGAGCTTTGATCCGTGAGTTGTGAGGACCCAGAACGTGGGCTCGTCTCCTGGTCCGCAGGGCTGTGGGTTGTGCCCCACGGAGGCTGTGCACGTGCGGTGGCAGCCGGGATGTGCCTGTGTGTGCTCCATGAAAACCACGTTGTGGTGAGGGGACCACGGGAGTCCCGGCGAGGGCTGGGAAAGGCGGCGGAGCGGCTGAGTCACCCGCAGGATTTATGCTCCTGAGCTCGGAGCCAGCGCAAGCTCGAGATCTCAGGAGATCTCAGCTGTTCCACCGGCACAGCAGCCGTGCCTGGGGCTCTGCAGCGAGCGTGCGTGAGCAGGGGATGGGCTCCGGGCCAGCCACCCCGGCAGCATCGCCCGAAACCTCACCCAGCTTCGGTTGGGCTCTCGGGGAGACCCTCGTGGTGCTGGACCCGTGCTCTGGGGATAACAGCCAAAGTGGAGCCGGAGGTGAAAATCCCACCGTGTCCCTTCTGGGCCTATGTGTTCTCTGCCTTTTACTGAGCTTATCGAATGTTGTGGTAACAGAGCTGCTGAGTCCGCAGCTTCGGGAGCGAGGGGAGCGGAGGAGAGGCAAACACAGGTTTGGGGCTGGGCATCAGCCTTCCTGTGCCACCAAACTCCTCTCCAGAGAGCCACCTCAGCATCATCCTGGGCTCCAGGACAGGGATTTGCTTGTTAATGCCCCCAGAAACAGCCCCAGGGCCTCCTGCAGTGGTGCTGGGATTCAGGGAGTGCCCCTGAGCCAACACAGGGATTTCTCTCACCCCTGGGTGCAGGTCTGGCCCTGACCCCTTAACCCCAGCCAGAGACAAACCCCTACTCGTCCTGCAGGTGCAGATCTCATCCCCAGAGAAAGAACCTGGCCACGTGAATGAGAGCACAATAAACGCTGGGCCTTAATAGCAGACGTGACGCTTGAGGCCACGACTGATGAGCTCCCAGCCTACAGCAAGCCCAGCCTTGCTCACCGGAGGCTTGGCTTGGGACTCTGTGCCTTGCAGCAGAAGCCCCGGGATTCCCCAGGGAATCGGCCCCGGTTCCACACAGGCCTCGTGCGAGGGAGGAGAAGCACCTAGGGCTCCTACAGAAACCCATATTTCACGTCGAAGCCCTGGAACAAAGAGTCTTCAGCACACACACATCAGTAATTAGTGTGGTTATGCACTGGCTGGATTGTTTTTAATTGACTGGATGTATGTATTTACTGACTTTGAGAATGATGCCAAACTTCCCTGCTAAATCCAAGGAGTCGACTTTCCCTCTCCCAGTGTTTTCCACGTGCTGAGCGGTTTAAGAGACTTTCCCTGAGTTACAGAAGGAAAAGGCTCCCCTCTCGTGGCTGCGAAGGAAAATGGCATTTCCTGCACTGTGCTCTCCACTTCCTGAGCTGTGGAGAAACAGAAATAAGTTATAGAATTAGAAATAAGCTACAGAATTCCAGTCGTCCTCCACCCCAGCCCGGAGCCCCGCCAGCTGCGCTGGAGCAGGGGTTTAGCAGCCTCTGCCCTGTTCGCTGCAGGGAGAGGGAAATGTTCGAGGGGAATTGGCTGGAGTTATTTAAATGACAACTAAAAGTCATGATCTGTATCAACAGTCAGAAACGTTAGAGGTGAAGAACAGATTTAAAGCTGTTTTGCATTTGCTCTTTTAAAATACTTTCTTAGTAAATGTTGACTTTTATGTGTTGGATTTATTTTGCTCTATAAAGTCTGCTCTCAGAGAGACCTGATACATAAATGTTCAATCCGTTCTGTAAATCAGAAGGCATCCGTTCAGATGAGCAGGTTTTCTGTTTTTATTGGGTTAGAAATGCTGAAAAGCATCTGTTATTTACGGGACACCTGGTTTCACTTCCAGCTGGTGTGAAACTGCTTTTGAATAAAACCTGAAATTCAATTTAAAGCCATAAAAACAGCAGCTTAAAATTATTAGTTAAAAGCTGCCTTGAAATACTTTGGATGCATCAGGAAGAGAGGCCACAAGCTCACACAGGCACGAGTTACAATTACAATTAGGCTTTTATGGACTAAGGGAATTTTGCCCTGAAGTCAGTAAACCCAAGTGCTTGTTTCTCATCCATGTGTCTGTCAGAGGTTTGGAGCTCACGGGACTCAGCCTGTCACACCTCATTTGTGTGGATAAATGGGAAGAAGAAGAGAAGTTTTCTTGCTTTTTCAGCTCCTTATTGGTTTCTCAGTGTTGAAGGACCTCTCATTGAGCACAGATGTACTGAAACTCAAATACACTGAATTTCCTTTTCTCCCTGTTCCTACTCCAGGTAAAGCTCATTTACTCATTTAATCGTCCAGCTTCTTGGAGAATTACTCCCTCGACTTTCTTCACAGTATCAGCAGCAGTGATGCACTATTTGACAATGTATAAGTAGTTTATATAAAATTTAAAATAGCTGGTGTTTGATTTATGCTTCACTCTAAGTTGTTATTATTTCACATTTCCTCTTTAAATTTGCATATTCTTAAAAGAAATGCACACATTAAATAATCTGAAGCTTTTTCTTAAAAATGTATTCGATCTATTGTAGAGACACTTAAATTCCAGGAAATAATTTGATCCCTGGGATTTGATGCTGGGCCTACAAGGAAATGGTAAAAGTTTTGGATTCAAGGCTACGATCTTGGACAAGTCTCAAAAGGAAATATAGAAAAATGTAGTGCAGGAAAGAGGCAGCCTGAAATTAGAACTGTTGTTAACACAAATAGAACAGATTTAGATTTTGGTTCTTACCCTGGTGCTATTTTTATACTAAACCCAGGCTAAAATGGGAAGTCTTTTATCTAATGAAAATCCAAATATAAACAATGTCTTTCTGATTTCTAGGTTTTTGTATTGAGGAAAACTTATTATGTTAAAATTATTATTTATTTATTTATTTATTTGTTTATTTATTTATTTATTTATTTATTTATTATTACTACCACTACTACTATTGTTTCAAATGTCATAGGCCCAATACTTTGACACATACAGTAGAACTGTTCATTTTTAATTATTACTTCATGGAACTAAACCCTGTCATTTTTCCTTATGCTGAGCAGATCTGTTCAAAAAGACCTGGAAACGGGATGGAAATGGAATTGATCTCGGAGACAGAGCAGGAACAGAGGAATTCCCAGCACTCGTGTGAGTATCAGAGCTCAGAGCTGATGAGAATCTGGCTTGACCCTGGGTTTGTGTCCTGTCCCGGGCCACGTTCTGGGCTCGGTCCCATCAACAGCAGTTTGGTTTTCCCCGGGGCTGAGGGACCTCCCCGGGCAGTGCCCCCGGGAACTGAGCGTGCCTCTTTGTTCTCCAAACAGGAGAAATCGGCGGCTTTTGGAGCTGGCAGTGTCTCCAGATGGGTTTGCTGTGTTCAGCCCACGTGCGCTGTGCGTGTCCTCAGCTCGCTGGGGGCTGCTCAGGAGATGCAGCCCCAACCAGAGCAGCCAGGGTTTGTTCTCCCCCCGATGAACAAACTCCAGACAGGGCCCTTCAGCCCCAGCTCAGCAAACACCCCACGGGGAGGGAAGGGCACCACGGAGAGCTGGGAAGCTCCTGTGCTCATCCCCTGCCACCCTGACAAAGATTTCAGGAGGAATTTCTCCATGGAAAGGGCGCCTAGGCCTTGGCAGGGGCTGCCCAGGGAGGCTTGGAGTGCCCATCCCTGGAGGTGCCCAAGGAAGGCCTGGAGGTGGCACTCAGTGCTCTGGGCTGGGGACAAGGTGGGCATCGGGCACAGCTTGGAGTTGATGGTCTTGGAGGGCTTTTCCAACCCAAATCATTCTGTGATTCTAGGAGCTTTAATTATTTAAGAAACAACTTGCAGAGTTCTCAGATCCCCACTGAAAGTGCAAACCAGCAGCCTTTGGGCATGTGGAAGGTTGAAGAGAGGGCCATGCTGCCGCACAGACACTCTCCCCACCTGCTCAGCATCCTCTTCAAAAGCCTTTTTGGGAGTAAGAAGATGTATTTAAGCCATCCAGCTTGGAAACTTGCAGTTGCCCCTTAATGCTTTTTAAAGGGTAAAACCTGTGGTGTGCTTGGTGCCTCATTACTGTGCTCAGGGACACATGAGGTGTAACCGGGGCTCCTCTGGGTGAAATGAGCTTCAGAACACAAACTGCTGTTCTCCTATACATCGAAGCAATAATTCATGAAGCTAATTAGGATCTGGTTTGCAAGAATGATGAATATTCACGTTTTAAATAGCTGAGAAATATTAAAAATGTCTGACAGCTCTATTTGTGTCAGCTCTGAGGGTTATGGGGGAATGTTTTCCTCAGTGTGCTGAGCACTCAGCATCGTTTCTGCCCCATCCCTGGAAGTGCCCAAGACCAGGTTGGACAGGGCTTGGAGCAACCTGATCTAGTGGATCTGTCCATGGCAAGGCGTTGGAATGAGGTCCCTTCCAACCTTTGAGCTCCTCCAAACGGGTTGAACCATCTCTGAAAAACACTTTCTGTTGGCCAAATCCCCCTGACTCCGAGTCCCAGGCTGACCAGCTCCAGCAGCTGTGGAAGGACAGGCTCTGAGCTGAGTGATTTTTCACCTAAGTGGATCAGACAGACCAAAGGGGAGCGTGAGGAAGTGCCATTATCCCTGTTCCATGGGCTGGGAATGGCAGGCAGTTGCTCATTCAAAGTCACACAATAGATGTGTGGGTGCCAGATGCTGGAGATGCCAGAGATGGGATTTAAATCCAGATGTCCTGAGTGCCAGCTCAGCACTAAGTTCATAGTTATCCATCCTCTCAAAAATCCAAGAACCTTTCTGATTCATTCAGTATTTAGAACACTTTGCGTGCCACAGAGGGATACCTCAGAGACCTCTACAGTTACTAATGTAAAAGATGCCTTTTACTGTCCTGTTTATCTCCTTTAGGAATGGAGGAGTTCATCCATCTATGAGGTAAGAGAACAGCAAAATAACAGCTACAGAGACTTTTCAGAAGCTGCTGTTCCATCGTGTCTGAATTCACTTGCCAGTAACACCTGAGAAATCTGTGTTAGGAGAAATAAATCTGATCCCACTCGATACTGTCATGATTTCAGGTACCCTTCAGTAATATTCTGTTCCTCGGTTTCCCTTCATTCTTTGATGCATTTTTAAACATTGCAGATCATAAAAATTGTGTTGTTTTCAGATTGATAAAAACCCTTCCTCACACCAGAGTAAGTGGAGCCTCTCTGGTGGATACAATTGATCTGATGTAGAGCAAGGGAACACAACTTAGAGAGGGAGCCACTACCTCCAAAAAAACACAGAAAGGAAAGGAGGGGGGAATCTGAGCTCTGAGGACTGTAAACTTTGGAGCATAAATTACAATGGAAGTTTATGGAGTCTTTCAGATTAAACCAAAAGCCAGCCCCATTAAACCAAATGGAGCATTCCTAATCTGACATGTTGACAAGGACAACCCTGCCTCTTCCAAAAGGGAATTTCAAATGAATCCAGATTTATCTGATGTTCCCAACAGGGGCTGGGCTGGCTCCAAAGGAAGTGATCCGGGCCAAAAGTAAACAAGATGCACATGAAGCAGTTTGTGCCACAAGGAAAACTTCCAGGGAATATGCAGAGAGGAGAAGGGGAGCCAGCAGAATCAAAGCCCAAGATGTCTTTCCTGTCTCCTCGTTATGTCCTGTTTCTGTTTCTTCGGACGATGTAAATTCAGAGTTTGTTTCTCGTGAGACCCCTGCTCCTTCTATTCACTTTCCTCATCTCTGCCTCCCCCAGAAGAGGCTCCACGTGCTGCCTCTCCCCACACTCAGCTCCCCGTGTCCTGCAGCTGCAGGGGAGCAGCCAGAGGTGCTCAGTGCTGAAGTGCTGCTCCTGCATCTGCCGAGCCCCGGCTCCGAGCTGTGCGAGCTGGAGCCGAGCAGCCGCGCTGTTGCCCAGAGCGTGCACGCAGCGTGAATTAGCTCATGCTAAAAAGCAACGCAGCCTTTTCCAGCTGCTGTTACTGTGGCAGACACGTATCACAGTCACTGCAAAGAGCAGGACAAGCACCTTTTGCATTTGCGTTTTGTCAGACTGGGACCAACCTTTTAATTTTCAACGAGAGCCCAGGAGAGCTGTCCTGGAGAATTGGGATTGTTCAGCCTGGAGAGGAGAAGCTCTGGAGTGACCCAAGTGTGACCTTCCAGTAGCCATGCAAAAGGTGGAGAGAGGCTATTGACAAGGGCCAGGAGTGACAGGGCAGTATTTCGGCACTCAGAAATCTGCTCCAGAGATGCGTGTTGTCTTCCATCCACGTCACATTTAAATTTTGTGCGAGTCTCTCACATCAAACGACAGCAGTGCTGTTTGTCCCTGAACCGTGTCCTTTGCTGTCCCCAGCGGTAGCTGGGGGATAATGGCCATATTCTGGTGGAGTGTGACACTTGAAAGCAATACATTAACAGAACGAAATGTGAAAAGTAGATTCCTGGTGCCCCTTGCAGCGGGGAGAACTCTTGCAAAGAGGTAGCACAGTATATGGCTGCAGTGTGGAAAGTGTGGAGACACTGCACATAAACTAGAAAAGTGACAATCGGTGATTTTATGTGTGTATTCCCCACAGTCATGTTGACTTTAATGGCAGTTCTAGGTACTGCCAAGGAAGAGTTTTTATCATGTATACACAAATAGCTGTATTTGTAGATCTCTATGTACATGAGTAGATAGATGGGTGTGCATTTGTGTATAAAACCCCACAAAACCACAGCTGCTTGGGCTGTCTGGTAGAGATTTATTCTGATAATATTACAGTGTATTTGCTGTATGTACTAAGGGATATTTGTTTGTTTGTGTTTTTGTAGGTACTAAAAGAGTAGCTGGATTTGGGGATTCGAGCAGATGCAGAAATCCGAGGTTGGCCGGATCAAGCCTTCAGCTCGAGAGGTGTGAAATACAGAGCTGGATCCCTGCAGCAGCTCTGGGGCAGTGATTCTGCTTGTCCGTCTGCGAGATGCCTTTTGACTTGCTCTCAGCCTTGGCAAGAAACTCACATTTGAGGCTTTGGCTCTCCTTCCAAGGGGGAATATTTAGGCCAAGACGGACTCTGGAATCTCCCAGTCCTTGAGGAACCAATAGAACCATGGGCAAGGTCCACTGAACGTTACTGGAGAGGTTTGTTTTAGAATGCTTTAGAGCAAGAGGGGCAGTGGGATTTGGGGAGAGCAGGGAACCCGTGTGCCTGGGAGGGGAGCTCCTGCTGGGCTGGGGACGCTGCACAGCCCAAACGGTGCTGGCCTTGGCCAGCAGCTCATCAGCCTCTCCCCAGGGAGGGGGGGAGGAAGGAAGGGATGGAGGGAGGGAGGGAGGGATGGAGGGTGACTCACAGGGGTGTCTGAATCATCGGGGCTTCCCCGGGGCGAGGCAGGACTGGGCTCGGGGCCCTGCCGCGTGTCTGGGCAGGGATGGACGGGATCGGCTTCCAGCTCCCCGGACCTCAGGAACGGCAACAGCCTCCCTCCCACGGGCTGGGGGGACCCACACGTGACCGACGGGGAAGGGATGTCGTGTCCTACGCGACACTGGTACCAGAGGTTCCTGTGAATTGTGTTTGCTCTCTGGGTCCAGCTCGGGGCAGGTTCCCTGCGGACTCTGAGCCGTGAGCGGCTGCTGGGAACTGCTCTGCTCTCCTGGCATCACCGCCTGCTTCCACCCACCCCTGAAAATCATCTCTGGCCCAAATTGGAGCTGTGAGCTGTACCACATGCTCTAAATGAAGTGCTAATTAAATACTTGTACTTAATGTAGACAACATTTCTTTGAGAAGGCTGTAATGCACTGCAGATGTCCCGAATCCCTCGGAGAACAGCGCGGGGAACAACGTGCACGTTGTGTCCCTCTCTGAGGTAGGGATGGAACCCGGGTGGTGGTGACTGATAAGGCCTAACGCTGAAACAGCCCCTGTCTGATCCAAATTCCCCCACGCATTCTCCCACAGTGACCTCGGGATCGGGAATGCTGCAGGTGCTTCCATCTGGCTGCACACTTGGACACGTGGGAGATAAGTGGTGGAGATGTGGAGCTTGATGGGTGCTCAGAGTCTCAAAGAAAACAGGTAGGAACTGGTGATGCTGCAGAAAAGGACCTCAGTGCCCTGGGTGGGGCCCCAGCCGTGCAGGAGGAGCTGGCAAGTGGTTCCTGGCTTGGGCAAGCCCAGTGCAGACAGAGCTCCACAACAAAGGAGCTTTTGGGAGGCTTTGAGTTTAGCACTAAAGCCCTTTCTGGCAACAGGAGAAAGGCTGAAAACCCAGCTCTGGAGTAGCTGGATGGCTCTGCTGAAGTTCTTGCCACTGAAATTGTGGTTGCTCCTTAGGTTTCAGGGTCAGCAGCCACCAGGCTCAGGAGAGCCACATTCCCCAGGTTTTGGGATGTGCTGAGCTGTTGATGGACCGTGTGTCCAAGTCCATTTCCAGCCCAGACTGCCCGTGAGCAGCTGGTTCCCATGAGGGCTCTGCTGGGCTGGAGTCCAGCTCCAGCTCTGTCTTGAGGGAAGGGTTGGAGCAAAATGGGTGTCTTTGTGCAGAGCCAGGCTGGGCTCCGTGAGACAAACGCAGGGCTGTGTGTGCAGGGGTTCCATCTCCCAGCGTGGACTGTGCTTATTGTGCAGTGTTAGACCAGTTATTTTTATTATTTATTTATTTATTTATTGTTGTTATTGACTGAAGCCAGCATGTTTCCCTGCTGGGAGAGGGACCAACGTGGACTGTACTGCACTCAGATCCTGCCTGCAGTGCCCAGAGCCTGCAGGTGAAAAGAGGCTGAAAGAGTGTAGAGTAGGAAAGCTGCTCCTGTAATAATTCATGGACTATTTCCTTGTTTCTCTCAAGATGGTTCTGCAGTGTTGGGGGTGCTTTTCAGGGTTCTGTGCTCTCCTGGGAGAAATAGGAGGTAGAAATGCAAGATGATGCAGGAATAAGAGAAAGAGGGAAGAGAGCAGATGGTGAGGTGGAGAGCTTCCCTTGAGCAAGCATTGCACATTGAGGATGTGAATTCGATTGCCTGTTGCTATTTATTGTGGCCACATAAAATTCAAAGTACTGGAGTATTTAAATAGTTATAGATCCAAAGATGAGTCATGAAGCAGAGCTGATCTTTTATCTGTGGCCATGCTGGTGAATGGTTTCTTAGCAAGGATCTTATTTCCACCTTCTCTACTTTAATGGCATTGCCATTCTCAGGTTGTGTTGTTATAGAGAAAAGGACAAAATGAATAAAAGTGCTTCTGAGGCTCTCTTTTATTACAGGCTCACACACTGCTGCCCAATATTGCAGAGATATTCCAAGTTCTCCCTCTCCAGAGAGAATTAATTGAGAGAGAGGGTTACCTCCTCACTCTGCTTTTGTGGGACATTTCAAGGGGAATTTTTACTGCTGTTGGTGAGCAGGTCTCTGAGTCAAGTCCCATTTTGCACATCTTTTGCCAACAGACAGAGTGTCATTGGTGTGATAGGCACTGCAGGCGTCCTGCATGCAGGGAGTGTTTGGGAGTGCACCCAGTGGCATGAACTTCCAAAAAAAAAAAAAGGAAGAAAGAATCCTGCGAAGTTCAGCTCTGCGTGTGGAAGTGGATCTGATTTTCAATTTTCAAGTTTAATGCTCCTAAAATTTCTGGGTAGGGCAAGCTAGCATAGGCTGAAATTGTGCTGTAAATAGGATCATTCACATGAGATGTATTTTGACACAAAATGTTCTCTCTTGCCCAGAGGCCAGGCAGCTCTCAGGCAGCCCCTCAGCCCACATTTGTCGTGGTGCCGTGGTGGTTTTGTCTTCCCCCAGAAGAAGAGTCAAGTTTGAGAGAAGACAGATCCTTGTCCCAAGGATGATGTTGGAGCCAGGGACCTCGAACAGAGGCTGCTTTTGGAAGAGGGATGTTGAGGGTTGTTAATGCTGGAGAGGGAACTGACTCATCACATCATCAATTCTGCTCCTCTGCCAGCACAGCACAAAACCTCTTTTATCATCACACTCTCTCTTTCTTCTTCAGCTCTTTTTTAAAGGAGTTTAAAGCTGCTCAGTGCTCTTGTCTTGCCCAGCCTGTTGCAGTTCTCTGGTTGCTGGCTCCACTTTGGGGCGATGGAGCCCCTCTGCCCTGGGCAGGAGGACTCTCCCCATCCTCCAGTACAAGGCAGGGATGAATTTGGCTCCTGGCGCCGAGCTGCACGCAGACCCCTCAGATGTAAGGGAACTGAGCCCTAATCCTGCTCCGTGAGCTGCAGCGAGCTCTGTGTGTGCGGGCAGGGCCAGCAGCGAGGCCCTGGCCCTGGCCCTGGCCCTGGCCCTGGCCCTGCCACGCCGGCCGCGGGGCCCAGCCGGTGCCAGTTCGCCGGGAGAGCTCCGGGAGCGCGCCAGGAACGGGCGGCTGCCGGCAGAGCTGGAACTGCTGCTCCTCTCCTCCAGCTGCGTTTGATTTCCAATCAGGGCTGGCTGGTGAGAAGCCAACTCATCTACAGTGCTCAGGGAGGGTTTTTGTTTGTTTTAAAGGGGCTGGTTTGAGCCAACTTCAGTACCACGGAATTAGTTTTTAATACGTTTTTTCCCCCTGAATTGTAAGTACTTTTGGATATAGAGAATTTCACATGGATCTCATGGGGAAATTATTGTTCCCCATTATTTGTTTGTAGTAGTATCTATATGTTAAATAGGGCCAAGACCTTCCTGTACCAGGGGCACACAGAGCACAGCAAAATGGGAAATCCAATGGCCCTCGTGGTGCCAGGGATGCTGCTGGGGACGTGGTGCCTCTTCTCCCTCTTCTGGAGCCAGGGAACATGAAAAGTTTGACTTCTGTGAGAACCAGAGGAGGAATTGTCACAGGTTTTATATGAAACTTCTGGTACTTTGTTCGGGCTGGTGTCACATCCTCTTCCATTTGTGCTGTTGTGGCAGATGAGGAGTTGGCTTTGTACCGAAGATCCATGAAAAGTCACTGTTTAATCAGGAACTTCAAAGGAGCTGGAAAAGGATCCATCTGTGATTCAGCCATCTTAAGCTTTAGGGGACAAGTCTGGTACCAAAAAGAAAAAGAACAGAAGGTCCTGGATCACAAAGTTCTCACTCTTTCGTGGCAGTTTCTCTGTGACTGCAGTACAGAAAGCACTGGCCTGTAACGAGCCCGGGCTGCTGGAGGACGTCTGCTATTGCTCGCTGGCCTTTATTTACCCGAGGCTTCATTTGAGCCCTAACACCACTCGAAAATAATTCTTCAAGGGGAGCATACACTCACTTTACTGCTGAAAATTGCTGAGCCAATCACCCCGGAACAACAGCTCCCTCTGAGTGTGGGGAGCCCTGGCTGGGGGAGGCAGGGGCCACGTCAACCACACTGACAAAGAAATAACTTGAAAGGTAAAACCAACCCGTGGAGCACAACAGTCGCACTGTGAGCCATTCCCAGTCACACCTCAGTGCTTTGTACCTGTATTTTAATGCGAGTTTGTGCAAAATCGGTGTGAAAATCCCCCTTGGTCCCCCTGGTTGTGTATTGCACGCGCTGCACCCACACAGCCCTGGGTACTTCCTGGGATCCCATCTTTTCCTGGGATAAATGTGACCTTTCAGACTGCAGAAGTTACACTCCTTTTTTTAAATTATTACTTTTATTCTATAGCTGGTGATTTATATTTTCTATAGCTGGTGATTTTTTGGCTAAAGGTGCAGGCTTTAGCAGTGAAAATCCACGAGCCCCAGCCTTGCGCTGCCAGCAGGTGTGACAGGCAATAGTTTGACCTGTTAGAGAATGGGTTTAAATATCTGAAAATAATGACTGTGTCCTTGTAGAGCAAAGCCCAGCCTCCAGGAGCCCACACTTCTTTCTGCTGTATGGCAAAAGCTTGAAAGGCCCCTTAATAACGGACAGCCCAAGCTAAAATCTCCAATTCCTTTCTGGTTCGTTGTCTTTTTGCTATCAGAGATTGTAACTGCAGGGACAGGCTCTTCTCTGCCTTATGTGGGAAGTGGAACACAGAGTTTTACATCTCTACTTGTTTCAGTCTCTTTGTGGGACATTTTTAGGGAGCTGGGATAGCTTGGCCTGTCTCTTGTGGTGTGTGTGGTGGTATTACCAGTGTAAGATGAGCAATTTTAGCTTTTTAAGGTTCTTAATTGCAATTTAAGGTTCTTAATTGCAATTTAAGGTTCTTAATTTAAATGTAAGGTTTTTAATTGAAAGTTCTTTCCTTCCTCCATGCTTGGCCTTCCAAAAATGGGTTCCTTTCTTTAATTCTTTTTCAAGGAAGGAAGGAAAAGCGTTGAACTTGTGCCTGTTTGAACAGAGCCCTGTGTGTTACCCCCCAGCACACAAAGGGGCTCTGTCCAGGGAGAGCTGGCTGGGAGGGTCCTTATTCAGGGTCCTTCCTCCCTCATGCAGCCGTGGCAGATTTACACCAGGGAAACTGAGGAGGGGCACAGCGGGCTCGTGGTGTGAGGAAGGGCTGGGGTTGTTTATGAAGGTGTGCTGAGGAGCGGAGGAAGATCTGGCAGCCTGGCTCTGCGGGGTGCTGGTGGCAGGTGACAGGTCACGGTGACAGCTCAGGGCTCCTCAGGGGTTTCGGACACTGGAGTCCCATTTGGAAGATGGGACGTGGGAAGTGAGTCCAATGGGGAGGCATTTCTTAGACAGTAAAAGCAGTTAAAGGAAATAATGCTCCTGCTGCACCTGCTTGTGTGAAGCCTCAGGACCTTCACCAGGCTAGGAAGCCACAGGAACAGTTTCAGATCCCTCTTGGCTCATTTTGTCCAAGCAAAGTAAATGCCAAACGCATCAGAGGGGAGGCAGGGATGAATGGGGAATGTGCTTCGTGGAGTCAGCAATTCCTCCTCCTCGAGGGGCTCGGATCTTCACCTTCCCTTGTGACTCTGCTGGGTTTCAGTGAGGGACCAGCAGCAGCTCTGGTTGTTACCCAGGAGCCCAAATCCAGGCCAGGCTCAGGCCAGCTCCAGCAGGAGCATCCTGGGGCTGGGCTGAGCTGGGCCCAGGGCGTGCAGTGTCTGCTGCTCCTTCACGGATCCACAGCTTTCCATGGCAATTCTCGCTCAGCAGCCAACTACCAGGTCATGAGGAAGCCTTCTCCCACTCCCTGTGTGCTGGTGGTTTGTGTTAGAGGAGAAATTGCATCTCTTGGCACTGGTGGAGAGGAGAGCTGCTCTGGTTTCCGAGGCGTTGCTCCTCAGTGAGTGTCTCCAGCTGCTGCTCTCCCCTCACCCAGGGCACTGACTCATGCTTTTTGCCATCACAATAAGTCTGTTTTCATAAACAAAATTAAGTGCGCTGTGTTTATTCATTAGGGAGACTCGAAGTCTCTCAGCAACCAAGAAATATACTTCGTGGGATGAACTCCTCTCCCTATTCCCCCTTTTGTCTTTTAACAGCTAAATTTAAAAAAAAAGGTTTGGGAAAGCGCTGGCCTGGCGCTCTCAGCGGGTGATTGTGTGTCTGATGTGCAGCACCTCGGGCGAGGGCTGTTCTCTGCCAGCCGGGTCTGTGCAGCTCGGGGACCCTTTCCAAAGGCACAGGGACGAATGGGAACTGTGGGGCAGCGCAAGCAGGCTTTAAACAGCGCTGCAGGTGAGCAGGGCACAGCGAGGGTCCCGGGGCCAGAGGGAGGGAGGTTTGGCCGGCACCTGGGTGTGCCAGGGGTTTCCTCACGGCTGGTGTGGGCAGGACCGGGCATGGCTGCCGTGTCCCAGCACCGGTGGCAGAGCCCTGCTGGCACTGCCAGCGCTGCTGCTGCTGCTCTGTGGGGTCACCTCAGCCCAGCCCCTCCTCTCCTCCCACAGGGAACACAGCTGGCCCCAGCCCCTGGTCCCAAGGGGGACCAAATCCAGTTTGCCGCCAGTGCTGGCAGGTTTGCAGCCGGATCCGCAGCCGGGTGAGAGCTGCCTGCAGCCGCACGGTGCCAGGACTGCCCCTCCCGAGTGTCTCTGCTCCTGCCACCTGGGATTGCCGACAGAGGGGAACACAGGGGAAGCAGCTCAGTGGCCCAGGTATGATGTCAAACACACAGAGGGTAACCCCAGCCTCTAAACCAGAGAGGCCTGGCCTTGAACAAGGGTTAATAAACCCTTTTCATTACAGGGTAGAAAATATACCTTGTATTTCTGCCCGTAACAGCTTCTCAGTGACTGCCTGATTAGTATGCAGATGTTGTACCCACTGAAGTGGGAATAAACATGGAATTTGCTGTCTTTGCAGCGGGATTTTGGCCATTCTTGAAATCCCACTTTCTACCACATACCAGAAATGAAGTGAATACCTTTCACTTCTGCTTCAGAGGGATCCATAAATCAGAAACAAAGGGCAGCAGAACAACAGGCTGGTGTTTCTCCTGCTGGAGCACCAGGAACGCTGTGCCGACAGCAACAACGTCCAGGTGTCCAGAGGATTCCATGGGACCTGAGCACAGCAGCTCATGGGCAGCACCTCGGGGTCATCCCTTAGGAAGAGAAGCTGCAGCCACCTCAGATTCATGAATGAGGGGGAGCAGGAGCATGGACATTGATCCGGGCTCAGACTGCTGATAACAGGGATTTGTCCCCAGTTATCATTGCTGGAGCTGGGACTTTGGATGAGTCCCTTCCTCATGCCTCAGTTTCACCATCTATGCAAACAGGGTCATAACATTTCCTTGAGAAATTTGTGCTGTGTGGGTGAAAAAACACACTGGATAACCCCAAGGAATTTTGTAATTTTTAAATGTTTAAATTTTGGAATGTTTGGATTTCTCTGTGACTGACAGTGAACGTAGGGGGTCCTCTGGCTCCGGTCCCAGGTGGAAAACTGGATGCAGTGGCATGGGCAGGAATTTGTTGGACAGCAAAGCACCATGTCTGAAGTGTAACCAGAGGGACTGTTCTGTAAAACTGCCCTGAGCCTGTGTCTGACCATGATTCCTCAAAGGAAACCTTTTCACCTGCAGCCACGCTCTCCTCGGTGAGGTAACAAACACCATTTCAGTGCTTTCCTGTTTCTGCTGCTGGAAGCTGCTCTGGGTGAAGCCGTGGCTGGTGAGTGGGTCCATCTGATTTTCAGCTCCTTCCAGGGCAGCCTCTGCTCTGGTGTTCATAGAACACCCAACAGATGAGATTGATGCAGAGTGAATTGTTCTCTTCATCACCTTCAGGGGGTTCTGCTCCTCCTCCTGAGAGCCAGGGAATCCCTGTCGGAGGCTGCTCTTTGCAGACCTCGTGTGAGGCTCTCGGATGACTCCAGTGCCTTTCCGAAGCAGCCCTGGATCATTCCAGATCTGCAGTTTTGGAACCTAAACCCGCCCCAGAGGCAGAAGGGATCTCGTGGGCCAGCGATGGCCCCGGGTCCCCGCCGGCTCTGCACTGGTGCCAGGGCAGGTTCCGAGGGCTCACCCAGCCAAGGCCAGTGCCAGCTGCTGCCCCCAGGGGTTGCCGTGGCCAGGCCACCCCTGCTCCCCCGGGGGTGTCCAGGTGGGGCTGTGGCTCGGCTCCCTGCAGATGGCACTGCCATCCCGCGCTGCAGAACCTGCCCTGCCGCTCGCCAGGACTTTCTCCTTGCGAGGGGAAACAGGAAAACACTCGGCCCTCCCTGCAGTGTAGAGAGCCCGTCTTGTGTCAGCTTTGCTGTGGCCCCAGCCTGCAGCTGAGAGGGAGCAGTGGCGTTCTGAGGCAAAGTGAGGCCCAAAGCCTAGCAAATCAGACAATCATTTAGGCTGGAAAAGACCTTAGGATCAGGGAGTCCAACTGTTAACGTGACACTGCCAGTGTGAGACACACGGTCACAGCCCCATTACATTTATTCCTTCCATTCATTCCTTCTGCTGTTTGGCCTTTACAAAGGTGGATGGAGCCAATCTGGTTTCTTGCAAGAGCCCTTTATAGAAGCCAACACAAATCCTGATTTACGGAACTGTTTGAGTTTGGAACTGGGGAAAAGAATAAAGGTAAGGAAAGAAAGGTGCTCCTGACTGAGCTGGTCACTGGAGAATGAAAAGGGAAAGGTCTCAGGTTTTCCCCGTGCTTTTCCTTTAGTGAAGCCCATCATGGAAAAGCTTGGAAATTAAACATCAGTTGGGCTTTGATGTCAGTGGTCTGCTCGTGCTGGCGGAATCAGGCAGCTAAGGAGGCGTTCGTGGCACTGCTTGTCTTTCAATAATGTTGTCTAAAGGGTCCATGAAAAGTACATTTAGGCCAACCTAAACCTGCAGGACAAGCCCAGGGTGTGAGGAGTTAAACTGCAGTCTGTTGCTGCTGGTTTCTTACTCTCTGGTGCCCAAGGCGAAGCCCAGCCCTTAGAGCAGTTAATAACACCTAGAAATAACTTCTTTAATGGCATTCCACCCCAGAGCTGTGCAGAAATGATGCAGCTGGCAGAGGAAGGGTCCCTGAAGAAAACAAGGCTGGCACGGTGAACGTTGGCTGCTCCCCACACCCCATCCCTGGCCTGAAATCCATTGCATCCAAAATCCCTGGGCAGAGCCGAGCTCTCACAGGTAGTTAGAGAGCTGGCAGCCTGCAAAGCTCAGCAGCATACAGCCTTTTACTGTTTGTGTGTATGTCTGAGCAACAGATAATGGTTTTATTTTAGTGGCTGCCCCCGTGCCCTCCTTGCCTTGGCTGTGATTTGGTCTGTGGAATAAAGAGGTGCCTGTGTGCTGCAGTCACCTCTGGTGCCTGGCTGTGGCCACTCACGTGCAGGGGAGCTCCTGCCAGCCGCTCCCACCTCCCTTTCCCAGGTTTTTAGGGTAAGTGATCCCTCACAACCTCAGCAGTTTTGCTATGCAGTTTTGCCCTTTGTCAGTAGGAGCTCAAACCGTCTGCTGTGGCTTTGCCTTCCCTAAATAAAATTAATTCAAGCCCCTGAATTCACTGAGCTCTGACGAGTTCAGAGGAGCAGCCAGTCCAAGTAAGGCACAGGGACAGGGAGGATGAGGATGGTGTTGGGTGGGAGCTTCTCTTCCCTGTGAAGCTCCCTTGGAGCAGCCCAATCGAGCGTGGCCACCTGAGCAAGCCAGTGATGATGTATTTAGAAAAGAATCTGCTCTGAAGCTGAAAGGCAGCTTCTTAAATTGACTAAATTACATTTGTATTTCAAAAAAGAAAAAGAAGCTGTAAATCGCATATTTACACAGCAGAGCACGCGAGTGCTCATACGAGACCCAGATGTTCATTAGAAACATGGATTTTTCTTCCTTGCTGCTACCCCAAAAACTGGGAAAAAAGTCAGCTATGCTGAAGGGTTACAAAAGAGCGAGTTAAGTCTACAAAATCCAGGAAATTTCCCGTTAAGACGAAAAATCTGGGGTACTGTTGTAGTCCTTTAATTCAGCCCCAAGACATAAATTAAAGCCAGAGAATCAGGTCAGGTGCTCAAGTTCTCAGACCATAGCTGTGGAATTTCCAGGTTAAGTTAGTTAAATTTTCCTGTTGCTGAATAAAGCTAAAACCCTGTGTGCCATATATTTGCTCATCATAAAATGTTCTCTCATAGCCAGTAACAGCTTCTTTGTTGGCGAAGCCTGTCTGGTTTGTGAGGCTCCCAGCCTTTGTACAGGGTTTGGGAGTTAAGAACTTCCACATGGCCCCTGCTCTGAGGCTTTTGTGAATAAGCAAAGTAAAGCACTCGCTCCACGGCCAACAAATGCATGGAATATGGTTTGAATTCTCTGGTTTTAAATGCAAAGGATAATATTGATTTTGTTAAGGTAAATGTCTTTAATTGAACGCTGTATAAACTCGACTCTCACTGGGCCATAATGGGCTCTGGGCATCCCTCCAGCACAGCAGTATGAAAATGTCTCTTTTAGTGTCTCCAGTAGAGAAATGCAGAATTAAGATTTAGATGAAAAGAAGTGAAATGGAGTCCATCCCCAGTCTTTAAAAAAGCATCCACTGATGCAGAAGGACATTTACATAGATGGAAATTATTGCTTTATTAACGCCAAGGCTCTGCAGCACCTGCTGGTGTGGATTGTTTGGGGCTTTTTGTTGGGATGGTGGGAATAGAAAATTAAAAGAGGGAAAACAGACAGTAAGAGAAAATGAAGAAGTCTCTGTGTGACTCAGTCTCATCCACAGAACCTGAGTGGGATCCCGACAGAAAGGGGAGCTGGGCAGCTCATCAATGGTGAGATGCTCCGTACTCTGCACATCCCATTCCTGAGCAGTCAGGAGGGTGGCAAGGACAAGAAGACAAGTGGGTGACTCAGGCCCTTGATATTCATTTATCAAAGGCAGTAAAGGTATTTAAGAACAGACCGAACACTCTTGCAGCAGATGATGCCCTTTCATTTATTGCTAATCTACCATAGTACAGGCAATATATAAAAATACTTTACAGATAGCAAAAAATCATTACATTGGAGGTTAACAACGTTGTTGTAGGAATGTGAATGATATAAACCCCTTTTCAATTGCAAGTTAGGGTTTTGAACAAGCAATTTGATTCAAAAGACGTCTGTTGGGATGGTGTGAGTGACAAGTGCTCACTCGTGTGTCTATTAAAATATGGCTTTACCTGAACATCCAGGGCAGGGAGGGCTGGACTTTGGGGGGAATCACTTCATAAATCACACTCAGACAGAGATGTGAGTGCCAGGCAGGCCAGCACTGTTCAGCCTCTCTGCGCCCGGGTGTCACCAGCACACCGGAGCAGACCCTGCTCAGAGCAGGGCCAGTCCTGCAGTAACTGCTGATTCCAGCAGCACAGCTGGGGCTTCCTGGGTTTTAAAAACATTATTCATTTCTGAGACTCGGTCCTTCTGGAGCTTTCTACCCAGTGCTGCTATTTTATGAGTTACAGAAGGAAACTCAACCCCCACCTTTTCCCCAGGTAACCGCTCTTTGCAGTCGAGATCATCTTTTACAGCATCAGCACCTTCAGGTGAAGTTTATTGCAGTGTGCAGGTACTAATTTATATTTTTGTACCCCTGAAACAACGAAAACGGCTAAACAAACCTCAAACAGACCAGAGTGGGCTCGATACTGGCTGGTAGTTACAGAAGTTGGTATCAGCTGAGACCCCTGCAGTTATCACGCAGCAGATATTACAGATACAGATGCCAATCTCATGTCAAACATTCCCAAAGGTGGATTATTCATTCTGAACTGAGATGAATAAAGAATTACAACCTTCCACGTGTGATGGCAGAGTGTTGCCTCACAGCTAAGAAACCACTGCAATGTAAATGATGAGGAAAAATTGATTTCTGGAGAATTTTACAATTCACCCCATCAGACCCAGCAGTGGCATCTCTTCCTATTGCACAGGAATATGGAACATAAATAACAAACACTCAGAATTGCAGCTGAACTGGAACACCAGATGATTTTAAGTGGTGCAAAAATTATGAGGATCTGAATCAGTTTAAGATTTGAAATTAAGACAGTCATTTTCTTGAGTCCCATCTGGCAGATAATTGTTCCCTATTAAGTAGCAATTTGGAAGAAATGCAGGGGAAGAAGTCAGATTGAAATATTTAGAAACATATTTCTCAAGCGTTTAAAGCTGTGTTTGAAGTCTTTGGGAAATTTATCAAATACATCTTTTTTTAGGACAACAACAATTCAACAACAATTGCATAGAAAAAAAGTAAGGCATTCAGAAAATGAAAATTGATCCTTTATAAATACAAACCTTAATCCAAAAGTTGTTGCATATTTGGTCAGACAAAAAGCACAGTCACTTTTTTTTTGGTAAAGATATGGATTACAAAATACACTTTAAAAAACATGCTAGCTACTTTGAGAACTGGTTTAGATATGTTATGAAGCAGCAGCTTTTTATACAATAGAGAATAACATAGTGCTGGTTCTGGAAATACTCTACATTCAGGAAATGCTGTATTCCTACAGGGAGAATGGAAGGGATACATATTTACATGGATACAAATAAAGCAAGTGCAAAACCCATGACTCTTCTACATTCTTTCTACCAATAAAAACAACATACATGAGACACTTTCACTCCATTGCTGTTGCTCAGATCTTACATTTTGCTCATTCTCATGGAGAAAAACAAAACCAGAACTTTGTATTTCATTGCAAGTATCTTCACAAGCAATTGCTCTCCTGGCAAACTCGACTTCCAACACTCGTAACTGACAAAAAAAAAATCTTCTTGATATCTGCCCACTCCCATTCCACTCTCAGACTGTTTACATATCATGAATGATGATTTTTATTCTACGTACATTTGATGCAGAAGTTTATAGAAGCTCATCCTGTATTCGCAGCCAAAGCTTGGATGGAAAAATGGAAGTAAAAAAAAAATACACACACACACACACACACACACACACACACACACACACACCACAAATAAAGAGATGAACTTTTGAGTTCCAACGAGCCCCATGAACTTCACATGGCGCAACTTTGATGGAAAATGCATTAGAGTTGTTCACCCTGCAGACAAGATATTTGTAGGCCTTTGGTACAATGGCAGGAAGGCACTGCGGTGAAACATTCAGATAACTGAGGAAAGACAGAACTTCCTCATGTGCAAATATGGCTATCTTCCAGATAAAGTGAGAACAAATTGCTCACAAAATGCTATTAACTCTTCCAGGGTTAAGCTTGTGCTTCTACAGAGAGAAAGCTGTATTAAGTAACAAAAATATTAATACTGGAAAAACACTGCTCAGCAAGAACAGGAAATAATTTAGTACTGTATATATTGAAATTCTTCAGCCTAGCTATATAATTTTAACATATCAGTTTCCTTTTTAAACAATGCACAACACTATGTCTGAGGATGCTCCTTTTCTCCAGAAATAAATATAAAGTTGGTTGAAGCTGAATTATTTAACTACTGTTGCATGGAAAAGCAGATGGGGCAGCACAGCCTGAGCTCGTGCAGCTGTGACTGAACCCTAAAATGTTGTCTAGAGAATACATGGGGTGAACCCTCCACGCTGAGCTGCTCGGGTGCTGGGAGCCAGCACTGCGTGACCCAGCTCTGTACGGGGTGTTCATTTCTAATCACGGATATAAAATACACCCACAGAGATCAGGGCGTGGCCTGGGCTGGCAGGGACCTTAAACATCACCCATTCCCACCCCTGCCATGGCAGGGACACCTCCCACTGTCCCAGGCTGCTCCCAGCCCCGTCCAGCCTGGCCTTGGGCACTGCCAGGGATCCAGGGGCAGCCACAGCTGCTCTGGGCACCCTGTGCCAGGGCCTGCCCACCCTCACGGATGATTTTTATGCTAATTTCTGATTTAAAGCTACTCTCTGCCAGTTTGAAGCCATTCCCCCCTTGCCCTGTCACTACCAGCCCTTGTAAATAGTCCCTCTCTGTGTGGGTGTATTATATAAATTACACTGTACACAAACAGATTAATACCTATGCATTAAAGGTGAGGAAGGAATACAGTCAATGCAAGCATGACTAGAGCACCTGTAGCACATAAAACTTCTCCCCCCCCAAAAAAAAACACCCCAAAAAAACCCAAACAAAAAATATCGGCCCCAAAAAACTAAAAAAAACCACCAAACCAAAAACAAAATTAAGAAAACCAACCAAAAAACCAAAAAACCAAAAAAAAAGACCACCAAAAGAAAAACAATCCAACAACTCAAAACCCACCCCTGTCTCCCTCTCTACAGCAAGGTGCCTGAAGAGCACATCAGCACAGTGGAAATGTTGTGTATTTTGGCTGCAGAGGTGTCTGGGTGCAGCCTGCAGAGCAGTTCCATGCAGCACTGCAGGGCTCTGCCTGCCTGGCTCCCTCTGGCCCCTGAACAGCCTTTGCTCCACATCCAAAGCCAAATGTTACAGGTTTCAGCTACTCTTTCCTTTTGGGGTTGAAGTTTTTAAAAGGACATTTCAGCATCTACAATCCATAAGGCAGAACTTAAAACACTGACCTTTCTCTTTGCTCAGATCCAGCACCAGGTTTTAGTTTCCCCCCTCTTTTCTAAATTGATATTATCTAAAAATAAATATGCAAAAAATTATGCTCCTAAATTGGTGAGTAGTTGCTGCAGACAATCACCAGAGCAGCAGCAGCAGCACATCACAGATCTGAAAAGACCTTCCTGGGCTTCTTTGAGCTTCTATATGAAATCCAGCAAGGGAGAAGGTTCTGCCAGTAATATGAGGATATTTCTTTTCCTGTGGATGGGTTCTTGTTTTTTAAATTTCTCCTATACTTAACAGGTTGGATGATGGAAAACATTTGATACATCCAAGTGTGAAACTGGGAGATGCATTTGGTCTGTTCTTTTACTCAGCTGCAGCAAAGAACTTCTGACAGGCAACTTCTGGCCTTTAGAATATGTCAAAATCGTCTAATTCATCAGACTGCATGAAAATCCCTTCATATGTGTCAGATTCTGGCCCACTGACAGTTTACAGCAATCCAAAACAGCTTTTTGAGGCGTGTGAGCCAGTCAGAGTCCTGCCGAGTGCTGTCTGACAGGAATTCCCCTGCTCACAAGTCTGGGCCTCAGTTTTGTTTCTGTAAAAGTCAGCAATTAAAGCAAGGCCGTTTTCACCTCCGCAGGTACAGGCTGGGGCTTGGCCGTGGCACCGGGGGTGCTGCTGCAGGGCAGAGCTCACAACCAGAGCACCAGAACGAGGCATCCCAGGAGTTTTGGGTGTTGGGATACAGGGGACTCATTTTGGGATGAAAGATTTGAATCTCACAAAGTAGAAATAGAAGCCAGGGTGTGCCATTAATGCCAGGCTGGGATGTGCAGGGCTCTGCCCTGGTTCTGGATCTGAGCTGGGCTGAATCTGGAGTCCAGAGCTGCTCTTGTGAAATTCAGATTTCTGTTTAAGAGCCAAATTTTAGCTGAGACCCAGGTCAGGTGTTCTGAAGAACCTAATGCTTCTGTCTCCCACTCTAAACCCCAAGACCTTGCAGAGTTTAAGCACCAGTTTTTAGTGGCAGAAAATATATTCTTCCTGATAGTCCTGAAGAGATTTTTGTTGCACATGCTCTGCAGGGATTGTGCAAAATCTTTCTTGAGACATTGGGGAGCCAATTTCGGGGCTGCTCTGCTGTATTCCCATCACCTAATTCCTGCTGTGAGCAGTGGACACGCTGGTATTCTGTGAAGTTTACTGTGACACAACTGAAAACTGGATTAGTTTCACTGTGCTTCCTAGAGCAGAGCTCAGGCTCTGCATTCCTGAAAATATCAGCATTCCTTATTTATAAAACCAGGAAAGATTACTATGTAATTCCTAAAATATTATGGTTATCTCTTACTGTACACTGATCACCCACTCAGGAAGCCTTTTTATCCCACTGAGGAGGCACTGACTCTCCTGAATGTTCTGACTTGTAGCTGTACAACTGCAGGTGGCAGTGGTTACCTGGAATGTGCTAAGCAGGAGTCAGGACAGGCTATTCTAACACACGAAGCAAAACATAACAAAATACTAACTCACACGGAAATTTAACCTTTCCAGGAATTGCTGGTAGCTTTGCAAAGCTAAAGAGGCAAGGTGAATATAAATAAGTGTATATTTTCTCTGGAATGTATGGCTTCTGTAAGATGCAATTATTTTCCTCTGCAGCTTGGGTGAGTAAATGTTCCAGCTGCTAAATGAGACAAGTTATGAGCCAAGAGCAGGTTCTACATGAAAAGCAACAGCAACAATTTGTTAGAGAGAAAATATCTAAGATGTGTTCCTACACTGCCTAAATATTAATAAGGATCAATCATAAAATCTTTGGATTTACTGTGACTCCTATATATTAATCTCTGTTTTACCTGGGTTTATTTTACCTTGGGACAGGCGTTGCAACTGCTGAATTGCTCTTTTCACTGGTTGTTTATGAGAATCCCTCTCCTTCAAATTCCTATCCAGTCTGACGGGAAAAATGAAGAAAACTCCTGGATTCAGCTGACATCTCCTGTCTGAAATACCAATCACAGTGCTCAGAGAAAACTGGCTTTTGATCCCAGATCGGATGAAGGCTGAGCGAGCTTGGGCTGCCTCCATTTCCTACAATAATAAAATTTCTCAGGAGGGCTTTGAAACCTGGAGGGCAAATCATTGTTAGTGACCTGCAGGATGGTGTTACTCTTTCATGGAATATATTATTCTTTGTTCCCCTCTCCCCACCCCCAGCGTCCCCCCCCAGGCTCTGTGCCCTGCTCAGGGGGACGGGTCCCGTCTCCCGGCGATGGATGGATGCACAGGCAGATGGTCTGCAGCAGGCTTGAAGTGTTTCCTCAGACAGATGCTCTGTTCCAGGAGAACAATGTGATCTCTGGATGAAAGGAAGGGTGTCCTTCGTGGTGTTTACAGAGAGAGGTGGCGACTTGCTCAGTCAAGGCTGTCACTTGGTGCCAATTCATTGTTCCTCACACTGAGTCGCTGCCTGGAGATGAAGTGCAAAGGAAGCCGGAGGTTGCAGGGGCACTGGAAGGATCTAAGAGGTCACTTATGGAAGGATTCGGTAAAAGTTGTCTCACAAATCTCTTCTTCTATGTCTGACTTCTGGCAGGGAGTCCAGAAAATTCCTTCCTGATAATTTCGTTAACTGGGAAATAAAAGAAAGAGGAGGAAACATTAAAGCACTTTCAACATCACGACAAGTAAAAAGTAAAAGCAATCTTTGGGCAGTCAAGCTGAAAACATCCCCTCTGCACTCATAACTTAATTTTATTAAAACCTAAAAGGTCCTGTTTGCCCAGACTACACATTTTTGGAAGGCACGAAGTGGAGAGAGGGGGTTTCACTGTGCTTCAAGTGCCATAAAACACAGCGAGGCTGCAGCACGTGCCCAGGACCTGCCACATCCCTCACACGCACACCTCCCTCTGTCACAGACACTGCCCTTACCCCAGGGAGAAAAAGAAAGAAACATCTCCAAGTATCTAAGCATTTTCACATTTTCACTAGGCTGAAAGAAGAATATTTGAAGATAAAAAGGCCAGGTTTGGAGGAAATACAGTGGACAGTGATGAAAACACAGACACTGCAACTCAAGTGAAAAAGTTTGCATTTGGGTGGTTTACGTTTGGTATTTTTTAATCCCACTCTAGGCTCTACCTGCTTTAACATTTTTATTCTCATTTGTTTGCAGACTGTAGCACAAGCAGCTCCCATGCACCACCAGGGTACTGTGAGAGGCTGGGACAGGCTTGTTAATAAAGCTCAAGAGAAGACACTGAGAACTTTGCTGTCTGTTTAAAAAATCAGAACAAAATCACTTTATTTACAAAAGCCAATGTCTTCTGGCAACTTTTCGCTTGCCTAAAGCACCTTTTGGCACCTCCTGGAACAATTCTCTCTCTAGAACTTAAGTGCAGAAATCTCTGAACTTTTATTAGGACAGACCTAAACCAGGAGCATTTTGGTGCAGAACTCCAGAAGTGCCTTTCTGGGGGCTCCATTTCACCTGCAGCTCCTTGGTGCTGTATTCATCATGGTGTGGAAACTGTTTAGTTACTTTGACAAAGTTGCCTTACAACCAGAAAGCCAATTTTTCTAGGTTTCAGACCCCAGGTCTAAATGATTTCTCCCTGTTGATATTTGAGGGCTGAAACAGGGACCAACTCAAACCAAAGCAGACCCTCACCCAAGACTGTTTAATCCTCAGGTTTGCAGCTGTAAGACTCCTCTATACTCTATCCCATTTCTAATAAATGTTTATGAAAAACATTAATTAACACAGTATTAATCAACATAGTATTTCACCACTTCCCCCTATCTAAAAAAGCCTGCTGCCCAATCTCTGGCAAGTCTCTGGGAAGGGGAACGCAAGAATTAGTTTTTAATAGTTATGATTCATGGTTTGAAACCTCCCTCCTCTCTGCATGCTGGGATTTGTCTCTGAGAAAGTAAAATCTGTGTTTTTCAAAGCTCCATGTTGTTACTGGCTGGGGGGAGGGCTGTACTCCAGGAGCTCCATGCTCAAAAATCCCACCATTAACAGCCCGTGGCTTAGCTCTTCCTAATTCCAGCTGGGAACTGCCTGATTTCAACCAGACTGGTGCCTCCTGGAGATGATGTGGGCAAAGAAAAGCAGAGCTGCTGCCCAGCATCCTACCTGCCACTGTCACCTGCTGGCTTTGGGGCGAGCTGTGGCAAAGGAAGCCCGTGTGGGTGTTGGGTGCGTGCTGCTCTGCAGTGCAGGGGAGCAACCAGAGGGAGGGGAGGTTGGTCCACTCTGAGGCCAGAGCCTCCTCCCGCTCGCTCACAGCTTCCTGTTTGCTCTACCCAGGAAATGACAGGAGCAGGTCTTCAATGGAAATTTTTCACAGCCGCAGCTAAAAATAGCAGTGAGGTAAAAGAAGTGGGCACCCACTCCTACAGGGTAATTTCCTTTCGAGAAACAAGTGGGCAGAGGCTGCAGGCTATTTATTTATCGACACATTTGTCTGGCCTGCCAGCACCAAAAATACCACAGATGAGCTTCCTTTTACCTAATGCAGTCATGGAAATAGCAGAGCCAACAGTCATCTGCATCTAGGAAGGGTTAAATATGAAGTGAAACGTGAGCAGATAATTAAATGGAGTTCACTGAAGAGGCTTTGAGGGGTCCAGATTTGGTTGTTCCCTGGCCGGGGCCAGCTCTGGGCAGGCTGGATGCTGTGGTGAAGTGCTGACTCAGCCTGCAAACTTCACTTTCGCTCCTGTGAGGTCAGCACTGGGTTCTGCGGGCTGAGGTTACAGGGGGCTGCAGCCTGAACACGGCTAAAAAGCTGCAGGGGAACAGTCGGAAGCATTAACCCCATGGTACGCCTGGGATCGCTCCCTGCCAGCTCCTCCGTGTGGAAAATTGGGGCTTTTTGTAAGCACCTGAATGCCAAGAGCTCCCCGTTATCAGCTGGCCTGAATGTCCCATAGTCACCCCGAATTTCACCTAAATCCAAGTGGTGAGGGCAGTGTTAGGTGCAGGTTAGGCTGGGCATCACTAATGTGTGTCAGTGCTCGTCCCAGCACTGAAAGTCCTGATCTACAACCAGAATCCCTAAACCCAGGGAATATGTAAATTAACAGGAATGGATCCCAAGGCAAGGATCGCTCTCCCAGCTTGAAATCACCTCTAGACCAAGCCTAGTAAAATCACACATCTTCGGGGATCTGCTCTGGATGTGGGAGCATGTGGACCCAGATCCAGGTGTAACTCAAGAGACCTGGGTTTCAAGAGAAGGCTGAACAAAATCAGCAAACGGAGCCCTGTCTAAACCTCAGAGGAAGCCGAGAGTGTGTGCTGAACTTGCTCTTCTGAACTCGCAGCTATCTTTTTTTGGTAGTGTGGTTAAAATGTATCTCAAGTATCGGTTCTCATTATTTGCTCATTTCTAGCTGAGAGGAAATGGAGATTATGGGATTAATAAATAAAACGTTGTTTAGGGTGCCTGGCACTGCCTGCTCTGGAGCACACTGCTATTGATCCATTTAATGGGAGAGAACTGATTAAATGGGGCCACGAGCACGTATGCAGAGATAATGAAAGATTAAATCATAAAAAAGGATATTGAAATCCAGCTGCCATCAGCCATCCAGGCCAAGGAAATTCCTGGTTGGGCCTGAACCCCTTGAGTGCGTTCTCTGTCCCATCCTGCTGTTGTAGGAGTGGGACGGGGCCCTGGGCATCCCCCGGGAGGTGACCCAGGGGCCGCTGGAATTACGGGGGGAGGCTGTGTCCCCCTGATGGGCAGCGTCTGTCCCGGGCTCCAGGCCCCGCACCCTCTCAGCTGGAAATGCCAAGTGTGCTCCCGTGGGCTGGCACACAGCTCCGTGGGGTGGCACACAGCTCTTTGGGGTGGCACACGGCTCTTTGGGGTGGCACACAGCTCCCGTGGGGTGGCACACAGCTCCCTTGGGGTGGCACACAGCTCCGTGGGGTGGCACACAGCTCCCGTGGGGTGGCACA